>JAJLTV010000036.1:0-133965 GCA_030568405.1 Myxozyma monticola
AAGTCTTGACCGACGTAATAATTCACAGCCGCGCGATGAGCGGCTCACACGCGATCGTGGATCCAGCGTCAGCGACGCCGTGACAGGTCTGCAGCCCGCTTCACCACCCTGTGGCCCGCCTCGAGAGCCGGGAAAAGTAGACATCTGAGGGACTGGTCATGACACCTCATTCGCCTTCCACATTGCCTTCCGCTGCCGCTCACATCGCAGCACCGCTATCACCGACGCTACATGGTAGCGATGCTACTGCGCGACTCAACATCGCCGACGTTGAGCCCGATCATCTCTTTAGTGATGATGACAATCTTCCGACCGCCCACCCCAGCCTGGTGACTCTGCCGACGGCCGAGCAGGCTTGCCAGAGCGACGCCGACTGGCACGCCTATACGGCGTACCGCAAGAACTGCCACGAGCAGCTCAAGCAGCGATACAATCCAGCTTATGATTCTGACGACGAGTCCTCCTTACTCGACTCCGACGGCCGCGCAATTACGAAACCGCCCTTGCTGCCCCGCAGTGAGATCACCGCTCTCGTCAGCCCGTTGTTTGTTAAACAGCCAGTCAACGACGCCTTCAGCAATGACCCGGTCGTCGTTGCTGCACGCAAAAACAACAAGTGGACCTCCATTTCGGTGTCCTTTGCGGGTGCCGAAGGCACACCCACCGTCCTCTCTCACCCCGTGGCACTTGGCGCGTTCTACCAAGCCTTCCTCCGCCACATTGAGCCGCACCTCGGGGGCCTGACCTTGACCATCGCCAAAGGTCATCTCATGGGCCGGCTCGATGCCACGGTACGCACGTTCCTCGAGGACTACAGGGCTTGGTTTTCGCATGAGGAAACCTCCCTCCGCTCGGTCTTTCGAGCCCTGGCCGCCAGATACCAAGGCAACAAGCGATGGCACGATGCCATTATGGTGTTGGCCGAGGCACGCCAACGCTCCGGCGAGCTGCCCCACGCTTGGCTCACGCGCCTCGCTAATTGTGGGTTTAAACTCACAGATTTTGCGACGCCCGCGGAGATCCGCCATTCGCAAATCTCCCGCGTCTATGCCGGGACCACTAACGTGGCGGCCCGAGCGATACTTCTTACCGAGTCATCTTTCGATGACATGGTCTGTCGCGCCATAAACAAGAGCTCCGCGAACGTGGCGGCCCCGGCGTAGACGCGGGAGATTTGCGAATGGCGGATCTCCGCGGGCGTCGCGAAATCCGTGAGTTTAAACCCACAATTAGCGAGGCGCCAAGCGTAGGGCAGCTCGCCGGAGCGTTGGCGTGCCTCGGCCAACACCATAATGGCATCGTGCCATCGCTTGTTGCCTTGGTATCTTGCTGCCAAGGCCCGAAAGACTGATCTGAGGGAGGTTTCTTCATGTGAGAACCAATCCCTGTATTCCTCAAGGAATGTGCGCACTGTTACATCGAGCTGGCCCATAAGGTGGCCTTTGGTGATGGTCAGTGTCAGGCTGCCGAGGTGCGGTTCAAAGTGCCGTAGAAAGGCTTGGTAGAACGCGCCGAGTGCGACAGGATGCGAAAGGACGGTGGGTGTGCCTTCAGCACCCGCAAAGGACACCGAAATTGAAGTCCATTTGTTGTTCTTGCATGCGGCAACAACGAGCAGGTCATTGGCGAAGGCGTCATTGACCGGCTGTTTAGCGGGGCGACGAGAGCAGTTATCTCGCTGCGGGGCAGCAAGGGCAGTTTCGCGATCGCGCAGCCATCGGAGTCGAGCAAGGCGGACTCATCATCGGAATCGTAGGCCGGGTTGTAGCGCTGTTTGAGCTGCTCGTGGCAGTTCCTGCAGTACGCCATGTAGGTTTGCCAGTCGGCATCGCTCTGGCAGGCCTGGCTGCCTGTTCGGCCGTGGGCAGAGTCACCAGGCTGGGATGGGCAATCGGGAGATCATCATCATTGCTGAAGAGATGATCAGTCTCAGGATCGGCAATGTTCAGTCGTGCAGTAGCATCGCTACCATGTAGCGTCGGCGATAGCGGCACTGCGATGTGAGCGGCAGCGGAAGGTGATGTGGATGGTGAAGGAGGCGCCATGGCTACTGGGGAACAAAGAAACTGTCACGGCGTCGCTGACGCTGGATCCGCGATGGCGTGTGAGCCGCTCATCGCGCGGCTGT
Organism: Myxozyma monticola; assembly: GCA_030568405.1. NCBI lineage: Eukaryota > Fungi > Ascomycota > Lipomycetes > Lipomycetales > Lipomycetaceae > Myxozyma > Myxozyma monticola. The sequence continues at coordinate 2,129 of JAJLTV010000036.1, forward strand.
GGATTATGACGTCGGTCAAGACTTCGTCGCGTCTCTTCGATCTTTCCTGAACGTCAGCGACGCCGTGACAGAAACCCGCTAGGGGGGCGTTGGCTACGAGATCAAAGGGATCTCAGTAGCTGCTTGGATCGGTTGTCCCTTCACAGGCCAGCCGCCAGGCGCCGTATATAAGTCTTACAGAGAGCTATCTAATCACACTTGACACTCCCTCCAGGAAGGTGTGACTGCACGGGGCCGTCGATCCCCGGGGTTATCACCTCCAAGGGCGATCCCGCTCACACCCGTAGCAAGCGTAGTAGTGAGCGAACCTAAGTCAGGCGTCGCAGCACGTGAGCTGCTACTCTAGGGTGTGACTTGCACGCAGGCGTCGCTACAATGGTACAGCTGTTAAGTTTCTTGCGCTGCCAATTGTGTCTAGTTGTCCAAAAAGTAGGGTAACCTCTTTGAAGTCATCGTGAATCGGTCGTCACAACACGTCGCCGTGATCTCGACATCATTCATTCCTTTCAAGAATTTTTAGCTCGGCAATCTCTTTACTTCTTCTGCCCAAAGTCCTCTTTGATCTTTCACTTTTTTTTCAAGGTATATTTGAGCCATGGCTTCGCTATACGGCGGGCATGATACCTTGTCCACTTCCGAGGCCTCGTCCACGCCGGAGGACGGATCGGACGAAGTTAGCTGCTCACTGGTGTCGGAAGTGTTTAATGCATGTGGTCTCACTTTTCAATCCCAGGATATTCACAAATTTCATACCGATCATGAGCTTGCCAACTGGCTTGATCAGAAGTCTGATCAGTTTCTGTCTGGTGGACCTGGCTACGTTGCGGTCTTGAATTTCGATACCTCCCAGTTGGACAGGCTCGAGGCAAATGGCATGCGAGATGAAATGCGACTCTTCAGGGCCGATGTAGATGACCAGTTTCGTCTTCTGATCGCTAAATTTTCCGGGCCTCTACACGAAATGCTGATTCGCCGTTTTGATTCGTACTTTATGACAGTCTTGCCCGGATTCGATCTGGATGCAATTATGAGTCCCAGGGGTTCAACAACAATGACACTTTCTACGTCGGACAAACCAACTGGGAAAAAAGAAGCCGACAGTTCCTTTGGTCCTTTTACTGGCCCATTTGCAGAGAGAGATAAGGTTAGACAGATTCGTTTCATCATGGAAGTGGGAGTATCGGAGGGATGGGCAAATCTACGCAGAGATATGCAGCGGTGGCTTCAGGGCTCGAACAACGCCATAAGGTTGGTGCTTTTGATGCTCTACAAGGATGGTGGTAAGGCAAATGATCGAAGACTTGTAATTGACATCGAACGATGGCAGAGGCGTACGACATCTTCAGGTTTAGATGACGGTGAGCCAGTGCAGACGCAGGTGTTAAGTTACTCTTATACACCTACGGAGGATTCGCTTGAAGGGGGCCCATTAGTGCTACCTCTGAATCTGATAATAGACGATGTGCCGCAGGGCCTGGAGAATCAGATTGTGTGGCCGGTCGACCATTTCAAACGATATCTTTCTCGTTGCTGTGATGAATTATGGATAAATGAGATTGCTTAATGTTCTACATTGAGATTTCGGACTGGCAGAACGGGTATGAAAAGAATGGTTATGTTATGGTGTAGAGGGGGGCGTTTTGCGGTTTATATCACATGCCAAGGAAATCTTCATTAATTATTAGCTATAGTTGGCGTGATTATTCGTGAAAGAGAATATAATTAATTACTCTGAATGTTTACACTGAGAAATACAGCAAAGAGGTCTTTACATGTGCCAGCCAGTAGATATGCATCCAGATTGGAATGGACCATGACTTTATAGAGCTCGTGGAACATGATCATCTTGCGGTCGAAGCTGATAGCTCGGCTGAGTTCACCTTCCTGGACGCAGCCAGCGTCTATGCGACCGACTCTCTGGATTACGACTCGTACATGGAAGCTACTGTCGCTTGCAAGGCTGAGTAAAAAACCTCGGTCTACGACCCGCTTCACCCCGCCGTGGCCGTGCTTGGACTGAGAGATAGCTTTTATTGTTCGCTACATATAAATCCTTCAATAGAACAAAATTCCGCCCCATAGCAAACCAGCTATTCCGTAACCGCACTGCAAAATCCCCATATATACAATTCTCACTTCCATTTCGATGCTGGGCCCTTCAGATATATCCACCCGCGCCGCCTCCAAATCCACCACCTCCGAATCCGCCTCCAAATCCAGAATTACCGCCTCCAAAGGGACTGCTTCCACCTGGGAATCTTCCAGGGCCCGGGAATCCTGGACCACGACGGGGAAGCATGCCACCACGTCCACCTCGAGGCAGACCAGTCATGTCATCGTCTCCATCGCCACCAGTTGGGTCAAACGGATCATCCCATCGTGCGCCGGGTGGTCTCATTCCACCGACACCGCTAGAACTACCGCCACGACCCACTCGGCCTGCAAATAGAGGATGATCCATTGTGGGATGCATTCCCCGGTTTCCAGAACCACCATATGGCGAAGTAAGCCCCGGTACGAGACCAGGATGGGAACCAAGACCGGGCGGGTTCAAATCATCGTCACCAATTGAAAATGGAGATCTAAAATCACCACCGGGTTCACCACCTCGAGGTCCGTTCAAAATCTCATACTCGTCTTCAAAGCCTGGTGGTCCCGCCAAGGGTGCAGGCGCAGGGTTCCGCGGAAGAAATCCAGGCATGGCTGGATCTGCGCGTGGAATAGGAGGAATGCCACTTTGCGGAGCAGACGGGGCAGGACCACCTCGCATACCGGTTTGATCTGAGTATGGTGGCGGCAGTAGGCCCTCGTGAGAATCTCGCTCTCGAGTCTGAGTCGTTGCTGACTCTGTGTAGCCCTCCTTTTGAAGACTTGGAATCAAGCTTTGGATGATCCTAATCTTGAACACGGAAATAAACGACTGTAAATCATCTCTTTGCTGACCCTCGTATTTGAACGCCGTTCTGCCTTCATCCGTAGGAGCCGCAGACATTGGGAATTCCGCAGCATCGGGAATCAGATCCGTCAGCCGGACTTCAAAGCTGTACGTATGCTCATCATTCCCCTGAGATAACGCAGACATGATCACTTTCGGACCCAATTTCGTAACCATGAGCAAAAACGGCGAAAGTGATGACTGGGAGTGCGAATATCTAAAGTTGAACTGCGTAGCTGATGCTGAATATTCCGGAACCTCGAGTCCAGATGGCGGCGGACTTGGATAAGTTGCTGATGTATCTTCGCCAGATCCAATGTATTGGAACCCAACCGACAGCATTGAAGCGTGACATATTAAGGCCAATGCTTCAGCGGCCGACGAGATCCGAGATCGGTTCGCGCTGAGTGCTGAGCGCAATGTGCTGATGACATTGTCAAGAAGCAACGGATCAGAGCCCTGTTGAGACGACATTTCGTCGGTTCAGACTTAAAAGTTGAAAGCAGTTCGCTAATAGCGTATAAATTCAGGCAATATAGTCACAAAATCTAGAGAAGCGCGGTGGTTACTAGAATTTGATCGTTAAGTCCCGGAATCAGGGTGCATTACTGATCTGATCAACGATCCATAAGCGATATCGTCACTTCGAGCAGGGTAACTACATCAACAGGCTTGCGCTCTGTATCTGAATATTTGATCCAGTATAATTCTGCTCATACTTGTTAGGTATGATAAGCGCTATTTTGGATTGCATTCTCAAAAACTATCATAAGTTACCCGGAGCGCCGCGCCACTGATGCAATTAGAGGTTCTGCGCCACACCATCCCTCACAAATATCAAATCAGACTTGGAAAGACTTCGTTTCTTCCATCCTAACACCTACTACGGTTGATATTACTACAGATAGTTGTTGCATATAGGATCTTAAATATGTCTGGTGTCAAGTATGTACTATTGTTTTTTTAATTAATTCTGGACCGATACTGACTACTCCTCTTAGAGCTGATATCAACAAATCTACCTGGGAAGACACCGACATTCCGTCTGTCTGCGAACGATGTCTCGGTCCGAATCCATACACATTAATGACCCGAGAGCGTCATGGAGAAGAATGCAAGATCTGTACAAGACCATTCACTGTGTTCCGGTGGCGACCTGAAAACGCAGGAGGCCGCTACAAGAAATCGACAGTCTGCAACACCTGTGCGAGACAGAAAAATTGCTGCCAGAGTTGTATGATGGATCTCTCGTTCGGACTTCCGGTCGCTATTCGTGACGCGGCGTTGAAGATGGTTGGAGCTACCGGTGGAGGGTTGGCGGGGACTATGGCGTTAACGACGACAGAGCCGCAGAATGTTGTGTCTAAGCAGTTTGTTGCGCAGAATATGGAGCAGATGATACAGGAACAGGGCGAAGATTCACAAATGTACGAGACCAGAGGAAGGGCTGAAGAAGCTGGAAAGAAGTTATTACAGCAACTGGCGACCGCTCAACCGTATTACGCGCGAACGAATGTGGAGAAGTACGGCGATAACCGCATGTCAAAGATGGCTAAGGATGGACAGCAGCGCCGGTCGACAAAGATGAGCGCGAAACTGATTGCAAAACTTTCGAGTAATGTCAAACCGCTGACTACACCAAAGGATACAAAGATCATGTCTCTCTTTCTGACGGGTGTGGAAGACGATTTGCCAGAGTACATGGTTCGGAACTATTTTGCAGAATTTGGAACTCTAAAATCATTAGTTTGCTCTCACCGGTCACGATGTGCGTTTGTCAACTATACGACTCGTGAGGCGGCAGAACGGGCAGCAGAGGCAACAGGAACAACCGTCGTGATCAATGGATGCCCCTTAAGAGTAACATGGGGAAGACCACGACCGATTGGCGACGAAGAGCACAAGTCGCAGAATCTGAAGCTTGCCTCGGCGAATAAAAAGAAGATATACGCAGAAGCACGGTCTGGTGCATCGCAGGATGGCGGAGAGAGTACAGGCGGCAGTCGCGCATTGAAAGAGGCGGCTAGTGGGACGGTTTCTGCAACTGTTCCGACACTGCCTCCTGGCCAGTCTAGCGTTGCGTATGCTAGCCAGCAGCCCGATTTCGAGGCTTGATCATTTGGTTTTTGTATGTTAAAATAATTGTATTTGGCGTTGACGGATGTTTCGTCTTGTGTTGTACATATGAATGAAATTGTATTTACAAATAAAAAGTGTCTTTCCCACATGCATGATTGTAAATGGAAAAGTTACTGGCTCCAGTTTATCCTTCTTCCGCGACCTGCCAGATTCGATTTTCCCCCCTTCACAGCTTCATTATCACCCAGCTCTGAATGCTTATGTATTCTCAACTCTGTAAATAAACTGTTAGCACCACTCAGCTACAATTGTAGCCAAACCAAAAAGAAAAACGAAATCACGCACTGTAAGTCCCTTCCACCTCTCCCTCTTCTCCACCATTCAACTCAGCCGACGCAGTCGCCGTCTCTGTACTCTTTCCAGCTTCATCTTTATCCAGCACGCCCTGAGCGACGTTACTCCTCAAAATGAGCGAAACACCCGAAGCATGTTCTAACCGCTTATCAATCTCGTCAAAATCCTCACGCACGTCGCGCAATTCCCGTCGTCCAAGCTCATACTGTTCTCGGATTTGAGCGCCTGCTGCTGTTCGCATTCGAATGTCATCTGTGTAATTTAATGTACGTTAGTGGACAGTTCCCTAGGTGGGATGGAAAGAGGAAGGGAACGGACTGTCGAATGCGATTCGAGAGGCTCGGAGGACACTTCGGTATGAGCTGAGAACTTGTAGTCGTCGCGACATTTAGAGATGCTGCTGTACTATATAGTCAAGAGATATATACAGTTATGAAGCTATATGTACAGAGTAACTGTGCCGTATAAAGGGATTATAGGGAGTTGGAATTGTTCCGTCTCCGTAAAACGCTACGCAGGAAAGTCACGTGAAATTCCTGATGTCCCACCCAAAAAATATACGAGCCAGTTCCTCAACTTATCCGGCATCACCATTTGATTAGACTCCGTAGCATCTGGCGGGAGATTACACACATCTTCTCATTTACAAGTTTCTGTATCTTCACTTTCGAGTTAGTCTCGAGAATATATCAAGTCGATGTGCGATATCGGATATATGCCACATCTAAACTCTAAATGTGCGGCTCGAACTCCTCCGATAAATGCAGATGCCGCCGGAAAGAAAGATCATGATTAGTATATTAATGCTGTATATATTATACTCGCCTTTCTACATGCCAACTAATCAAATTTTGCGCAGTAAGTACAATACAATTCCGAGCTCGATAGACCGTAGCACCAAGAGCGGCCATTAGTCTAGTACGGCAGGTAGAGAGCCTTCTTGGCAGCCTTGACAATAACCTCAGGAACGGGGAAAGCAAAGTCCTCGAGCTCCTTAGCGTAGGGAGTCGGAACCTCGGCACCAGTAACCCGCTCAACGGGGGCATCGAGGTAGTCGAAGGCCTCAGTCTCCATGACCTGCGCGCAGATCTCGGAGCCAAAGCCGAAGGCCGGGTAGCCAGAGTCGACGGAGACCAGTCTGTTGGTCTTCTTGACACTCTTGACGATGGCGGGGATGTCCATGGGCTTGATTGAGCGCAAGTTGATGACTTCGGCCGAGATGTTCTCGGCGGCCAGGGTCTCGGCGGCGGCGAGACAGAACTCGACGTTGCGGGAGTGCGAGACCAGAGTGATATCCGTGCCAGCACGCTCAATCTTGGCCTTGCCAAAGGGGATGGTGAAGTCTGTCGACAGCGCCTCCTCGGAGACGTCAAAGCTGTCTCCGTAGAGCATCTCGTTTTCCAGGAAAACCGTGACGTTGGGGTCGCGGATGGCGGCCTTGAGCAGACCTCTCGCGTCCTCGGCCGAGTACGGCGAGACGACCTTGAGACCGGGAATCGCACCGTACCACGCGCTGTAGTCCTGCGAATGCTGGGCAGCGACACCGGCCGCGGCACCGTTCGGTCCACGGAAGGTGACGTTGCACGGCTGCGTGCCGCCGGACATGTAGAACGTCTTCGCACCGGAGTTGATGATCTGGTCGATGGCCTGCATCGCGAAGTTGAACGTCATGAACTCACAAATGGGCTTGAGACCCGCAAGCGCCGCGCCGACGCAGAGACCGGTGAAGCCGGCCTCGGTGATTGGAGTGTCGACGACCCGCTTGTCGCCGAACTTGTCCAGCAGACCACGCGAAATCTTGTACGCTCCGTTGTACTGCGCGACCTCTTCGCCCATCAGAAACACGTGCTCGTCGCGTTCCATTTCCTCGGCAATGGCGGAGTTCAGCGCGTCGCGGACAGTCATCTAAAAAGCTGTGAGCGGGGTTGTTCTTGCGGGACACACGACTCCGCAGCCCAATCGCTGCAATCGCTCCAAAAACAGCAAAACAAACAATCCAATACACAATAGAACATAGCATATACTGGAAAAAAAGGCTACACACCTTAATGGTCCCGCCACTAGACGACGCGGCCCGCGCGCCCAAGTCGACCATGCGCATAGCCGCGTTCTGGCCGACAATGGGAATGGCGGACTTGCGGAGGAGCATGGAGGACGGCGCGGAGGGCACGAGGAGCGAGCGCTTCGCCAGGATGCGCTTTGCGGAGGCGATGGAGGCCATTGTGGGGGGAATTCGGGGGGGGGGGGGAGGGGAGGGAGAGCGAGGGAGGAGGACGGGGAGGAGGAGAAGGAGAGAGCGGCCGGGAAGAAGAGGCGGGATGCGATGCGGAAGCGTGGCTGCGGCGGCGGGGCCCGCGCCCTAACCCGAGCCCTAACCGCGCCAGGAACCGCGCCCGCCAATCAGGGCGCGTCACGTGACGTCACGTGATGTTTGTTTACATGGGCTGTTTTTTCTTGTTAATTCTTATTAATGGCAATTACTTATGGCCAATAGAATCAGTTAGATAAACATTGCTAACTGGACAAGTTCTAAGCCGCCTGAATGGCGCGAAGGGGAGTCCTCTCCACCATTGGCTGGTGATGTGGGGGCGGGGGCGCGTCTCGAGGCCGGCTCCCGAAAACCAGAACTCCCAACGTCAAATAAGTTTAGTTATATTTATTTAAATTTTTTCCCATTTAAATTTCGAAATTCACCGCATACCAACCACAGCATAATGGCCAAGCGCAAGGAAACCGCCGTCGAAGACGCGCCTGCTGCCTCTGACGACTCTGGATCTGAGGTGTGTTTTGCCGTGCTTGTCGTGCTTTGCTAGTGTAATGGCTACTGACCGCAATAGTCCGACGGCGACATCGTGAATGTCGATTTCGACTTCTTTGATCCGCGGCCAGATATCGACTTCCAGGCCATAAAAAACCTGCTTCGCCAGACATTCGACACCGACAGCAAAATCTTCGATCTCTCTGCGCTTGCGGACTTGCTGTTATCTCAAAGCAGTCTTGGCTCGACCGTCAAAACCGACGGCGTCGAGAGTGATCCGTTCGCGTACTTGACTGTCGTCAACGCCAATGTCCACGGGAGCCACCCTGCCGTGCGTCAGGTCATTGACTACCTGCTTTCGAAAACAAAAGCCGATGCGGAATTCCAGCAAAAGCTAAAGAGCCTTTTTGCCGAGGATGCGAAAACAGCGACGGCGCTCGTGTTCAGCGATAGACTGATCAACATGCCTACAGAAGTCGTCCCGCCCATGTACAGAATGTTATCTGACGAAATGGAGCGCGCGGTCGAGAACGTGAGTTTCTTTATCCTTTAGTTTTGTGTTTTTGCTCTGAACGCGATTGCTGACAAAAAAATTACAGGGTGAGAAATACAAATTCGACTACTACCTGATCATCTCGAAATCGTTCACCGAGATCGCGTCAAAAATAGACGACGAAGACGAGCCCCGCAAGAAAAAGAAGAAAGCACCAAAGTCATCAAAGGAAACGTTCTACTTTCACGCCGAGGACGAGAACTTCCAGCGGCACGCCGAGCACTGGACGACATACAAGTTCAGCAACCAGTCCCAGGAAGCAGATTCCCGCCGCACGTTCCAAGACTATGGAATAGCACCGCAGGGGCAGCTGATGCTTCTGACAACCAGCGAGTTTAACGCTACTATCACCGAACTACTCAGCCTCTTCGCAGTGCCTGCGCAGTAGGACGCTCTTTGGATCATACAAACTGGCCCGTGTATAATATCTATGCAAAAGAAATGAACAAGCAAATTATTTACAATGACACGAATGTGGCGGGTTGGAAGCTTACTCCCCCGTTAGTCTTTCCCATTCCAGAAAAGACGACACCCATGCTTCTCTCATAGACGCAGTCATATCCTGAGCAAACGCCTCGTCGTCACTATCGCTCTCGCTCTCGTAGACTACTGGGTTATGCACGCGACCACGACTCGGTAAAGCGGTCTCCGGCTCACTCGCCATAGAGGCAGAGTCGCTAAAGGGCTCTATCGACTCGGCACGCGAAACCAACGAGGCAGATTCAGTGTCTGACCGTCCCATGGTGCTTGACGGGGCCTCACTTCCGTGAACGTAATCATCTTGTCGCTCCTCCTGGTCCTCCTCCTGGAGCAGCTCTATCCGGTAATCAATCACTTGGACTGGTTTGTTAGCAGATTGTTCGGACAATGCTCTATAAATAGACCTACTTTTGTCTTCCAGTTCTAGTTCTTGATCTTCGTATTTTGCGAGCCGCTCTATGTTCTTGTTTCTCAGAGCCATGAGTCGCTCGACACGCTCTTCGATCTCTAGCACGCTTTGCTGCACAATAGCCTGATCGGATGCTTGATTAGTCTCATAAAATTAATGACAAAGCACAGTAATGCACACCTTTCTAATGTCAATTCGCTGTAATCTCCGCGCGACGTCCTTCCTGTCTTCCTGTAGCCGCTGGATTCCTGCGAGTTCCGGTTCCGGTTTCGGCGGCGACTTGTCTTTCCCCTTTGATTTGCCCGACCGCACCAGTTTCCCGCTATTCTTTTCCTTCTCTTCAGCTGATGGCTCAGGCAAAGTAGCTTTAAATCCCTGTAAAAGTGAATACGTGATACTCCGCTCCGGCAGATCCTGTAGCATCTCTTTCGACAACAGCAACGCGGGACCCTCAGCGGTGCCAATCACACTCGCGCTCTGCCGACTGGAACTCTGTCCACCCGCGCCATTTCTAAACGAAAATATCCGGCGCTGCATGGCCGGTTTCCGCAACGTTGGCGCCATCTCGTTCATCAATGATCTGTACTGTGACGAATTCGTGATATCTGTATACGGTTTTCCGCCCGTGAGCGCAGTCGACGTCGCAGCAACCGTCTTTGACAGCCGTGACAGATTCGAGTTCGTCGCCGCGATCGCGGACGAAAACAGGCCAGAGGTCGATTCGGCCATGCTCGCACGCGACGCGAGCTGCTGATTCGCAGCCGTCGCCGCCGCCGCTGACGACGACGACGCAGACGCGCTCGCGGCCGTCGCAGAGGGCTGTAATGGCGGCGAGGTCATCTGGGCAGATACGTGGTAATGGCGAACTGTGGTGAGGGTCAAGAGATCGCGGGCTCGTGGAAGACGGCGTTACACTGGACGTTGATGACGACGATCGACGCGCTCAGGACGAGTTCGGAATCTCGAAAAGTCGCGTGAACGCGCTCAATTCGCAGCTGGCGACGCGGTTTGCGCGACGATTCGGTCGTCTAACGCGCAGAAGTTCCGCGACGGTGGATTTCGACGGTGACGCGGAGAGTCGTCAGCGTGGAGCGTGGAGCGTAGTGCGAAGCGTGAAGCTCCAAAGACTGGCGTAGGCTCTGTTCCTCGGCCTGTCGAGAGTTTTGTTGTTGCGGTACGAGGCCCGCGTGTTTACGTGCTGGCTCGGTGTGTTCTCGGACAGCGCTGTTTGTCGTGAATTTGTCGTGTTTGTCGGGCTGCTTGAGTTCTGTTCTACTGGCCGGTTCATTCTGTTGAGCTCCTTCAGAGAGCTGTTTGTTTATCAGCTAGAAAGCGGCGCAGTGGCTGCTCTTTCCGGCCCAGAACAGGGCGCGAAGAGCTGATTTGGGCGTTGAGCTGTGTTTATCTCTGCAATCAGTAGTTTTTACTGTTTTTTATGCAATGAACAAATTCAGGTTGTTTGAATTACTACTTTTGGATATCAGCATGTTATAAAGAAGGGCTTGATAGTCTGTCTTGGGGGATAAACGACTTTGTATGGGGATCTGCCTGCAACCCTAAACCGCAACCTCGAAGTGAGCTCTGCCAGCACAAGAGCTGTATTCCTTCCTGAGTCTCCCAACTGCACTAATGCTACCACTTACTAGTATTTCAAGACTCTTCCAGCTGTTGCTTTTACATAATTGCCTTTTTCTGCGCAGAAATCGCAGAATCGGCTCCTTCAGGGCGTAAAAACTGCCCAAATCCACTATAACCTTAAAAACAAGGTTTGGCCACTTCCCGCATCGAGTTGGGAGAAAACAATTAAAAAAAATTGAAAAATTGAAGGCCTCACTTGACTCACTCCTCCCCAGCTTCCTCTCCCCATCTCTTGCTCCTCTAGCAACGACGGACATAGCTCTAGTCTTCTGACAAAATGACTGGTTTCACCGATGCTGTTGCCCAGGGCGTGACAGAGGTATTTTCCCCATCTCCAAGCGCTTCGCTGTACTCGTACGACCAAGTTTTGCTAACCGCTCTCGCGACAGGTCTCTGGGATCTTTGACACCATCCTGGTCCTCGACTTTGGCTCGCAGTACAGTCATTTGATTACGCGTCGTCTGCGTGAAATTAATGTCTACGCCGAGATGCTGCCTTGCACGCAAAAGATTGCGGAGTTGACCTGGAAGCCCAAGGGTATCATTCTCTCTGGAAGTCCCTACTCTGTCTACGCCAAGGACGCGCCTCATGCGGATCCTGCCATTTTCGAGCTCGGAGTATGAATTTACGATGATATTTGAGTTAATAAGATGTATATCTAACGTATCTCAGATCCCTATCCTCGGAATCTGCTACGGTCTTCAGGAGCTCGCATGGCAATTGGGTGGAGAAGTTGGAGGTAGCGACAAGCGCGAGTACGGTTACGCCGAACTCAATGTCAGCAACTCGCACTTCCTCTTTGAGGGGATGGATGACTTCCAGGTAAGTGTCTTGAAATTGTTCTAGGCCCTCGAAAAATGTCTAACAGTTGTATCAGGTGTGGATGAGCCACGGCGACAAGCTCTCAGCGCTCCCAACGGACTTCAAGATCATTGCCACGACTCCCAACGCGCCGTTCGCCGCGATCACGCACGAGACCAAGCCTATCTTTGGCATTCAGTTTCACCCTGAAGTCACCCATACCAAGCAGGGCAAAACCCTGATCCACAACTTCGCCATCAAGGTCTGCCACTGCGAGCAGAACTGGACGATGAAGAACTTCATCGATACCGAGATTGAGCGTATTCGCACGCTTGTTCCTACCGGCGATGTCATTGGTGCTGTCAGCGGTGGCGTGGACTCCACTGTTGCTGCGAAGTTGCTCAAGGAGGCTATCGGTGACCGGTTTCATGCGATTTACGTCGACAACGGTGTCATGCGTTTGAACGAGACCCAGCAGGTTTACGATACACTTACTACTGGTCTTGGAATCAATCTCACTGTCGTCGATGCGTCTGAGGTGTTTCTGGGAAAGCTGAAGGGTGTCACGGACCCGGAGAAGAAGCGCAAGATTATCGGTAACACGTTCATTGAGATCTTTGAGGAGGAGTCTGCCAAGCTTGACGCAAAGTCTGGCGGAAAGATCGAGTACCTGCTCCAGGGAACTTTATACCCTGATGTCATTGAGAGCATCAGCTTCAAGGGTCCGTCACAGACCATCAAGACCCACCACAACGTCGGTGGACTGCTTGAGAACATGAAGCTGAAGCTCATTGAGCCTCTTCGTGAGCTTTTCAAGGACGAAGTCCGTGCTCTTGGAACTCTCATGGGCATCCCAGACGAGCTTGTCTGGCGCCATCCTTTCCCTGGTCCTGGTATCGCTATCCGGATTCTGGGAGAGGTTACTCCCTCGCAGGTCGAGATTGCTCGTAAGGCGGATTACATTTTCATCGAGGAGATCCGCAAGCATGGATTATACAACAAGATTTCTCAGGCATTCGCGTGTCTGCTGCCCGTCAAGTCCGTCGGTGTCATGGGCGACCAGCGTACCTACGAACAGGTTATTGCGCTTAGAGCGATCGAGACCCTTGATTTCATGACTGCGGATTGGTACATCTTTGAAGCTGCGTTCTTGAAGATTGTTAGTCGGCGTATTGTGAACGAGGTTGCTGGCGTTGCCAGAGTCGTGTACGATATTACGTCGAAGCCGCCTGCAACTGTCGAGTGGGAATAGACGAACGACGTAGATATGGATTTGTTGTAATAATTTAAAGGTGCTTACTGCTTAGTATGATATGGTAATCTGTTATTACTCAATTAGATAATCTGTTAAAATATTCAATGATCGATCCAGTCTGTCGTTGTCCTCGGGTCATGATTCAAGTTTTATTGTTGGCGGATCCGGCGAAGATAAGCTTTAGTTATAGACGCGCCGTCTCAAACCCGCCGCACATGCCCGAGCTATTACGTACCACGATTTATACCCAGTTCACCAACTATCGCGATCGTCCCAATTCCCGGATCTATCCTTACTTTCCACTCCAGGTTTCTTAGTTAGTTCTTCACAGAATTTAACTTGAAATCTTCAAAGATTGCGTATTCAGGAGACCGAATTAGATCATGTCGGGCTTAGAAAGTACGTAGTGGCGCTCGCACACTAGGCCTTTACTTATCTCGTGATGAATGAATGTTGACTGACACTCCTTGCAGAATCCCTATATAACCTGAAGGTATACTTTAATTCTTCGAACGTGTTAAAGTGCTGCGTGTTTTGCGATGGCAAAGTGGAGGTTCGGTTGTGCTGACTTTAGGATGAATAGTTCACGGCGAAGTCGTTGAACAAGCAGGCTACTCGGGCCGCGAAGGACGAGCAGAAGGAGAAGGATAAAGTCAAGAAGGTACGTATTTTGATCTACTCTTTTTAAATTGAATAATATATCTAACCTCGTTTTCTTCTTCGTTGTAATAGGCTATCCAGCAAGGAAACACTGATATCGCGAAGCTCTACGCCCAGAATGCCATTCGAAAGTCAAGCGAGCGGATGAGCTTATTACGTCTTGCATCTCGTGTTGATGCTGTTGCAAGCCGGGTTCAGACTGCTGTTACTATGAGAAACGTATGTTGAGTAGCTCATTGATTGCAGCAAGATTCACTGACTGACTGGCTGGATAGGTTACCGGTAATATGGCAAACGTTGTTAAGAACATGGATCGTGCAATGGAGAGCATGAACCTCGAGAAGGTAAGACCACCAAAGGTTATTCGTTGCTTTATACTACTTGCTAACTATAAACCTTCAGATGTCCATGGTTATGGAGAAATTTGAGCAACAATTCGAAGATCTGGACGTCACTACCTCATACTACGAAGACGCAGGCCAAGTTTCCAACGCCGTCGCCGCGCCACAAGAAGATGTTGATTTGTTAATGCAAAAGGTCGCCGACGAAGCCGGACTTGAGATGCAGCAGAAGATTGAAGCAAGTGCGCCTGCAAAGGGCCGTATTGGACCGACTGAGGTCGAGGAAGATTCGCTCGGCGAGAGACTGCGTGCTTTGAGGGCGTAAGAATGTGGGATTGGTAATTGCTGGAGTGTGTCCCGTTTTCCGGTTTTCGTTGTGATCTTTTTCAAGTTGTAGTTCTGTTTCTATAGTTTTTAGTCAATGCGTTTGGGATTCGCAAATATATGTACCTACAAGCTTTACTCAGTCACGAGTTACCAAGCCGAAATCCTTGATCAGACTTTTATCGGTTTCAAAATGAAATAACTTTATATTGTAGCAACTATGAGACTCACAAAAATACATCATACATCGATCTCCATAACGCGGTCTTCCTCAGCCTGCACATCAACTCCCGTCATCTTCCGAAACACATCTATATCAATACTGTTCCTTGTAAAGAACCTCCACACTTGCACTTCCTTGAACTGCCCATATCGCCTAGCACGTCCAATAGCCTGCGTTTCCTTCGCAGTATACGTCTGCACGCTATCCGCCAACAATGGCGACAAAAACATGACATGATTCGCCATCGTCAGGTTCGCTCCGCTAGCGCTCTCATCCGCTACATTGAGCAATAGCACTTTAACCTGATCGTCGTCATTCTGAAACTTATCCAGCGCGCCACTTTTCTGTGATGCAGTTCCGCGAATGACAAGATACGGGATCTTATGCGCGCTAAGTGCCTCTTCTGCACGTTGCATCAATTCGGGAAATTGAACGAAGAACAGCACGCGCTCGTCATCTGGTACCTTGTTCTGGATCAGCTCCATCACTGACTCAAGCTTGGTGCCAAAATGACGATTAGTCTTAGATTCGTCAAACGTTCGGTCGTCTGATCCTAATGACGTTGCACGTACGACATTGATGGTTCGAGCAAGTGCTTTACAGCCAGGTGTGAAACAAGACTCCTTTGAAGCAAACGACACGACACAGTCCAAGCATCCGAGATGACCACAGCTTGATAATAGCGCAGTCTCAGTCTTATCCGAAATCTGCTTCAAACAACCCATGCATTTCAAGTTAAACGGCAAGGTAGAACTAGATCCGGCACTTCGCTGCAGCATGCGCATAGACCGGAAAAATCTCAACGCGCGAGATCTTCCCAGGAACTCTTTCTCGAGGCGGTGAATTGTATGTAAGAGTTCAGCAAGCGTATATTCCAGGTCATCAGAAGACAGCGACACGTCCGCATGAGTCCCAGAATCAGTCTTACCGCTCTTCACGATCTCGCGGTGTTTTTCAGCGCGTTGATTAGCAGCCTCAATCAACTCGCTCAATTCAAGAGTAACTGTTGCGTCACCGAGTGAGTTATCACTCAATCGTCGTTTCCACTCCGTATACACCGTGTGCACGACGGAATGCTTCCTTGTAAGAACGTACTGCGTCTCTTCTGCCTGTACAAGACTCTTCTTCAGATCATGTTTGCATTCTTGCAGTTGCGTCTGACGCTCGCGGACAATCACATCGCACTCGCGTTCAGCAGTCATACCGGTCAGTTTCACATCGTCATCGTCCGCGTCGCCCATACCCAATCCATTGACGTTATCATAGACCATCAAATCGAAATGCGAGCTGCACTTGAGTAGCGCTTCTTCCGCAGTCTCAGACTCGCCAAGCGACCGGTTCAAACGTCGTTCGCGATCTGACTCGGACTTGCGATTCTTTCTAATCTGCATATCCAGGAACATCAAATGATGTTCCAGCTCAAGATAAATAGCGCGCTCGGCAGTCGTCAGTGTCACAAGTTTGCGGTTCTCTTGCACGGGAATTTCGTCAATCTCTGGAATATTCTGAAACAAGCTCGTTAGTAACAATCCGCGTGATCAAATAAGAAAACGAAACTTACCTGACGAACGTATTTGTCCAAGAAATTCTGAGCAATCACATTGCGATGTGCGTGCCAATCAAGAGTCCGAACCTCTCGGAAAGCGTGGAACTTTTCCACCGCTATATTCTCGTTAGTGATTAAAAAGTACGACGGGGGCTAGTTAAACAAACCTGTCTGTTCCTTTTTGCGCGTCTTGACAATCTCTGAATCTCCCTCTCCATCATCATCGATTCCTAGATGAATACCCATAAAACCAGCAATGGACTTGACCGACGCAAAGTCGCTCAGAGGAGGTGTTCCGGACAGAATCCATCTCTTTTCAGCATTGACATGTTTAATCATCTCCAAGATAGTGCCTTTGAGATATGTGTACTCGTCAATGACGACCCGGTTGAATTTGAACATCTCAAATAACGGAGCAGACATTGCCTTCCAGTTCTTTTTAACCTTGTCGGTCTTAAGACCCCATTTATCTTTCGACAAAAGAGCATTGCGCGCGGCTGTATCGCGACCGATATTGGTCTTCTTTGGTGAGACCGGCGTAGTCGTTTCTGCTGTCTGCGCAAGCTTACTGCCCTTCAGCCGTTTAGACTGCGCCATAACAACCTCGGAGTGTACTGAATCGTGGAATTTTTTCTGCATACTCGAACGCAGTTCGGCTGCACCTTCGTTTGCGAGTGTTGTGATCTGATCGCGAAGCTTAGATAACGCATCAGTGTATCTGAACGAGAAATGGCGTCCACCACGAGCGGGAATGTCTTGAACTCCGGCTAAGCATGCAAGATCGAGCAGATACTTTTCCGATGCAAACATAGATGATGGAGCCACAATAATATCTGCATCCATGATGTCCTGAATCGAGAGGGCATTCAGAGACGAGAGATTGTTCAATGTAAGCACTTTGAACCCATCGTTGGTAAACTTGGCAATCTCGGACGTCCATTGCTTCACAAGCTGTGCCGGAATGATAATCAGAGAAGCTTTAACAGGAATCAGCCCATTCCAAATTTCATGGCCCAGGTCTGCTCTGCTAGCCTCTGCATGGATAGCAGCATTGCTTTGAGTACAGCTGATGAGACCCAGAGTAATGGCCGTCTTTCCGTATCCGACCTGGTCAGCTAGGACACCGCCGTAAACGGACACTTCTCTCTGTGCTCTTCCTTCAATGCGCCATCCCATTGGCTGTAGAACTGATTCGACGATCTCCTCCTCGGCAAAGGTTCCTACCTCAGGATCCTCCATTTGCAGCATCCATTCAAGCGAGCGTAACTGTTCCGGACGAAGGGGATAACTGTCGTTCCAGATCGGCGGCTGAGTGTGTTCCTCATCCTTTCGATTGGACAGCAACTTGAACTCAGGCGGATCCAGTTTGAGTGCCGGCTCAAAGTCAGTGACTAACTTCCATGATGACCGAACTTTTTCAGTTCGCAAGCTGCTCTCCAGCGGCAAGCGAGCGATAGCGCGATGTAGCAGCGCAGTAACATTCAGTCCGATTCGCACAGTCGCATAATCATCGTCAATGCAGATTTGAGTCATAAATATCTCGGGCCGCTTCTTCAACGCATACTCGTATTGACTCGCTTGCTTCATGTCCTCTTGAAGCGCCAAATCCTTACCGCGACTAACAAGACTGAGATCAGGAAGCGCCGGTGCGCAGAATTTGCATCCTTCGCCGCAATCATGAAGTTCGACAGTCGACCAATTTTGCAGCAGAGGCATCTTGCGCACACGTTCCGTAACCCAGCGTAAATCACGAAAGACACCACGCGCATGAAGGTTGTCGACAGTAAACCACTCTCCACTCTCAGCCTTTTCCCACAATTCTTCATCAATCTCGGCAAGTTTGACGCTCTCGTCATTCCGCGGAATCGCGCACACCAGCACAGCCTTAGAAAGTTGGCAGTCGTTGTAATCCGCATTCACCATTTCGTCATTCGACGGAATCTTGAACTCGGGCGTCTTAGGCGGCTGGTGTGGAACTAGACTTGAGTTCTTCATAGTTATCCAAATCCCGGTTGCAGTCATTGACTTATTTGCAATCACCGGGTCGACGCTGGGCTTCCACCCAGGTTCCACTTTTGCCACAGTCGTCCGCGTCTCGCCGTACTCCAGTCGTCTGATATCGCGCGAAAACACAAACGTGTCCAAAGATGGATTTCCACATCGAGTGGGATCAAAAAACAAATACATCCCGTCATCGCGTCGATGAAGTGACTCGGTAGCCGTGCCACAATTTGGAAGGGCATGGTACAAGCCTCCGATTTCCTCCATGTGCGAGGGAGGACGCACTGCCTCGATTTTGAGCCGCGAATTCACCTGATCGTCGGCGAACTCACCTTGAATGCCAAGTCGTGCTTGCCATGAAGGAAGTTGGTCGCCCTGCCCCTCTATATACGCCTTGAAGGTATAATCCGCGGGAATACAAATCTGCCACAGTCCGTCAAACAAGTCTGACGACTTCTCAAGCGACATGCGTGCAACAGGGTTCGAGAGCATACGGCGAATCGGGCTATTTGTAGGCTCATCCTTCGCGACGCGCGCAAATAGTAGCCATTCGGGGTGCTTTCCCAGTTTTAGCTCGAGGCTAGCTGACATCGAGCCGAATTTCACAGTCCATATATCCTTCCGAAGAATCTCAATGAACCGTAGTTCGGATCCAAAAGCTTTAGACGTGTATTGGAGATATACTGGCCAGAGATCCTTGTCGACATCTACGCCTAAAACTGCGGCGCTGATATCAGCCTCTTGGATACCGTGAATGGCCACTCGCATTGGCAAGGCATCTTTGAGAATTTTTTCAAAATCTCGAGGTTGAATTCGATTTGAAGTGTCCAGGTCGATATAATTGTGCTCCGGTCTACCACCGCAACGAATGCAGCTAGTGAACTCGCAATCCTGGCAGACTCGGATTTGATTCGTCGTAATTCCAGATCGACCCTCGCATGTACACAGTCGGCGTGATTTGTGGCATAAATCAAGAATCCTGTCGAGCGGAAGTCGGTCGTACTTCGAAAGATCGATGTTAACGATTTCCAGCCTGTCAACTCCAGTAAAGAGCTGCTCACGTGTCTCCAGTTCATCCTCTTGCTCATTCACATCGTCCGTCTGTACTTGTGCAGCAGTTCGCGCTTTCAAAAGGTCCGCCCCAATGCAAAGAGCAGCAAGCATACAAGAACCGACCACAGTGGTCGTCATAGCATTACCAGACAGGTCAAACAAGTTATCTTCTGTCTCGCGGGTAAGATTAAGCTCATCGATAGGGAGACCCTGCATAGACAAAGACTCCAGCCCAATCATTGGACCTCCGCGGTTGGTAATGTATGGAATGATGGACGGCGTGATGCATGATGAAATTCCAGATCGACGGGAAGCGATGGTACGGTCGACATTCTGAGAGAGATTCCAAAGTTCACTATCAGTTAGTACCAGACCACGCAGATAACGAACTGTAATACTTACGTCTTGTAGCACGGATCAAGGCCAACCTTTGCTGTTCTCAAGATCGAAATATCAATCAAATCAAGAACCCGATTCACTTGAGCCAAAGCCCAGTCACCCCACCCAAAGTCCGCAAAGTTGCAAAGTCCACCTTCGTCCCATGAGGTCAACGGCCGTTTCTGGCCCAGTTGGTCGTCGTGACGGGCTTTGTGATGTCTCCCCTCACAGCGACCCCAGTCCGTCTGCGACTTCTTGCGTGAAGAATCCTGTATTTTCATAGCAGATCTAGCGGCATGGACTCGAGGATCGTCGACGGGAAGCATAAACGCTTCAAGAGAACAGGATGCCGGTCGCTTCATGCTGTCAACCCTTTTGGTCCAGTCAACTGCCAGTTGATCCTGATCTGTCCGAAAAGCACATAGATAGCCTCGATTTCGCGTATGCGGAATGTAGTAATTCTTGGAGTCTACCTTGATAAACTTTGTTGCGTAGCCAATGCTCCTAAAGTCTTTTTCGATACCTTCCCAAGGTGCACTGCAAACGTTTTCGAGAATCACTATTGCTGGGTTGTTCTTAACCACCCAGGCGCGCATTCCACGATAAGTTCTACCTGACTCTCCTTTCTCTGTGATCTTTTTCTGATAGTTATTGAGGTTCGAGTAGTCCACGCATGATGTTCCAGCAATCAGTATATCGACATTACCGGGAACCGCGACACGTCCACCATATGCAGTCGTACTTTGAAATTATTAGCATTGAATCACCAAAAAAAAAAATACGATAATACGTACGCCTCATCATTACCAAGCTCGCAAACATCTCTAAACAGGATTGGAGGCTTAAAATTTCGCTCAATATAAGCTTGTTTGAAAGGCTCGATCTCGCACGAAAATATATGCTCAAAGTCAAAGTCAAGCTGAAAATTCTGATGAATCGACCGTGCAATCATACGGAGCGCCAACAGAGGCGATTCAGTTCCAGAGCACATAGTCGCGACGCGCAGCTTCCGACCGGCAAGGCTGTCGATAAGTACCGGAATATCGGGAACTTTCCCGACGAAGTCTTTAAACATGTCGTAAATGTTACTGATAGGCGGATCCGAAGAATCCTCGATCGTCGCGCCTGTACGGCTTTCAAACTCGTTGACGTACTTTTTGGCAATAGCAGGCCCTTTGCCGCCTCCAATGCCAGCGCTGCCTTTGAGGCCCCGATATTTGATCTTAGTCTTCAATTTCTGAGCCTCGTCTTCCGAGTCCTCTTCTTGAATCTGATCGTCGTCGCTGTTCACCGCGTCGTCCTCCTCCATATCATCAGAAAGATCGCCGACATTGTTCCCGTCCAGCGAGAAGTCCGAATCGTCATCTACAGGTACAGATTTTCGCTTCTGCGCTTTTTGCGCGCTCACCGCTGCCTTACCCTTCTTCCCATTCTTCGGCGCTGAAGGCGTCACCGTAGACTCCGCATCCTCATCACTGTCGCCAAAGTTTAGATATGTCTGTAATTTCTTCCGCGCACTAGACGCTGCAGCCCGCTTGCTGCGGCCTGGCCTACTAGCAGGCGTGTCGTCATCACTGCTGTCCACGATTACGCGCTTCTGGGGTAGAATAGATTTCAGCACTATCTCCAGTTCCATGCGCTCATCAACTGACTCTTCCGCTTCCACATTCTTTGCAAAATATTCGCTATACGTCTCCGGCTTTTTGGCTTTTGCTTTATCGTCGGTAGAAGCTCTTTTTTTCGGAGTCTGAATAGAAGGAGACGCGGAAGGAGTAGACGGCTTCTTGAAATAGCTGCTGATTGTACCCTGTTTACCGGATTGTCTGCGCGTGGATGTCTTAGTCGGCTTTCCAGGCGTCTCTGTCGCTTTGCTAGGTATGACAGCTTTGCGTAACACAACTATTGTGTCTTCATCCACATCCATATCGTCCGGCTTTGGATGAAGAGGTGCCCACAACAATGCACCTCCCGCGCCTTCTGATAACTCTCCGTCCACTTCATCTGCAACCGGGGAAGTTTCCGCAGTCACAGAACGAGCATTCCCTGACTCAACGCTAACTTCAGATGTCGAATCTGAAGAATAACTTTAGTTCATAAAAAATCCCGCTCGCAATGGATAATCATACCTTCAATCACCGCGGACTGCGCCGCCTTAGCGCGACGAGGTGTGACTATACGCGTCCCATTAGCCAAACCATCGCGTTTACCACTACGCAGCACAAATTATACATACGAGGAGGCTGCACCACGAAATTCTTCACAAGCGTCTCACGATTCACCAGCTCTGTGACCACGTCCCGGTTGTTGGCCGCGAACGTAAGGACTTCCACTTTGCTGGTGTCCGGTCGCGGCTTGAGCGTGTTCTGTATTTTAACCATGGCAAACACTTTATATCTCAATAAATTCCATAGCTCAAAGTGTCTTTCTAGAATACCAAATCGCGCTACGCTGCACGAAGAGGCGGCAGCTGTACGAAGCCAGGAGATGGTCGACGGAGCGCGTGAAAATAGGGTTCACGACGCGTCGCGACGAGTCACGTGCAGCTTAACAATCTTGATTTCCCTACGAGGCTGCAATCTTGCAATTAAATGCACAAGAGATGTCCAAATTCAATGCATTCACAATTAAGAGTTATAATTTAACCATCCGAGCGTTTCAAGTTTTGGCAAACTGCCGTAATTCTAGCCCGCCAATTTCTCAAACGCA
Organism: Myxozyma monticola; assembly: GCA_030568405.1. NCBI lineage: Eukaryota > Fungi > Ascomycota > Lipomycetes > Lipomycetales > Lipomycetaceae > Myxozyma > Myxozyma monticola. The sequence continues at coordinate 24,623 of JAJLTV010000036.1, forward strand.
AACGCGAGATAAAATCCTAAACATCCAGTTAGTTTTCTTGTCCAGATTTGTCTTTACGACTACCATCGCGACTTACCAGATGCTTCGCGCTGATCTCCCTCAATACCGTAACTTCCATCTTGTTTAACAACGCCCATTCGTTTGCAAATATCAAAGAGCTCCGGATGTTCGCTTGTCTCGTCGTCAAAAACTTCATGGAAGCCCTTTCGGTAGACTAATTCGAGCTTGTAATCTTCCGCCATACTGAAGACGTGTTAGCTTTCACCATGCCAGCTAAAAACAATGATAATAATGTAAAAATAACTTACGCTCGAAAAATCTCAAATGGAACGACGTATTCGGGAACATCCTCGACAGCATCTTCCAAAAAGAACGAATACCGATGTCCAAACGGCGGTCTAAACGCGCCGTCTCTAGGCGGATCATTGAAGAACCGGACACTGTAAACCGAGTTCCCCCATTCTTTCTTCCCAGGCGGCAGCTTTGCAATGTGTTCCAGGATTGCGTCTGATGACGGGATCGTGCCAATGAACCTTCCGCCACGACGGAGCGAGCGAGATACGTTCTCGAGCATCTGCCGAGCTTTGGCTTCGCTTTCAAATGCATAATGGAGACAGAATTGCATCGTGACCAAGTCGACGGGAAAAACTGCTTGATACATCTCGCGTGGAACATGTGTGGTCAGCGGCATCTATAGATTCGTCAGCGAACGTTATTCTCGAAAACAAGTCTCGACAAGTGTGAAAACATACGCTGAATGCGTCACCCGCAATGAACTCAGCCCAGAATCTACACCTCCGCATCTTTCTGTATCGGTCCTCAGCCTGCGCAATACTAACGTCTGCAATATCGACGCCAATGTATCCTCTAATCCCCGCAATATCCCATTTTATCAAATCGCCGCCCTTGCCGCACCCCATATCCAGAACGACATCATCCCTCGACGCGAACCGCTTGATCAAAACCGATTTAATAAAATTATTAAATGATTTCAATTTAATGATCGGTGAATTCTGGCGATGTGTGACGCCCATCTCGGGCCGCGCGTTGTAATGTTGCCGGACGACTGAGTCAACTGAACGTCGTGATACCTCAGCCTGAACCCGCTGCGATTGCGCCACTTCATTCTTCCGTCGCTTTGCCTGTTCATCTTCGCGACTCTCGTGCGGACGACGCGCAGAGGCTGATGGGCGCTTCAGTTTCCGAGGTGGTGATCGGGGAGGTGATGTCGGATCGGCGGGTTTGGCAGGAACGCTTGAAGACGAAGATGGACCGGATGATGAGGGACGAGATGAAGAATCAGACGAGTATTTCGGACGGTATGAGTCCACTTTCCGGCCGTCGTCGTCGCGAGATCGCTTGGGTCCCTTTGATCCGGACTCGCTCTTCTCTTGATTTGCCTCCTGCTTCGTCTCTTGTTTCTCAGGCTCATCGCTTTTTACCTGTGTCTTTTCTTCACTCACGACCTTTGGAGGCTCCGAAGCATCGTTCTTGATTTCAGCCTTGACTTCATCATTTGACGTCTGAGCGGGAGTATCTGACGGAGCAGCTTGCACTGGAACTAACAATGGCGGCGGCTCGATTTCACTGGTGACTCCTGAAAGCGACATCAACGCTGCCGCAGCGGCGTCATTGTCGGATTGATTAAACTCCGACATTATGTTGTGGCTGTATTCTCAATTGGATCTAGCAAATTAGGAGGACTGTCGGAAGTTAAGCAAGTATATGTCTGAGTAGTAACCGAAGGTGAGTAGTACCAGTTATAAATTGAGAAGATCGAAAACGTGACCTGATCGTGGCTTATGTAATCACTTTAAAGACTAGGCCCCACACGCAACTACACCAGTATTTTGTCTGGAAGAACGAAGCAATTAAAGTGGTTTCAACAATTTTGTACAAAACACATATTAGACATGATAGTGGCAACAAGAGATCACTTTTCTAAACAATCTGCAGCCCACATACGGTACCACGGTATAAACATAACATACAAACCCACCTCTAACAACACTCTTCCTTCTAGCCTCAGTTTTTCGTCGCATTCAGAGTATCAGCCAACTTCTTTGCCCCCTCTGCCGTCTTGATCTTCATTAAATACGTCACACCTTTGCTTCCCGACGCAAAATCCAGTAGCCGGACGTTCACTCCCGTAGCTGCGTACTCGACTTTAGGCCGTAATCCAATGTTCAACACTACCCGTCCGCTTCCGTCTGCTCTCACCAACACTCTCGTCTTCTTCGTTTTCTGATGCTGTAAAACCCGGTACGGCCCAAGTCCAAGCGACACAAATCCATCCTTCGCGTCTTTAGCATTCGAGTCGTCCTCTTTAATCTGAGCCGCGGTCTTGTACTGGAACACCTTCGCTCGGCCGGAAATCACAACGTCTTCCTCTTCCTCGCCCGGTCCTTTTTCTTCCGACAAATCAATCTGCTCCTGGGGAGGCGCAGCGTCACCGGTCATAGCGCCATCTTCGCCACCAGAAGCCTCAGTCGACGTAGGCGTCACGCTCTTTGACGCACCAAACGAGAACGGGGCCGAAGCCGGAGCAGGTGCCGCGCTCCCGAACGAAAACGGCGACGACACCGCAGCCGGAGCCGCCGAGTCGCCTGCTGCGGCCGAGTTATTCGACGAAAACAGCGAGAACCCGACATTTGGCGGCGGCGCAGCCGGAGACGCTGCAGAGCCAAATCCCGAGCCCAGCGGGTTGTTGAATCCAAACGAGAACGACGGCTTGGACGGCGTATTGCTGCTACCTCCCTCAGAGGCAGCACCAGCAGCAGGCTTATCTTCAGCCGTTGGAGTCGAAGACGATCCGAATTTGATGCCCTTGTCGGGCGTCCATGTGTTGCTTGAGAATAACGAGGACGAAAACACGGGCGTGCTACTTCCGGCCTCGACCGGCTTTGTCTGCAAAAATGAAAACGGCTTAGGCGTCTGAACCGCCGCTGCTTCCGCAGGCGGATCCGCCTTTGCAGGAGTACCCGGAGCAGGCGCCTCCTTATCCGCCGAAACATTGAATTTGAAAGGCGAGGCTTTAAAAGGCGTAGCAGTTGCAGCAGAGTTGCCACTGCCGTTCGCTGCACCGAAAGCGAATGGGTTCGGCGGGATGGCCTGGGTACTGCTTGAACCTGTCAGTCCTGAAATTTTGAGAGGAGAACCCGAATCCGAGGTGGAAGACTCCATGGGTAACGAAGGCGGGGTCTTTGGTCTGGAGAAATCAAATGATGCCGGTGCAGCAGGAGCGGTGGAGCTTGTTGAAGCGGAAACCCCAAATTTGAACGGTGACGGCGCTGAGGATGACTTTTCGGGTTCAGTCGCGACCGGCTTTGCTGCTTCTGCAGGCTTGTCTTCAGAAGCCGGAGCAGGCTTAAATTTGAACACGCTATCTGACGGCTTTGCGCTCGTTGAAAACTGAAACGACGGGCCATCTAGACTCGGCGTTGACGGCTTCCCGTTCGAGTTAAAGCTGAATGGCGAATCAGTCGCCTTCAGTAAATCCGGTTTGGCGACGAATGAAGGTCCTTCAATCTTCACATCGTCGTCCGAGTCGGAGTCGGAATCTGCAGCCTGGACTACGGGAGTAGCAGCAGGTTTAGGAGTCGCAGTCTTCTCTTCGCTGGGTGCCGGCTTGGAAGCGGAAAACGCGTTTGAAGGTGAGAATGAAAATCCAGTCGACGCGGGAGCCTTTTTCTCAGCTTCTGGTGAGCTGGGAGCCGGTTTCGGTGCCGAGAACGAAAACGGCGAAGCCGGAGCGGCTGTCTGTGATGATGATGGTGCTGCACTGCCGAATGAGAATCCGGTACCAGAGCTGGGCTTTACTGGCGCCGGTGCCGCCGGAGCGTCGTCCTTGAGCTCTGCAAACTCTGCAGCTTCCTTGGCAGCAGCTATGGCGCTTGCCTCGATCCGCTTGTAGAATGTCCCGTACGCGGCCGTGGTTGCCGACAGATCAGCCAGCGGGTCCTTTTCGAGCATAGCAGCAATAGTCTCCTTGAACTTGGAATTAAGCGCGCGAATCTTGAGAAACTTGACGTGGTCTGTTGGACTCATGCCGTTACTAGAAGATGAAGATGTAGGCGCGGGCGCGGGCTTTGGTGCTTCTGCAGGTTTAGGAGCGGCGGCGGCAGAGGACGAGCCGAAGCCAAACGAGGGAGCAGAAGATGAGCCAAAGCTGCTCGAGCTGTTCGCGGCATTCAAACTTCCGAAAGATGGCGCACTTCCAAACCCGGTAGACTTACTCGGCGAGCCTGTTGAAGCTGGTGCCAAAAAGGAGAAAGGCTTCGCGCCCTCTGCGGCTGTAGAGGACGATGATGGCGCGGGCGACGCCGTGTTGGCGGCTCCGAAGCTCGCAAACGGATTGCTATTTGGAGCAGGGGCGGGTGATCCAAATGAGTTGGAAGGAAACGGACTGCCGGCGCCATTGGCTTGTGCTGTTTTGCGCGACCTTGGTAAAGCGATTCTAAGGGGGAAGAAATCAGCAGGTTGCCTCGAGACAGACGAGCAGCGCAAAACAGGTTTTGCACCCAAGTCGCCATAATTGAGATAAGCAATAAAGATGAGTACATACTTGCGTCCAGCGAGCACTTGCGCCGAAGCAGAAACTGGAGGCTCGACGGGACCGTGGCGATCATCGTCGCTGTCCTGCTCGTCGACGACCGAGTCCTTCGTCAACTGCGTAGTCTGCCGTCGTTTCGACATCGGTGTGATCGAGCAGAATGGAGGAGAATAGTGGCAGGATATATGTATCTGGAATTTCACAAAAGAAACAGATCGAATATATTTTGCATACAAAGACGCGGATCGAAGACCTGGATTTCTGAAAACAGGATCCGCGGAGAGGGGCGCGATTTGCAAACACTTTGCGACCCGGTTTTGAGGTCACGTGTGCCGGAAATCTGTAAACATTTTGCATGCCGCCATTAAACTACAGCTATAACTAGTCACTTGTTGGCTGTCCAGCTATCTTGATTTGGAGTATTATTTGCCTCAACTTGATTACTTGAAGTTGTTTTTGTCGATTCGCAAAAAAGACGGAAGTGCGGACATTGGCGGTCAGGTAGCGTGAAGGACGTACCTGCAAGGTCGAGTTTTGGTCTGCGAGTCCTGTGCGAGTCTGCAAATTTCCGTGGGCGAGTATAAATACGTGCCGGATTCCTGATTTCGCCGCTCGTCGAATTGCTTGTGAATATGAACAGCTTCAACAGCACATCTGTTCGGGTTTGCTATAACACCTTTTGCTGAGCTACCGGAAATATGTTTTCCATTTGCGTGGGAGTCGTGACCCAGACTAAATGGTTAACATCTTTTCAGTATCCAAGCAAGAGGTGGTATGCTCACTTGACACTGCACCATTTTCAGCATGTTCCTGATACCGACATATATCGCCGGACTCACTGATATATACAATAGATGGTCAATTCTTGCGCCTCAATCTGCAAAACCGGAAAGGCTCGATTCTAGTGGGATCGTGCTAACAAAATAGGCAAGGCAGTCAATCAAGCGACTTCGCGATGGCGACACATGTTGCTCGCTTCGCCAGGTCCATGATTGCTTTACTCATATTGGTAGCGCGATCCAGCTAAAAGCGAGTTTTTCCGGTTCGCGAAATCAGTATTGCATTGCTTTTATGCCTTGCGACTTGCTAGTCACACATTATAATTCTATTTACAAATCTACGATTTATGGTTGAATACTTGCGAGACAGCTTCACGACTGGTCATGAGTGCTTGGGTACTTGATTGATAACTTGTGTAATTGATTGATAAACTTGTGTAATTGAACTAATTAACGTGATCCTGTAGTTCTATAGGCAGCAAGAAAGTACTGAAAGAAGCATCTAAGGAGCGCAGTACGCGCCGTCGACCTTGATGTCAGCGCCAGAGGTGTAGGTGCTGGCATCGCTGGCAAAGTACAGGTAGGCGCCGACGAGCTCGCGCGGGCTGCCCTCGCGGCCGAACGGGATCAGCTTCCACCACTTCTCCTTGGTGTCGTGGGGGATAAAGTCCGAGATCTCGGTGAGCATGTATCCCGGCGAGACCGTGTTGACGCGCGCGAATCCGGCCCACTCGACAGCCAGCGAGCGCGCGAGATGCAGAACGCCGGCCTTGGCGGCGTTGTAGCAGGCCTGCATCTGCGGGATGTTGACGATGTGGCCGGACATGGAGGCCGTGAAGACGAGCGAGCCGTGGCCCTGCTTCTTGAAGATCTGGCCGGTGTACTTTGCGGTGTAGTACGCGCCGTTGAAGTCGGTGTCGACGACCTTGTGCCAGTGGTCGTCGTTCTCGGGGTCGATCAGGGGGCCCTGGGTCCAGGGAACGCCCGCGTTCGCGATCTGGATGTCGAGCCCGCCAAAGTCCTCGTAGATCTGCTTGATGGTGGCCTCGACGTCCTTGGAGTCGGTGACGGCGCACTTGTAGGCCTTGCAGCGCACGCCGTAGGTCTGGGCGATGGACTCGGCCTTCTTGATCGCGGACGGGTTGCCGTGGTACCAGATGGCGACGTCGGCGCCGGCCTGGGCGAAGGCCTTTGCGACCTCGAAGCCGATGCCGGAGGAGGAGCCGGTGATGGAGGCGACCTTGCCCTTGAGCGAGAAGAGGTCGAGCACGTTCTCAGCGAGCTCGGGAACGGGCTGGGGGAGGGGGCCGAGGTCGGTAGCGTAGGTGGAGGCCATGGTGATTGACTGATTGGTAGAATGGGATAGGATAGGATAGGATGAGTAGAGTGGGTAGGTTACAGTGTTGTGTTCCAGGGATCAGAGGAGGACAGGGGCCCGCTTTATAGTTCGGCCCGCGAGCCGCCGCCGGGAAAGCGCGGGAGAAAGCCGGACGCGGAGCCCGGAGACGAGACGAATTTCGCGGCATGACGCGTGCAACCAGCCACGAACCGAACCGGCCGCGCTGCGACCACCAAGGCCGGTTCCGGTTCTGTTTCAGTTCCGCCGGAGCCGGCGGCTGGAAATTGTCAGAATTGGTCAGGGGCAGTCAGCCTGGACTGGTGGGCCTGGCCGTCTGCGACTGCCCACTGGCATTCCGGCAAGGCAGTCACCGGTTGGAACCGGGCCTGCGACCAGGTCACGACAGACCACGGCTGTGAACCCTGAACCGCCAAAACCCGAGCCGGAAAAACGCAGCGCGCAGTTATTCCGGAACCGGCGGTACGAAGCCCGTCGCTGACACTTTCCCCGGCTCTGAGCTGAGATCGGCCTCGGCATCTCGATCTCGATCCGGGGTCGACTCCGCAGTGCATCTACGTCTACATCTGAGCATACATGACTGGGTTGCATACAGAAAACCACAGTCGACCGGTCTGCAACTCTGCACGCCGCAACTATGAAGATCGACGGCAGAACCTTCATAATCTCGGGCGGGTGAGTGCTATGGCGGTCGTCAACCCCACTCTCAACAGTCAACTAACTACAGCAGAGCCTCTGGCCTCGGTCTCGCGACCGCCAAAGACCTCGTCGCGCACGGCGCGTCGGCTGCGCTATTTGACCTGAACAAAGACACGGGAACAAAGGCAATTGAGCACGAATTCGGCAATTCGAAAGACCGCGTGCGGTTCTTCGAGGTCGACGTGACCAACGCGAAAGCGCTCGAGTCCGCTGTTGACGCGGCCGTTGCCTGGGCAGCCAGCATCGCGAACCCGCTTGGCGGCGCAGTATGCGCGGCCGGAATTGCGTGGGTATCTACCGTGAGTCTCAAAATCTGCTTCTTCTTGTAGAGTTACGTGCTAACCGGCAGATCCTCGACGGCTCCGGCAACGCGCGCTCGCTGGACCCGTTCAAACTCGTGCTCGACGTCAACGTTATCGGGACATACACGCTCTGCGCGCTCGTCGCGTCCCGACTCGCGCGCGATCCGCCCCTGGCCTGCGAATCGGACGGCGAGCGCGGCGCGATCGTGCTCGTCTCGTCCGTCGCCAGCATGGACGGCCAGCTCGGCCAGACCGCCTACGCGGCCTCGAAGGGCGCAATCGCGAGTCTCGCGCTGCCGATGGCGCGCGATCTGGCGCGTTGGGGTATCAGAGTGAACGCGATTGCGCCGGGCATGTTCGATACTGCCATGTCGGACAGCATGCCGGCAAAGACGCGAGCTAAGCTGGCTGCCACGTTCGAGTTCCCGCAGCGCTTTGGACGCGCGGACGAGTTTGCCATGCTGGCCACCGGTTTGGTCCAGAACGGCATGATGAACGGCGCGGTTGTCAGGCTCGATGGTGCTACCAGGACCGGAAAGTTGTAGTCGGCAAGTCTTGTAACGACGAAGAGCAGCCAAAGCCAAAAGATCAAGGTTTAAACGAGAGCGTTAGAGTTTCTATTACCCTAACCATGATATTAATTTTATAAAAAAAAAAAAACATAAAAAATTTATACAAAAATAAAAAAATAAAACAGAAAATTAATACAGTCACGTGCGTTGATTTCACTCGCGACGAAGTAGTAACCCGCGATTGCCAACAGAATCAGTTTGGAGTTGTGCATAGCCATAGACTGAATAACTATCTCGGCGAGATTAGAAACACATAATGCGGGTGTCGTGTTGGTCGCCTCTAGTGGGCTCTATTCGGAGTCCTGCTCGTCCATTCCTCGGCTCTTTCCGGCCGCCAGTGCAGTCGCTGCTGATGCGCAACGCGTTACACACGAAGCCCAACAGTCCCAAGAATGGCCTCAGCAAGCTTGTTTCCGAGAAACTGTGGACGTTGAGATTCTCCCGGCCAATCAACAAAAACCCGTCGACATTTTTCACAACTAACGACGCGACTCGGCCGCTTACGCGGTCGCTGCATCAGCAGCCGACACGTCCGGAGCTTCCTGAATCATCTGGCAGCATCCTGGCATCTGCACAGAAGCGATTCTACCAGCACTGGTACAACAAGCGATCGGGATGGAAGTTTTACAAGTACCAGTTTGAGCAGCTGTCGTTCACGCAAGTCTGCTACGGCCTGATTGCGACCTTCGTCGGCGTCTACGCGCTCAAGTCGCTCGTCCCGGGCTTCCCGAGCCTGTACTACAGCCAGAACAGGTCCATCGTCACGGCTTTTACGTCCATGTTCGACCATGCCTCGCTTATGCATTTATTCTCCAACTCTCTGTTTCTATACTGTCTTGCCAACATCTTCCCCTACGGTATCACGGCCCCGGCGACCCTGGCGATCTTTGTCGCGGGCGGCCTCGGCGGCGTCATCATGTCCGAGGCGATCTCCCGCATGCATCAGCGCACAGCGCTCGCAAACCACGACGGTCGTCGGTACGTGCAGGAAAGCAACCACAGACTGGCGGGAGCAAGTGCCGCGATCTACGCGCTCACGGTCGTGCAGACGATCCTGGACCCGCGCGGCCGCATCGCGCTCTACGGCTTGATTCCGATGCAGAACTGGGTCTTTCTGGCCGGAATTCTAGCGTGAGTTGTTCTTTTTACAGAATTGGGGTGTTATATGAAACGGCGCGCTGACTGATAAATTCTACAGCTTCGATGTGTACGGATTCGCTGCGAAGGAGTTCGCGTACGCCCAGGGCCGGCCGTCGATGGCGAGCCATACGACGTCGAACGAAGGCCATATCGGCGGCGCGTTGACGGGACTCGTGTGCTTTATCCTCATGCGCCGGATGCGGAAGGGGTTCTCGTACTATTAGAAGAGCGGGATAGATCTGAGAGTAGCGGCGGTCATATTCCTGTCGCGCTGCGCAGCTGAGGCGGGCAGCAATGTAAATAACACAACAAACAGCGCTTTGTCGTTTGCCAATGCTCAGTTTGTCTAATTGATTCTATCAGTCACTAAAAACCATTGATATAGTCCACTTTCTATATATATCTGAGCTATATTCCACTGTAGCAAAAGCGCGCAGCTTATAAAGAGACGAGGCGTCCGCGGCTGCAGCGCTCGCCGCCGCACGCGCCCAAATCTTCCTCGACTGAACCAGCTCGATCACTCAGTGAACTCACCGCCTCGACTTGCACTTCTCCTCCTCCTCCTCCCCTCCTCGCCGGTCTCTACTCCCTCCCTTCTCTCTCCCTCCTCCTCCCTCTCACGGGCCTCCCTCCCAAGCCACGCCGCCACTCTCCCGGTCCATGGGCCCTCCCTCCCCCCGATCTCGCCCCGATCTCCCGTTCTGGCCCGTCCCGACCGGCTTCCCATCTGCGCGCGGTCGGTGCTGTGTCCCCCGCCCAGCAGCCCGTGACCGAGTCCATTGAGTCCGGCCAAGTCCAGCTCCAGCCAGGCCAGCCCGGTCTAGCTCTCTCTGCCCCGATCCACCCAGATCCACCATGGCGCCGTCTCTCGTGCGCCGAGGCAGCGTGAAGCGCACAATCAGGCCGCGGATGGTGTTCCTCATCGTCGTGAACGTGCTCACGGTGATTGCGTTTCTTGCCTGGCGCGAGAGATACGTCACTAAGGAGTCGCTGCTCAATCTCATGGACGACAGGCTGAAAGCTGTCTTCAGTCCCGAGCGAGAGGTGGTCACTACTTCGACGTTGGAAGCGGAGGAGGTCCACAATTACACCGGCAAAGCCGCGTTCGTGACCACAATATGCACGGAGACAGACGTATGTTTTTTCCGGTTTCTTCTTTAGTTTAGCTTAGTAGGGCCCCGCTGACAATCTAGTTCATCGCCGCCCGCACACTCGTGCACTCCATCACAGCGTCCAATACGACCAAAGACGTCCTCGTCGTCATCATGCGTGCCATCGCCGAGGAACAGCGAACTCAGCTGGTCACTTTAGGTGCCAAACTTGTCGACACAACCCTGATCAAGCTCGACATTGACGAGTCCCACACATCCGCCGACGAAAAATTCTACGACAAAACTGAGAAAGAAAAGGAAATCATGAAGGCGAAGGGCAACGATCCGCCTGCTGTTGATTACAACCAGATCCGGCAGTGCCGGAGTAATTCGATTCAGGCATGGCGGCTAGTCGAATACGAGCGCGTGCTGTATATGAACCCGGAGATGCTTTTGCTCGACAACATAGACGAAGTCTTCCTCGAGGAGCCGTTCTCCGCTGCATTGGAGATGGGCGGAATCATTGACGAATCAATTATGTTGTTAGAGCCCAACATGGAGAGATACAGAGAACTGAAAAAAGTCATGGTGAATGCGTGGCACGTGCCGCATGATATCGGCTTCTTGAACTACTTTTTCAAAAACATCCACCCTTTGAACCCGGTCTACAACATCAAGGCCGTTTACGACACCAAGGACTACAGCAAGTACCTCTTTGGTAACGCAAAGGTCTTCAATTACGAAGGAACCATGAAGCCGTGGAGTTTTTGGTACCAGGGACCGAAAAACTGGCGGAGATCCTATAATGAGCCAATGATTTTCCGATGGCGGCAGGCCGAGTACGCTATGCGGGTCAAATTGGGACTGGATGACAAAGCCACGATCGATTGGCGTGCAGAGAGAGGGTCTTTTGATGTGTGCACGGATTACTTGGCCAACAAAGTCGACATGCCAGATCGCATTATGGACCGATACAGCATCCTTCTCGCCACGCATTCTCTTCGCCGGCAAGAGACTTTGCCGTTTGTCATCAAGCAGTTTCTGATGTCTGAATCCGTAGATCGCATTTTCATCGTCTGGCATAATAAGAAACAGGCCGTGTCGAAAAACATTCAACTGCTTCTGGACGAACAGAAGGGTAAAGTCGTCCTACTCAACCAAACCGTCGACTCGCTGAACAACCGATTCAACCCTGTTTCGGAAATCCGCACAGGAGCGGTGTTGATCTGTGACGACGACGTGTGGGCGCCGATTGAGGATATTGATCTTGCATTTGAAGCATGGCGGCGTCAGCCTGACTCGCTAGTCGGCTTTGCGCCGCGCGTGGACTGTGAAGATCCCGCTACGGGTACAATCAAGTACTGTTGGGCATACAAGGTGAAGCCACGGCGGTACTCGATTATGCTGACCAAGCTCATGTTTATGGATGCGAATTTCCTGTTTTTATGGCGTTGCGGATTACCGGACCACATCATCAAATACGTGGATGACTTGACCAATTGCGAAGATATTGCGATGAATTTCTTGATTTCTGGCGTCACAATGCAGCCGCCATTCCACATCGTGTCTCCCGAAGTCTACGATTTCGGACTCGAGAACGGCATCTCATCGAACCCGACACATTGGGCAGTCCGTGGTGAATGCACGCAGCGGATCACGGAGCTCTTTGGACGGAATACGCTGATAAACGTTCAGGGTAGCATGTCAAGATACACTCAGACGGACTTCTTGAGTACGACGTGGGAGGAGTTTTTGGATGCCATTAGACAGAAGGAGGCGACCGCGACGGACTTCCAGGAGATGGAAGAGGTCCCGGAAGATGCGCTTGTGTCGAATGACTGGTAGAATCATTTATGTAGTTACTATGATCAAATAATATTCTAATTTTGTACACTTTGAATTAATGCGTTGGATTCGGGGGCCGTTTATAAAAGTTGTTTGTTTACTGGGTCTCGTGACCCAGCTCCCAGTCCGAATTCAAATCGCGTATATATCAGACCTCGATTCGCAAATTCTTCGCCCGTCCACGTACAATTCGCGTACATATTTCGTGAACTTCTCACGACAAATCTCTCGATCAATCAGCATCTCATAAATTCTAATCGAGTTGCCAAGAATCTTCAATCATCCAACTGTCAACCTGTCACCTGTCTTGTCACTTATGATGTTCGCGTCCACGCGTAACGCAATCAAGCGTCGGTTTACCTTCAAGGCATGTGAACGCGCCTATTAGTTTTCTTGGCCTAGGATATTTTTTGGATTTACTAACATTTTGTTATTCTAGAAGAAGAGGAACTCGAAATCAAAGCAGCTTCAAGAAGTGCATGTGGTGTTGTCGACGCCTGTGGTTGATGAACCGACGGAGGAGCGCGAGTCGTCGTTATCGTTTGCGCTGACGCCTGTGATCAGTTACGGTGAAGCATTTGAAGAGGCTTATAACAATGAAATTGAAGAAGAACTGCAAGAAGAAAAAGAAGAAGAGGTGCTTGAACGGGGCGAGGAGGAACAGTATTTGGTAATTACGATGGTTTTGGTAGGGGTTTAACGGCAGGTGCTAACTGTGGTAGGACACGGCCGAGGAAGACGATGCGCACGGTGACGTTGAAGATACCTTGGGAATAGCACTCTCCGATCCACTAGAAGGTCCAATTGATACATCGACCCCGGCAAAGCCCTCGCGACGCATCATCTTGTCTAACCCGACAACGCCTCGCTCCGGGTCAATCGACGACTGCGCGTTATGCTGTTCTCGTAATAACGAAGAAGCAGCAGATGGAGAAACGGCATGTGATGCGGCGGATTTAACTACCCCACTCGAAGACGAAGTTGGCGAGAAGAAGATTCCCGATCTGTCGACCGAATGTATACCAGTCAACGAATTTATCGCTGAGCACATCACGACTAGCGCGTTTGTATACCCTCTCACGGTAGTCGGATTGATGACTTTATTTGCTCTCGTATCTTCTTGTGTCTATATCACGGTTCTTCTCGAAGCACGCGTATCGGGCCCCGTCATTCGGTTCTACGATGATTCCCCCTCGACTTCTATCGGTCGACAAGTACGAGTACTTCGAAAATGGACTGAACTAGCAATGGCGGACGCGTACGCGCTTACTACGGGAGGATACGGTAGCGTGCCTAGTGCTGAGGTTGCAGAGTTGGCGTTACGGGATGGATACTTCAAGGTCGCGGCAGTCAGTTTGGTGTGTTATGGAGCGCTATTGACGGTTGCGCTAGCAACGTATAAAGATATCGTGGAAAAGAGGAAGATTCAGGAGATCGAGTACGTGATGGTAGAGAGGGAGGAGGTGAATGAGTGATTGTCGCGCATTTTGTTTTTGTGGGAAACTGATAACTGGGTTGCTGTTTGCAGAGGAAGTCATGGTGTACAGGTCCAGGTTGGGGACATTGGGTAGGATGGAGCTTATATGTGATATCCATTAGCATAGTATAGTAATTAGTACATTAAGTTAGCCATATTGTCCGAAAATAAGGATAGCTGGTTCGAATTCGAGAAGGTGAATTTGCTCGTATTGCTCTGCTCCACATGCTGGGTGAGGCTGTATATTTGCGTTACGAATCGACAACGATCGATCTTAATCCATTATCAACATCCTTCAAATTAATCAGCAATTAGTTTAGAACTTTAGATCACTTCTTAAATTGAGAAATAAGCAGTACTGATCAAAAGACTCGTACATCGTCGTATACTTTTCAAGTCACGATAGCGATTTAAACGCTGACGTCACGTTCAAAAGCCCGAGCGCCGCAGTTCCCGCTTCCTCGATCATAATACGCTCGAGTTATCCAATTCCGGCGTCATCAACTTCTCCTCCCAAACTAACCTCCTCGCAATATTCTCTCGATAGCTGCTCGACGGGAAAACCGGCGACTTATTCGCATCTGGCGCACCGTCGTGAAGATGATGGACTACGTGTCTATGGCCTCGTGGGCCTTTTTCCTCTGCGTGTTCACCGCGACCGCGCTCTACGCCACGCGCAAACGATGGGGTGCGTCCTGCCTGCTGATACGACTTGTTATAATACTCAAAAGCACATTCTAATACTCCTTTATAGAACCATATGCGCGCGAGAACATCCCGATCTACAACAACTTCTTCCCACTTTCCCGCATGCACGGCCACGCTGGCGCGGGCTATCTCCCGGGAAACTCCGCCACGGGCGCGCTTCCTCGCGCAACTCTCCTCCCGATATCTTCAAACCAGGCCAACGCGTCTACTCGAGTCTCGTCCGCCGCGGGAATGCACAGCGTGCCTGCTGGGTTTCAAAACGATGTTGAAAGCGGACTGTCCTCGAATACGTTCAACCTTGACACGAACGTGCGCGGGGGCGACGCGCGCGGCGGGCTGGCGGAGGACTCGAAGAGCGAGATTCAGAATATCATGAGAGCTGAACATGTTGGGTTTGATGAGGCAAGAGCGATATATACTGCTCGGGTGCTTGAGATGAATAATATCGGCGCCGACGGGCGTCCACGAGATCCGCGGGCTGTGTTCTTCAGCTGATCGTTTCTTATTGTTTACTTTGACTTTGGGGAAAAAAATGAAAGTATCTGTAACTGGGTAGTATAAGTGGTTCACGGTATCTGGATGGAGTTTGTCTGAGTTTGAGCATATGTTGAATTTGGTTTACAGGTCGAGGACGATATAGAAATAGATACAAGTTTAGATATTTATATACGATGCACATGTTGTTTATGCCTTAATGATATGCCTCACTTTACAACTCTCCCGCCAGCACTCACTTTCCGCCCTTGCTTCGAAGCCCCACGTAACCGTTCCCATGCACGCCGTGAAGTCACAGCCTCCTCATCCTCCTCATCACTCGGCACGTCCATCGACCCAAACGACGCACGCGCGGCTGACGCAACAGTATTAAACGACTCGCGCTTCGCGCTCATAGAAATCGACCTGCGCTGCGTCGCGGCCGCAGACGTCTTGCCTAGCCAATCATCCAGCTTGCTATACACTCGCGCCCATTCCGACTCCAGCACCCGCAGAGTCTCCGCTGCTTTAGTCTGCGCTTCGACCTTGCTCGCGAGCTCGAAATTGTACTTTGCCGTAGCGGCAGTGGTAGCCGAAGAGGAAGAGGATGATGAGTGATGGTGGAACGGGCCGGACGAGACTACATGGTCAGAATGCGAAGACGACCGCTTCTGACGCATGGATGCAATCTCGTGGTCTAGCGACCGACAGAGACTCGTCAGACTGCGCAGCTGTTTCTCCTGGTCCCGCGTTGGACGCGAGATGTAACGCAGCGTGCGGTTTCCCGAGTCGACAATTGAATTCACAACCGCAGTAAAGCCCTGCAAGTTAATGTCGTTGTCGTCAAGATGCAACCGGCGCAACGAGCGATTCGTCGAGAGCGCCTTCGCGAGAACCATAGCGCCATCGACCGAAAGCTCGTTGCCGGCAATAAACAGCTCGCGCAGCGTATCATTCTCAGATAGCCTCGTCAACGCACGTCCAATCCCGTGCCCAATCCGCGCAACTTGCAACTTCGACGTCTCGCCCGTCAAATTCAACGACCGCAGCGTCGAGTTCCGCGCGATCACCTGGCCAAGCATGTCGCATGTATGCGGCGCAGCGTCAGCGTCAGGAATAAGCAGCAGGGAAAGATCAAGATGCGTGAGCATGCAGCGTGGGTCTGCGAGTACGGCAAAGAAGTCACACAGCATGCTTTCTATTTCAAATTCTATGCGCGGCATGGACAGACGGCGCAGGTTCGGACCGAGCTGTAGGACTGCGTCGAGGAAGGAGTCAAACCCAGACGACGTGAGAGGATTGTCGCCAATGTAAACCGTCAAATCCGGATGCCGCGAACGTGGCGAACAGCGGCCGAGCGCACTGAGCAACGACGCCACGTCTGTGCCGACAAGAAGACACGACTGCAGCGAAAAATGTACAAGAGATGCAGACGCAGGCTGTTCTAAATAGCGTGCAAGATGCGAGACGGATACTGGTCGTAGACGCGTTCCGTCGAGAACGAGTCGCTTGAGACGCATGTTGGTTAGCGTGTCGAGAGCCAGCAGCGGCAGATCGTCAGATGTGATGAGCAGCTTGCGCATGTAGAGATATCGCAGGTACTGGAACCGGTATAGACTCTCGTTGAGTGAGTAGACCGACACCCGACCGGGGTTTTCTGAAATATCAAGACCCTCTAGCGTGTTTTCGTGAATTTCTAGCGCCTGCAGCAGCAGCGAGATCTCGCGCTCGTACAGTCCGCAATGTGCAATCTCAAGATTACGCAAATGAGCAGCACGTGTAGAGGCAACGTCGACGAGGTAGTCAAAGTCATATAGGTCGATGTGGATGTTTGAGAAGATGAAGGAATCGACGTTCGAAGTCGCGCGCTTGGCAACCTGCATGAGTGCGTCCACGATGCCACAGCCGTGCTCCGCGCCGGGAACAGTCGCATTCGCAGCTGCCGTAGCAGATGATGACGTCGGGCGCAGACAGCCGTCGAGACTGATCATTCTCAGCGCTGTACTGCACAGCATGAGCAGCTGCAGTTCAAGCTTGAGCAGTGGCAGTGCTTTCATGAACTTTGATATGCGTCGTCCGGTCGCAGTCCGCGTCTGATCCAACTCTATCGCGGCATAGTGATCGCTCGCATCCACAAGCCGTGAGAGTGAGACTCCGGCGAAGGACACGCCCCCAAAAGCCTCGTTCCATCTCAGGGCTCGCAGAACAGCCAGTAACTCGAGCGGCGAGTACTCGATCGCAGTCCGCGGCGGCAGTAGCCGGAACACAAGACCCGTGTCGTCGTCCCACGCAAGCTCAAAAGCAATCCGCGACCGAGCACCAGGTATCCCGAATGCCACACAATATGCTCCGAGAGTCATGTTAAACCCGTTCAGGCCGTACCCGGCGTCGTCTGTGTTGGTCGCCGTAGCTGCAACCGGAACCAGCGGCTCGTCGAGAACCGCCTCGGGGACGTCTAGAGTAAGTGGATATTCGGCCCAACACGGCCGCAGACCCTCGATAGATGCGCGGATCGTCTGCACGATGACACGCGCAGCGCATGACGCGAGCTCGAGCGAGCGAACAGGTGCAAGCGGTGCACGAAATGATAGAAACAGCGTCGAGTCGCGAGGCGACATGGCGACATGCACAAGTGCAAGCATTCCGTGCGACGCGAGCGGGACTGGAGTCGCGGACTGCGATCGCGGGTCGAGTTCGAGCAGATGTACCGAAAATCGACCGATCGCGAGACACGCCGGAGTGAGTGGCCGTACGTCTTCCGCGTCACGCGGCGGCGCAAGCGAGACGCGATACGCGTGAAATGACGATTCACTGAAGTCGCCGCGAGCGCGAAGATGGGCGGAGACGGCGGCCAGGGTCGCGTCAGGCAGCACGTGTGCGGCCGTCTTGGCGGGCAGCGCGGACGAAAGCGCGGAAAGCCAGCGGTCGGCTTCGGGGCGGGTCGCAAGCTGAAGAGAAGTCGAGCGTGACACGCCGAGCGCGTCGACGTATGCGACGTCGATGCGCGAGTTGCCGGCATCGCGAACAGCCCAGATCTGTGATAGCACGTGTCAGCAAGGAGAAACAACAACTTTTTAACACACAGCAGAGCAAAACGACAGCGATTTAAAAAAAGCCGCCGTATTATTGCCAGAGAAACGTACCCGATCTACTGCGCACACGAGACTGTCGGACTCGGACGCGACGGACGGCGCGACGGAGACCGCGGATGACGAGGCGGTCGATGCCGCGCGCTGGATGGCCGCGATAGCCGGAAACACGTCCGAAGCGGCGCCACGAGACTTGAAGCGCAGCAGTTCGGCGGACGTGAGCACGAGAAACTCGCGTTTTCGGCCGCGAAGCAGGCCCGACGGCGCGTGGGTCTCGCCCGCGAGAAGCACGGCGGTCGCGTTTTGTGCTGCGCTGGCGGACACGGACGAGACAGCGGAGGCCGACGACGCGGCGGAAGACGAGCGCGTGTGGCCGCGGAAGTGCTGAGGTTGAATCGGCTGAGATTGTTGAGGAGGATGGGGTTGCTGAGGTTGCTGAGAAGGTGCAACAGCGTGCTGCCGCTGCTGGACCTGCTGCTGGAGCTGCTGATTCTGATTCTGTGGCTGCGGCAGCGGCGGCACCGGCAAGATCGCAGGCAGCGGCTCCAGCTCGGGCGGACGCTCGCGCACGCTGCGGTGGGCGCGCAAAAAGGCGGGCATGGCGCGGCCGGAGGCTCGGGAGACTCGAGAAGCGGATCCGGGAGGGCCGTCCATGCGCTGGCGTGCTGGAGCATGAATTGACATGCGCCGCGGCCGTGAAGATCGACGCGCGGCGTAGTGTTTTGGGTTTGCTATTCTGGGGCTGTCGCGCCGTTTAAGACCTAAACCCTACAAACCCTGGTGCCGCATGTATTCTGTAAACCCTATAACCCTATAAACCCTGAACCTTGTAAACCCTGCCTGGCACAACCGCACAACACGCTCCACTTTTGTGCGCTGCGGCCGCTGCCACCACGTCGCGCTTCTCGACTCGAGACGTCTTTCGCTCCGTGCTCCCGCCCTTCTTCCCTACATCAACCCCACTCCCCTCTCATCATGCGGTTGGACATCAAGGTAGGCTTTTTGTGCGACCTGCTCACCGAATTGACCGCTCAATTTTCTAACTCCCGTCCAGAGACAGCTCCTCGCCCGCTCCGACCGCGTCAAGGGCATCGACTTCCACCCTACCGAGCCATGGATCCTCACCACCCTTTACTCTGGCCACGTCCAGATCTGGTCGTACGAGACTGGCACTGTTGTCAAGACCTTTGATGTCACTGAAGTCCCGGTCCGCGCCGGTCGCTTCATTGCGCGCAAGAACTGGTTCGTCGTGGGCTCCGACGACTTCCAGATCCGTGTATACAACTACAACACCTCAGAGAAGGTCGCCCAGTTCGAGGCCCATCCCGACTACATCCGAGCAATTGCCGTGCACCCGACCCAGTCTTTTCTTCTTACAGCCTCGGACGACATGACCATCAAGCTCTGGAACTGGGACAAGGACTGGCGCTGCATCCAGGTTTTCGAGGGCCACAACCACTACGTCATGTCCCTTGCCATTAACCCCAAGGACACAAACACTTTTGCATCCGCCTGTCTCGATCGCACTATCAAGATCTGGTCTCTCGGCTCGCCGACTCCTAACTTCACCATGGAAGCCCACGAGACCAAGGGCGTCAACTTTGTCGAGTACTACCCCCTGGCCGACAAGCCGTACATTATCACGACCTCCGACGACCGCACTGTCAAGATCTGGGATTATCAGACCAAGAGCTGCATTGCCACGCTTGAAGGTCACACATCAAACGTCTCCTTTGCTGTCTTCCACCCTGAGCTGCCCATCATCATCTCGGGCTCAGAAGACTCGACTGTCAAGGTCTGGAACGCGAACACCTTCAAGCTCGAGCAGACGCTCAACTACGGTCTTGAGCGTGCGTGGTGTGTTTCTTGCCGCAAGGGCTCGAACGCCATTGCGGTCGGTTTTGATGAGGGTTCGGTGGTCCTCAAAATGGGCCGTGAAGAGCCGGCCATCTCGATGGATGCTTCGGGCAAGGTTGTCTGGACCAGACACGCCGAGGTCTCCTCCTCTGTCATTAAGAGCGCTTCGGACTCTGTCAAGGATGGTGAGATCATCTCGCTTCCACAAAAGGATCTGGGATCCGTTGAGGTCTACGCGACTCAGCTCCTGCATTCGCCTAACGGCCGATTCGTTGCTGTCTGTGGTGACGGAGAGTACATCATTTTCACCGCGCTGGCTTGGCGTAACAAGGCTTTTGGACCCGGTTTGCAGTTTGTCTGGGCGCAGGACAGCAACGTCTACGCGGTCCAGGAGAGCTCCACCTCGATCAAGGTTTACAAGAACTTCAAGGAGCTCTCCCCGGGACACATCCAGTTTTCCAGCAACGCGGATGGTATCTTTGGTGGAACTCTACTCGGTGTTAAGGGTAGTGACTGGGTTGCCTTTTACGACTGGGACACCGGTCTTCTCGTCCGGCGCATAGATGTCGTTCCCAACGAGGTAAGCTTGATTTGACTTGTTTGGGGCGTGGACTGGTGCTAACATTTAATAGGTCTACTGGTCTGACTCGGGTGAGCTCGTTGTGCTGGCCTGTGAAGAAACTTTCTACGTTCTCAAGTTCTCCAAGGACGCTTACTCCGCTGCCGTGGAGGAGGATCAGGTGGACCCCGACGAGGGTGTCGAGGAGTCCTTCGAGGTCGTCACCGACATCAACGAGACCGTGCGAACCGGTAAATGGGTCGGCGATTGCTTTATCTACACAACCACGACCAACCGGCTGAACTACCTTGTCGGCGAGCAGACCTACACCGTCTCCCACTCCGACCAACCTCTTTACCTGCTCGGTTACATCCCACGTGATGGCCGTGTCTACCTTGCCGATAAGGATTCCAACGTCGTCTCATACGCCGTCGCGCTCTCTGTGCTGGAGTACCAGACCGTCGTTCTCCGTGGCGACATGGATCACGCGGCCGAACTTCTTGAACAGATCCCTGTTTCGGAACGTACGCGTGTTGCGCGATTCCTCGAAGGCCAGGGATTCAAGGATCTTGCACTGTCAGTCTCCACCGATCCCGACCACCGCTTCGAACTGGCCCTATCGCTTGGCAACCTTGCGATTGCGCAGGAGATCGCGGAAATTGACGCGTCTGACCACAAATGGAAGACCCTCGGCGACACGGCGTTGCAGAGCTGGGACGTCACTATGGCGGAGAAATGTTTCTCCGCGGTTTCAGATCTCGGATCGCTGTTATTGATTTACACGAGCACAAACAACGAGGCTGGATTGCGAGAGGTCGCGAGTAAAGCTGTCGACGCCGGCGTGAACAATCTTGCGTTTACGGCGCTGTGGACGATTGGAGATGTCGCGGGCTGCGCAGAGCTACTGGAAAATACCGGGAGAAAACCTGAGGGGACGCTATTCTCGCTTACCTATACACCAAAGGAGGGTGAGGATGAGGTGGCTGAGGTTTCAGAGCCGGAAGAAGAAGCGGGGCCAGATGATGTGGAGGATTTAGAGGTCGTGGATCCCGTTCCTGAGGAAAAAGTTGAGGAACCGGTAGACGAAGAGGAGGAAGAGGTTGAAGACGCTGAAGAGGTTGATGAAGAGGAAGCGTAATCTAAAGACATCTCTTGTAACGATAATTGACGATATTTGACACACTTTACCATATTACCAAGAGCTCTTTCAAAGTCTCTTTAGAAATAGAACTTTTATTGGATGTGTTTATTCGGTTATATTTTTCAGACTGATTTGAGAAGCATCTTCGAAGTTCCAAATGCAGCTAGCGTGCGGCTTAAGGTGCTTCCCTACAATCAAATTGATCTTTGGATGAATGTTCGAAAGCTCACCAACTTATTCTATACAATGACGGACGCAATTAAAGGACCCGGTCATATCGACGCCTCATTCTCTGGTAAGAAACTTGTAGCGAAATAACTAGAACAGAAATTGACAATTATACAGGCGAGAACCTGCGAATTGGCATCGTGCACACGCGATGGAACGAGAAAGTCATCACGGCGCTTGTTGCCGGCGCGACTGAGAAACTTCTCGGCCTCGGCGTCAAGCAGTCCAACATCGTCGTCGAGATTGTTCCTGGCTCGTATGAGCTCCCGTTTGCGGTCTCTCGCATGTACTCTGCTTCCCAGATCCAGTCCTCGACCGCTTCCGCGTCTGCCACCGGCGCGGTCGACTTGCTCTCCGGAGCCGCTGCGACGACGCCGGATGCCGAGGATATCAGCACGAAGCCGTTCGACGCCATTATCGCGATTGGATGCTTGATCAAGGGCGAGACTATGCATTTCGAGTACATCTGCGACGCGACCTCGAACGCTCTCATGCGCTTACAGATGGAGATCGGCATTCCGGTTATCTTTGGCGTTCTTGCATGCCTGACCGAAGAGCAGGCACTTGCTCGTGCGGGTCTTACCGCGACGGGCCATAACCACGGTGAAGACTGGGGTGAGGCTGCGGTTGAGATGGGTGTCCGCTCAAAGGCGTGGAACCAGGGCCAGTTCTCGAAGAAATAATTGTATTTACAAAATCCTGGTGATATAAATAATTATGTACAATCGAAGCCAAGCAGCCTTTTTTAATCCTTGCGTTTATCCAATGTTTCTGACCCCCGGGTTTGAATATGTCTCGAGCTGGTTGTGGCCTTTCCGCAGGAGGTATTCGACGGTCGAGAAGTCGGACTTGGAGATGCTCATGTGCTGCCGAAACTGCGCTCTGCTAGTCGTTAGATCCTGCGCTTCAGTAACACCTCAAACCGGAACATACCTGACAAACCTCACAAAATTCGGCTTAGATTCCTGTAGAGCATGTTAGCGCTCTCCGCCATAGTGAATTGCGTTCCACCAACATACGGCAGGCTTCGTCCGTATGGCGCGGATGCAAGACCGGTATAGGCTCAGCACTGCTCGAGTTAGTTACGACGGGCTCGAAACCAGGACCACAATGGACCAACTTACCGTCACGCTGAAGACCAGTCAACCGGCCCCGTCGAGCGGCCATTGCTAGCTGCTACCGATATATCGCAGAGTGTCGTGCTCTTCTGTCGTGCGACTGATCTGTAGATCTGGTCGGAGGAACGCGGGAAGCGTGTTGCCATGAAATCTCCGCATGCGGAGATTTGTATCTGCTTCCCAATTCGGCATACGTGGTTAGGGCCGCCATTGCCGTGGCAACAGACTTGTTTACGCACCGCCGCATCGGTCGAGGCGCCATACACAAAAAACCGAAAACGTCACCTGCGGCGCTCCGCCTCCGCGTCGAGCCCCTGCGTGCACTTCCTGCGTTTCCTGCAGGCTCTGCGCCGATATTGCATCTTACCGACCACCACCCTGCGATGCCGTCGTCTCCTGCGTCGCCCGCCGCGACCCGCGTGCTGCTGCGGACACCCGCTGTCGTGACGTCCACTTCATCGCTCGTCGGCTCGCCGCTGCTGATGTCGCCCTCGCGCCCGGCTTCGTCTTCGATTTTCGTGCCCTCGCGGCAGCTTTTTGCCGACGCAGCCGCCTGTCTGGCGAGTATCCGACTGCCTACGATGCTGGACTCGGACGTCGTGCTCGACGCTTTGCTCGTCGATCTCGAAACCGCGTCCTCCACTTTCGACGCTCTCGACTTCCGCAGCGACATCCGTGCTGCTGCGACCGGCAACGAGCTGTTATTGGCCATTGAGCGTCAGTTTGATGCGCTTCTTCGCCACACTGACTTTCTGCGCGCTCGGGCGGTTTCGGACCAGCCCGCCGACGACCGCACGCTCGCGCAGCAGATTGTCGCCGCCACCGACGGAATCCGGCGTACGATCGAGCATGCTCGCGAAGAAGTTGACGTGGCGCTGGAATGGGCTGAGCTTACAGATGTTGTGCTCCCTGATCTGACCGCCGTGATTGCGAAATACCAGGATCTTGCGCTCGAGCTCGACCAACATCGACTGCGTAAACACGCTGAATGGCCGGTTCCCGCTTCGGTTGATAGCATCCAGGGCCTCATGTCGTCGCTCAAGCAAAGTCCTGTGCCTGGTCACGGAAAGTTTGTGTGTTTGTCGGATGAGGATAAGCAGCAGAATCAAAAGTATGTCTTAATGTTGCCCTTGCTCATCTTTGTTTACTCTATTAACACTTAGCTAGACTACTCGATCTCGTCAAGAAAGTGCAGCCTTTGCGCATGAGCCTTGAATACCTTGATATGAGAGTTATTGAACTCTCACAGCGACTGGGAGAACAATTTGAAGAGGCACTTACTGTGTTGAACGCTCAACACGAGCTAGTAAATGCTAGCTGGAAGAAGTTGTCGACTGACACTGAGTCGATCGTGATTGCATTTGGTGAAGACCGTTGGGTTGCGCTATTGATGGATGCCGGAAATCAGGTACGGGAGAATGACTGGCTCAGCTATAGGCATATGTGCTAATGTTTTTACTAGACGAGAAGGCTTATGAGCAGCGTCGAGGAGAGGATGAACAGCCTGCTCGACATCACTTCCTCCGACTCTGCGCTTGACGGCACAGGCGATCGACTGACTGCGTATGAGACTTTGGCCAGAGAGAATGTTCCTGAAATTCTCCGAATAATGCAACTGCTTGATCGGGCTGCTCGAGACAAGGTGACTGCGAGTGGGGAAGTCTCACGCGAGATCGCTCACTTGAAGACGTTTTGGAACGAGTTTGAAGAGCGAGTCCACGAGATTGATCAAAAGTACGGCCTGGATATTGCAAAGTTTATCATTGCCAACACTGCTCGAGAAGGAAGTCGTGCGTCTGTTCGCTCTTCAATGTCATCGTCGCAAGCCTCGTTTGTGGGTTTGAATTTCAGAGGAAGCCGCAGTCGAAGTTGTAGTCGATCCGCGTGCTCGGTCACTTCAATTCCAGAACCCGAATCGCCTGAATTTGAAGAGTCTTCATCTTCTCCCTTTGACGAAGATCCATGCATGCGTACGCCTATGCCTACGCAGTTTAAGAAAGCTCAGCATCTTGATTTTTATACTCCCACCACGATTAGCGGGAAACTTGGCCACGACAGCGATGTTACGCCCACGCTGAACAACAAGTCCGTACCGCTCGAGAACTCCGCTAAGATCACCTTCCCCGCATCAGCACTGCGACAATCAACATCATCAGCTGCTTCTGTTGAAAATGCTGTGGACCGCAACCAGCGAGCGCAGACTCCATCTGACCGGAGGCGCAAGGCATCTGGAATCCCGCAGCCGAAATACTCACTTCCTCCCCTGCCCGGTACTTCTGCTTCAGACCAGTTCTCGCCTACCAAGCCGTCTCTGTCGCGACCGTCTCTGCCAGGCACGTCGCCAACAAAGACTCTGGCCTCGAAAAAGAGTATGCATGATCTTCAGCGCAAGACGACTACGGCTTTACCCGTCTCGACTCCAATGAGAAAAAGAAGCCAGTCTTTAGCCGGAGTTACCGCGTCCGCTGCAAAGCTTTCCGCCGACCGAGAAAGCAGCCCCCTCAAATCTGCCGCACGAAAGAAATCGTTGATTCCTGCTCCGCAGACTCCGCAGACGGCAACCAAGCCAACCATGAAAATCCACGGCTCGACAGTAATGCGGCCAACTACTTCGAGTATCTTAAAGGCGTCGAAACCGGTTGCGCTCGTCTCGTCAAAGGACCCATTTGGCCCAACGCCTACGTCGACGTTGAACCACCATGCCAGCACCCCAAATTTGCATTCTCCTGGGAAACAGGCGCACTCCAAGAGCTCTACGGGAGCTCTGAAGGTCCCTCCTTTACCCCCGCTCCCGACATCTTCCGCTGTATACACGCAAGGTCGTCAATCGCCAGGAAAGCAGCAGCAGCAGCCAGTTTCAAACAGCATCAATCTGCAGAACAAGTTCTACATCATGTACGAGCCTGAGACTAATGGAGCTGAGAATCACGCGCAGCCGATCATGATGCCAGAGTCTACTGGTTCCATGCGCAGCGGTTCTGCGTCGCCGACACGGGTTATGGCGATGCCGAACGCGACGCCGAAGTTGTCGTCAAAGAAGAGCGTCCCAAATTTGAACGCAAAGCCACGATGGCGGTAGGTTATGAGGAGAGAGCATATCGTTTTTGATTTTTTTTTCTGTTTTGGCTACGATTTATTTTTCAATAGACGTCATGAGGTTGGAGGGGGTCTTGGATGCAGGGGCTTGCCGGTTTTGGGAAAAGATTTGGCATAGTCTTGGTGGGGGTTTGATTCAATTAATTCTTTCTTGGTGTTTTCGTTTTTCATTCCGTATTCACGTACGGTCCTTGCTTTTTTCTATCTACTAGTTACCGATTATATCAATTTTATTAGATCATACATACGCTCAGGGATTCATTTAAAACACCACAGACTTAGCATAAAAGGAGAAGTTATAGTTTGTATTAAAGGTATTACACGAATCACCGAAACTATCAACACAACCTCAACAGGAATAGATCCTCATTCTAATATACAAAAAGGACATATCAACGAGACATTAAGGAAAGACATCAAGAAGTCGTCCTCATCTAGGATAACACGAGAACAACTTCAAGCGCAGCATGACTGCTGCAATTAGTTCATGACGAAACAACAAATCATTAAGAGGAAACCATAAAGGAAGGAAGGCGCCGGTTAAGAACATCATAAACAACATAAAAATACAGATTAAGGAATGACCAGAGGATGGAACGTTATCCAAGATATGCAACATTGTGTGAGCACTTCCACATGTAAAAAAAGAGACGGCGTAAAGTACAATAATAGTAAAGGAATGGACAGAGCAATAGCCCTAGATGCTGAAAATATTCAAAACAAATTGCAGACGGGAGTTCATATGAAGTCGTACGTATTCTGAGGAGCATAATTCGTCTTCTTTTTCAGATTCCGCTGGTAATCCTTAGCACTAACTGCGCCGCGGGGCATACCACCACCTGTACGTTGCATCGGATCGTACATTGGTGCGCTCAGGAAATCAGCCGAGCCCATCGTGCTGTCGTCGATAGCGTCGGGCGTTATTTGAGCTGATGTGAGGGAATACTGGTACTTGTGCTGTGCGCTGACTGTTTGTATCTCTGTAAGAGTTGAAACGGCAGTCAGAGGGAGACAGGTCGTTGCGACGGCATCATGCTCTGGAATAGTCGTAGGCGAGAGGGTGGATAGAGGGGTCTGAGGTTGCTTGGAGAAACGCATGAATGATGGTAATCCAGAGAGGTACGTGTCTTCATATCGAGGAGATGCGTAGAACGAGAGAGAAAAATGCGTGCCCTTGGATTTCTTGGGCTTGCTGGTGCTGCTACTGTTGCTGCTAATATTCTTCTCGTCGCCGTTGTAGTCGGTGTAACTGTTGTAGTCTACTGATGAGTTTCTTGATGTACTGCCAAAGAACTCTGCGGTTTCGTTTGCACTTGTACCAAAGTCCAACGCTCTCGCAGGCACGCAAGCAAAAGCAACAGCGGTGATGATCAGTATCAGCAGAGCATGAAGTGGCGCTGATACTAGCGTGAGGAACTTCAACGCTGGCACGATGATCTCGCCGGCATCATTACTGTTCGTGATTGCGCGATGAACAATTTCTGGAATCAGGAGCGCCTTAACTTGTTAGCACTCGATCTTGGCATGTAAAAAGAGCAACTTGGAAAACTTACAGCGCTGACGACACCTGCCATCAGATACGCACACGACGCGCCGCGATATCCGCTGAAACATCCTCGAGCGCTGGCGACTACGGCGGCATGCACGATAGCGGCTACGATTCCGGATATAATAGCCAAAACCAGTGCTGCAACAATTGCGCAAGCCGCGATTGCAGTCGCAGAGCCCATATAGTACTCCAACGATCCTGTGTCCGCAAAGCATGCCGCATACGCGCTTTGATCGTTCGTGTAGAGCAGGTATACCGGCAGCCAGAGCGCAACGACAGTGCATCCAAATGCAAGCAACCGGAGCACAAACTTGAGCACGACTATAGCAAAGCGATGCGGGTTCTCGTCTTCAAACGACGTGGAGTACGAGTGGAAAGCAGAAGTTGAAGTTGACACGGCCTTCGTGTAGGCAATAATAGACGGAAGCACGAAATGAAGATGCGTAACCGGCACGCCGACCATAGCTAGCCAAAGAAGATCGGGAAACACCGAGTCACCGGAGGTCTCTGCCGCGCACTCGCTTTTGCCGTTCCGCAGCGAGACGATCAAGTTCAAGAGACAGGACAAAAACGATAGCAGGGCAAGGCCGAGAGCGCGACGCTCAAAGGCTCCAAAAAGGAGATACCATTTGTCCTTGACGACGGAGGCAAAAGTAGAGCGATCTGTGCGAGATATCTTTGCTGCAAAGCGCGCCACGACTAATAGCGCGAGGGAGGCGGAGAAGACGAGACCGAGAATCGACGCGATCGTGAGCGCGTTCATCGTGAGGTCAGAGGTCTCGCCGGGACGGTCACGGTAGGAGTAGAGGGTATGAAGACGGGGTGTAAGTGTGTAAGTGAGTGAGTGGAGGGCGAAGTGGCTATGAGGAAGAGCAGAACAGCTGAGGAACCGAGTCGTCGAGAGAAGAGACTCGCTCACTTGGCGAAAGGGGCGCGACGCGTGCGGATTTACGCGTTTTGGCAGTTTTACGCGTTTGACGCGTTCCGGACGCGTCGAGGCGTGCGGCTGAGGCACTTAGCGGCCAGGGGCGCATTCCATTCCCCGTCGCGGGCGCTGCCCCTGGCGGGTTCTTATTACTCCTTGATCACTGGAATTTGATAGAATCAACTGCCTGAGATGCTCGTTTTCTTCTCTAGACTATAGAGTATAGAGTATAAACATAGTCAGACCTCTCAACTACGGGTTTGCGAGAGAGAATGGATCGCGGGAAGACGGTCAGTAGCCACTCAAGATGTGGCGTGTATTGTGCTCTGCGCATTGTCTTTGTGCGACGCTAAACTCTTAGTTACTGTACTGTCTAGTGTCTAAGTACTACTTAGTACTATTCGCCAGTGCTCACTGCTAGTAACGTAACTAGTAGTAGTAGTTACTTGGTCCGACTTGCGTTTTACTTCCTGCTAAGTACGACTAGTACGTGTCGTGCTATAGTCCCCGTTATAGTTCTGCTTATAGCTTCACGCCTGCTTCTATTAAAATGGGTAGCATAGATCTCTACTGTCGCAGTGTTACACTGAAACGACACTTGCTTCACAATTGTCTAACATTCTTCATTGTGCACTACTGGAAACCAAGGACTCAGCACTATATAGAATATACCTGCAGTCGGTTTAGGAGCTCAGGAGACTGACCCTTAACTATGATGGCATGATTCAGTTTCATTTTGAGCATTTGTTCCCAGCGATTGGTGAGACGAAAGAGATCATCATCACTAATCGCATCTACCTGCTCGACGCATGCATCAATTATATCGTGATCTTGTTTATCGGTTTCTAATCATCTTTATTTATAATTGTGCTAGTTATAAGCTATCTCGTTTTGATCTGTTGATATTGCTTCATGCCATTAACCCCGTTTCCTCTCGGCTGTCACGCCACGAGTTAAGTCGCTGATCTTCAGCTGCGTAACACTCGCTGCTTACTGCTTATCAAATGCACCATATCGCTTTTTTATTGAAACTTTTGAACGGATTTACTTAATATCACACACACGGGGCGTACCAAGACGCTTAACATGCATCATACACACAACTGACGCTAGCCAAAACAGAGAACAGCCACTTAGCAGCCGACAACGCCGAACCAACAACTCAACGACAACATTAGTTGCAAATAACGCGCAAAGACATCATATCCGACAAAATAGTTGCCGTGCCGACTTCTTCATCGCTCATCGTACGCACCATCTCGATAACCTCTCTTGACGTCGGAGCAGGGTTCATCAGGTTTCCGAGACTCATGCGTGCCTGAATGCTGCCCGTTGACGGCGAGGTGGATCTTGCGCCAGTGTAACATACTACTGGCTCCTGGAATGTAAAGGGTGCATTCTTTGGCATGGGCGACTTGAACTCCGAGGAAGGAACACGAGAGCGCTCGTAGCTGCTGAGCAACAAGGAAGCATCACTGGTCGACGAGGAGCAAGAGGTCGACAAGCTTGTGACCGAGGAGTCGGACTCAAACTCCATCACAACTCCATTCATCTTGCGCGAATTCTGATGCTTGGTTGCCTCAGCGCGTCGGTGCACCTCATTCGCCAAAGCCGAAGATGACCCCAATCCGATAGATCCCTCCGATGCGCTCTTTGCTGCTTTCTTTCCAGGCGACTTGCGAACGCGTGCCAGCTTCGACGTGGCCGCTGACGAATCCGAATGTCGACGCTTGGCAAGTGCATCTGGGAACTGACCGCTGGGAGGCACGCTCGCGGCGCGCTTGGACGCGCCTGACTTTCGGTTCGTGCGCGAACGGTCTCTCGCCCTGGGTCCGACCGAAGCAGACTTTCGCGATCCTGCATACTCCGTGTCTTGAAAGGGAGTCGGTGCTTTGTGCTGGCGTGCGGATCTGCGACTAGAAGGCGCCGTCACCGGGATCGTCGCGGGGATCGTTTCCTGGTTGGCGGACGTGGAATACTCAGTGTCGGCCATTTCGAAATTCGTGAATATAGTCTCAGTGCGCTGTATCGCCGTCTAGAGATCTATTTTCGTATACAAGTTTACTACAGGTATAACTATAGCAAATTGACTGTAATATCGTTCGGTTTACGTGCAGAAGGTGGGAGATACCAAAATCAATCGCGACGCCGAGTTATATGAGGAGCGCCGCGACAAGGACCGGCGTGGCCCGTTTTGATATACCTACCACCACCTACAAGGGCAGCGGGCGCGCCGTCATCGCTGAGCCGCGTTCGAATTGATCTCTTGTCACACCTTTTACTTTGTCTTATTTGCTGATTTGGGCTTTCTTCTGTTTTGTTGGGCGTACTTTTTGTGTTTGTTCGTTTCGTATTTGCCATGTGCGCCTTGTACCTCTGGGGGCGTGATACACTGATTTGCACGCTAAGATTGCCTCTAGTCTCTCAAAAAGGTACTCAGAATGCATTTATTAGACTTTTGATAGTATGTGACGGTTCCGTGTTTTGCCGCTAGTCTGTAGCCTCTGTAGTTTGTTGCTGGGCGAAGAAGCCCAAAGAGCAGCGGCCCGTATCCAAACCTGCGACGCAGCGCGTCTACGACGCCGCAGCACAACCAATCTCTTCGCAACGATCCAACTTTCAGAAATCTATATTAGTGGTCTATTAATACAAACGATTAAACAATAAATCAAGACTTATAGACGCCCGAACAATAATCATCCAGTCGCCGGATCCGTCAGTTCGTGGGCCACGTGGGGTGACTAGGCGGCTTAGTGTGCCTAACTATCACACGTTCACTTGCTGTTCGAACTAAGCATGGCATATAAACTGCAATGACAATTGGAATAAAAGAATAAAAATATAATTATCAGTTGTTATTATTACAGCCCAATACACCTAGGAACTCCACTCTGATACTCCAATACAATCCCACAAGCAAAATTTACGACCCAGCAATCCCAGAAGTACACGGTATAATCGCTCATGCATCCCTCATAATCACATCCCCGTCCAGAGATCTCTCTGACTCATCATATTTACTCCTTTTGGCAGCAGCGACAGCAGCAGCTGCAGAAGCGGCAGCGGAAATTGCAGCTCTACGCGCTCGTAATGCGGCCCCCATTCTTACTCTTCTGGGCCGCTGAAACCACTGACGAACGCGAGGCCGACGAAATGACAGAGTCGGACGATTCAATCGAGAATAAAACTCTTTACCAGCAGGTCGAATTTGAGCAGTGGGTGAATTCCGCTTCGCGCGAGGTATGCTAACAGAGCCAGAGCTAGTATCATGTGCATCGCCCTGTTTCTCGGTATTCTCCTCCTCGTCGACATCGTCGAAAATAGACACGACACTATCATCAGAAGAATCCTGTTCATCGAGGGTAATAATGTCGCTATCCAGATGCACTTCATCAAACACGCATTCGTCGTCGTCGTTGTCTCCAAACAATTCAAACGCGCATGGTTGCGGAGCAGGAGACGGTGCACTTGAGCGAATAGGTCTGGAGGTATGGGTAGATACAGCTCTTGAAGGCGGAGGTGCGCTACAATTAGCGTTGATGGATATCGGGACCTGGCGGAGCTCGGCGGGAATGCGATCGTCGAAGCGGATAGAGTGCGTCGCGAGAAGGTCGAAGATGTCGTCTGAATTGCCGATGATGATTAGCTCACACACGTTCCACAACCCCAAAAACCTCAAACCCCTTCCACAAAAGACTCGTTATAAGACTCACCACCAGACTCTTTCGCGGCTTCCATAATCTTTCGTAAAAACGCCGGAGTCAGTTGACTTGAATGTGAAGGGTATGGCGGTAGCGCGGTATGCTCGCTTGTGGTAGACATCGCGGCGACAAATGCTGAGATTCACAGGTATTATTCGGATCGTTAAGACTGATTTAAAATCGGTTCGCAGGAACTTGGTAACTGTAAGTATATGAACCGCTTTGGTTGATCGTAAGTGGTGTGTGTGTAGAAGCTGGAATGCTGATATGAACGGGCAGAGGAGGGAACCGGCCTGGACTAGAAGCACGATGGCTATAACCCTAGGGTTTTGCAACCCCGCAATCTATATGCTCTCTGCTCCATGTCGTCTGCTTCTACTTCATGACTTTGAACCAAGTATACCCCTCGAATTTATGGACTCGCCTTCTGTTGCGGTCAGGCAACCTTGGGGCTTGGATGATCCCTATTCTATATCTATTTATTCAATCACTGTTGGTACTTGTTACGCGATGAATTCGGACAATACGCCCGACGTTTTCAGCAAACATTAGTAACTCGATGTGAGTCGTAGTATATTACTCGCCCACATTACTCAAATAATGCCCACGCAGTCAAGCTAAGCTAAACAGAAAAACACCGACCGATTGCACACGACCAAAGGACCAGCCAAAAAGAAACACTCCCTCGATTGAAACAAAAACAAAAACGCAACAAGTACAAAACGCAAACCAACAAAGCTTTAACTTATAGTTATAATTATAATATCGTTTGGCAATATTAATTTAAAGGCATCCTCTCTAGACTCTCGCCGGGTCGAGTCTATCTGCGGCGGGGGATAAAGCGGCCAAGAAGGATGGCGGCGATGATGAGAACGAGAAGCACGACAATACCGATCGTGATAAGTCGGTTGGTAACCATTCTATAGGTGTTAGTACCACTCCACAATAATCAAGCACAACGCAATCTATACCTTCTTGCCATGCCCCGCAGGGTACGGACGCTCTTATCCACATGCGTATCAGCCTCCATCAGCACATTCCGCGAGTTCACAATCTGTTCGCGCTGTCCACGCAAATCAGTCAGGATATTGGCGCCAATCGACTCGGTCTCGTTGGAAAGTCTCTGGGAGTCTCGCAGACGCTGCGAGGAAGCCTCGAGACGGTCAGTGCCAGACAGTAGCTGTTGGCGCTGATCCTGCGAAAGCTCGTCTTGTGAAGGGCCATTTCCGCCTGCCCGCGCGCGGCCACCAAAAAGCTCATTACGATCACCCTGCTCAGAAGCACGACGCTGAGTAGTTAGTATGTAGATAACAAGGGCTTGAGATATGCGTAGTAAAACATACAAGTTCCCGCTTCACACGGTCCAGATCAGTGCGGTAGCTCCGCAAACGTGCGTTGAGCTTGGCCCGGCTTCCGGACGAGATATTTTGCAGTTCAATAGCCATTTGGCCGACCTATAACGTCCACTGTTAGCCCCAGTCGTCTTTTGAAATATCCCATGTAAAGTGCATTCGTACAATCTCATCGGCCTCATCGAGGGCTCGCTCTGCCGCGCGAATGGACGCTTTCCGCGGTTCTATAACGTTAGCATTCCACTTTCTAGTAAAAAAAACACACAAACAAAATCGCTCAAGAAGTTCAAGCACATGCAAGCTGCTGCCGCATGCTGCTCTCAAGCTCTCTCGTTCGTTTCGCCTCCGCCCAGCAAATTGGATCCTTACCAGCAGCCAGCTCCGGGAGCTGATCGATCTTCTGCGAAGCTTCAGTGTATGCAATACGGAAGTCCGCCTCATATGAGGCAAACAGCTCAGAGCCGCTGTCAGCGTAGTTGGCCATGGTGAATAGCGAGGGAAGGTGGGCGTTTGCGTGTAGCTGACGATGACGATAGCCGCGAACCGAGGGAGAACAGTGTGGTAACGGCTTAAATGGCATCACGTGTTCTTTTGCGTGACGCGAATTGACCCGCCGTCCTCGATCAGATAACTCTACGCTCTGCTATAATTATATCCGTCCTCTGTCTGCAATTGCACGATCAGGACCGCACATCTAAAAAATGCTGCGGTAGCGTTTTTTATGGAATCTACGGTACTCCATGCTACCTTCCGTGCTCGTGGACACGTCCTCGACTCCTTCTCCCGACCCGTCTGGAGAGTCCGGCTCGGGAAATGCCTTCCGACCCTTGTACAAGACCTACAGGCACATGCCTCATGCTGAGTTTGCCGCCTTAGTTGGTCCTTCTGCTGATGTGCTTGATCCTCATGCTCCAGAGCTGTACGAGTCGCGGTTTCCTCACGATCTGACGGTGTCTCGTCGTGCGTCGCCGGATGCTCTCGGCGCTGCGTTTTCAGACTTCATGGACTCCTCCGTTCCGTTTGAGCTGGACGAACTGACTCAAATCACAATTGCATCTTTGCCGGGACTGCTAATTTTTCCTGGATTTCTGCCAAAGGAAGTGCAACGCAAGTTGGTGGTCGACGTGGTTGAAGATTACCTTCCAGAGCCGGAGCACAAAACGAACTTACACGCAGTCTATGAGCTGCCAACTCCATTCCATCTTTTTGACTCAGACAGACCAATACCTGTCCTTCCGTCTGCATCGGCATCTTTACCGACTTCACTTGCCGCCGTGCGTGCTAAAAAGCTACGCTGGGTCACTCTGGGCGGACAGTACGACTGGACTGCAAAGGTGTACCCCTCATGGACGCCTGGCACTCCGGGACTTCCAGCGATGCCGCGGTCACTTGCGACGCTTATTGGAGGATGCTCGATTGCGACCGGCACTCCGGTCTTTCCCGAAGCTGCTATCGTCAATTTCTACTCTGACGGCGATATCCTCTCGCCTCACCAGGACCGCGCCGAGCGTACAGAAGCTGATTTAGTATCGCTTTCGATCGGCTGCGAGGCGCTTTTCTTATGCGGTACTGACCGCGCGTTGCCGCCACTTCAATTGCGTCTGCGGTCGGGGGATTTGGTTGTCATGTCTGGACCAGCTCGTCGCGCGTGGCATGGAGTCGGCCGTGTTTGGAATGGAACTACACCAGCATACCTCACCGACCACAGTCCGGAACTATCGTACCCGGATCCGGCTTACAGTGAATGGATATCATCAAAGCGGATTAATCTCAATGTCCGTCAGATGCTTCCGTGAATGATTCTGCATTTTGTACCATATTATATTCTTGGACATATAGAACTCTTGTACATACCTACATATTATTACATATATATCTCACAAATATTGTACCGCATCGCAAAAGCAAACTTCCAGTTATACACCCACCGGCATTTATCTGTGCGTCTCTTCGTCTTCGTATCGCACGTACGGCATTGCGTAGACAAACCGGTTCATATCGTGTCCCATCCCCGCCTGGCCCATCATCGGTTGTTGTCCTTGAACTTGAACGTTGGCCCTGGCTGTTCCGTTATCTCCAGCTTGTCCTTGCTGAGTAGGTACTTGGACTGGCATGGGCTGCATCTGTGGCATAGTCGGAGGCATCATGGGCATGGACTGCATGGGCTGCATAGGCTGCATCGGCTGCATAGGTTGCATAGGCTGCATCTGCGGAGTTCCTTCCCCTTCGTACACCGGCATAGGCATGTAAGGATAATATTGATATCCCATTCCA
This sequence comes from Myxozyma monticola, assembly GCA_030568405.1. Lineage (NCBI taxonomy): Eukaryota > Fungi > Ascomycota > Lipomycetes > Lipomycetales > Lipomycetaceae > Myxozyma > Myxozyma monticola. The sequence continues at coordinate 60,508 of JAJLTV010000036.1, forward strand.
TCCATGTACGGCACTGATCCATCCATGCTTGGGACCATGTAAGCCGGCATCCCGTAATAGCCTTCTCCGTACATTCCAGAACCTAGCATTTGCGCGTAATAGGGATTATCGTACACAGGGCCATACCCGTCATATCCCACACCTGGATTCTCAAACTGCGATAGCTCGCCTGAATACTGAGTGTTTGTGTAGTCGTCCCAATCCTGGTTATTGTTTCGTCGTCCAGGACGTCGATTGCCGGGACCATTAACGTATCCTCTAAGCATCCCAAAGGGCGTATATCCACCTCGTCCAGCACGAGCTGATGGCATAGATGCTGAAGCCGGAGACTGATCTTGCTCTCCCTCAGAGAATTTGGGCGCAGGAGCAAGCTTGACAGTCGTCGGGACCGTCGTCATGTTTCCAAAGCTCAAATAAACACGGCGGCCAAGAAACAGAGTCTTGTTCTCTTCCACGATCGCGTTCCGAGCCTCTTCAATGTTCGAGAAACTGATCAAAGCACATCCGGATTCTCCAGCCTGGGGAGCAATGAGCTCAACGTTCAAAATGTGTCCATATGGGCAAAACTTGTTGTTCAGCAGCTGAGCTGTCGCCTGTTCGGGATCCAGGTTGCGGACAAACACGCTCGGATTCTCTGCAGAAGCTGGAATGTTCGGGTCGGGGTTCTGAATGTAAAAGATAACCAGTTCCTAAACGATTAGTAAAGTCCAATAACACCTCATAAAGCCTGCTTATACCTTCTCGGGTCGCATAGACTGTCTCGTTAGTAATTATCCGTAGCTGGAAATATCAAACTCAAAAAACTTACAAAGTATGCCGCGATTGCATCTTCACGATACTCGTATTTCGCGCACCACCCACTCAAAATTCCTCTTCCGTACGCGACGTTCGCAAAAATCAGAAACTCCAACTGGCCAAACATAGAAAACTTCTTCTCTGCGTCCTATGTCATGCGTCAGTATATTCCTCATCTAAATCTCTCAATTGGTACTCACAGCTTTGGTGATGATCTTCTTGGACGAAGCCAGGAAAACGGATCGGTTCACTCTCGCAAACTCGCATCGAATAGGACGCTCAAGAACAATACTGCCACGGCGAGACTCGAGAGCCTCGCGTGCATCTTCAAACGACCTCATCTGAACAAACGCGTATGGTCTGTCGGAGCTATCTCTGTGTACAGTCACATCAATCGGATTCCACTGTAATTGTTAGATTCTGTCTCGCACAAGACTTTTGTCAAGGTACTCACCTTCTCAAACACTTGCACAACCGCAACCTTCAGGTTCTCCAGAGAGTGTGCAGACGACAAACTAGCAAGATAATTAGATCCAACTGTACTCATCATCCAAGTGCTCAAAAGTGCTTACCTTGCAACAAAAATACAAGCGGACGGATGCGGTTTCTGCTCTGCGTCGACCATTTGGACATCAGGATTGGGAGCGCCCACGCCGCCATTGGACTTTGGTGTCTCCTGGCTCGAGTATTCAAGTTGAATAGCACGGGAATCATCAGGAGATGTTGGAGTTCGAGGGCGCTGGCTGGCAGAAGGAACTCCTGGACGCTCCAACAGCTTGTAAGCCTTCGTAGGCTGAATCGGGGTCGATGCGGGCGTAGACGTCAGGGGATCCAGCTTGCCACTTCTCTTAGAAACGGGTGTAGAGAGTGGAGACGACTGATACAAGACGGGCGTGGAAGACATCGACGCGTCCACGGGATCGGACGATAGACGTGCTCGTGCCCCGCTGCCGCGCTGGGCCTTGCCCGCAGAAACCGCGCGCAAATGTCCATCAGAGCCGATAGGTGCCGGAGGAGACGAAGAAAGAAGCAATGCCGTATCACTGACTTCATCAATCTCGCTGCTGGAATTTCCTTGCTTGTCCTTGGTAGGAACGCGGCTTCTGACAACAGCCATTGGCGGGGAGGATGCTAGACCCTGAGCGCGGTTGTTGGACTTCGGGCGAGCTCTCGGTATCTTCATGCCTGGTGCATCATCGCTCTCCTCAAACGTGCGAGACTGGTAGTCGATGGGGTCCGACAGGAAGTGGCGATCGGAGTCCATTGCGGTATCGTAGCAACTCGTAGCAGCCGTGTAAGCGAGCAAGCAGTCGCGAAGAGCAGTAGTACGCAAGAAGCAGCCGGACGCAAAAAGAAAGGAGTGTGAAGGTGTGGAAAAAAGAAAATAAAAGCTGAAAGAAAGGGAGAGAAAGTGTGCCATTTATACCGCGGACGGGTGCGAGACAGCGCGCAACCTCGGCGGGCGAGTTTCGTGCGACATCGCGAAGAGCTGCGTGAACGGCTGCGTGCGCTCGGGTAGAACAGGCTCAAAGAACAAGAACGACCGCAAAAAACATAGAGCAGTAGTCGAAACAGAAATTAGCTGAGGAGTAGCACTGTCCATCAGAGGAATGGGACGCAATGAGCTGAAAACGGGCTCAGAACAGCAAAACGCGACGGGTTCGAGTGAGAATCGGCCGTGAGAAGTACAAACCTAGCATTCACGCGCACAACATGCCCGCTTGTCCTCTCTTACCCTCTCACAAACTCGCTAGTCTTTAAAGTGAATAATCCAAGAAGCATTGTGCTGTATTGAAAACAGATCGCGTCCGCTCGCACTGATCTCACGACTCATCTCGCGATACTGCGTTTCCGGCGTAACATTGTGAATGCATGACGACCACGCACCGCATGTTGACATGCTACGGCAATCTCATTATCTCAAAGACGTATACTCTCAATCGTCACTTACATCAAACACAATACGTCCAGGTTAATATATCTCTCCGAATCAACTTGAGGTAGCTATTAAGCGAAGTATACACGTGTAGAAATAAGGTTTATCGATCCCGAGAGTTCATTTTTCTGGCCAAAGCTGGATAGGAAATGACCCATCGACCAGTTTTACCTCGGAAAACTACAAGAACATAGTCCAGTATATTCCACCAAACGACTTAGGCTACCTTCTGTCTGTTTTTCTATGGCTTTTACTTCGACCAATTTGGAAGGTGCCTTGCCTCTCATTGCGAGAGGCAAAGTGCGGGATCTGTACGCGGTCGATGACTCTACGCTGCTCTTCGTGGCTACCGACCGTATCTCAGCCTACGACGTCATCATGAAGAACGTATGTTGCAATACTTGATTCGAACTTGAAGAAGTTATACCCATGCTAACTAGTTTGAAGGGAATTAAAGATAAGGGCAAGCTTCTGACTCAGATCTCGAAATTCTGGTTCTCTATTCTGTCCGACGTCTGTCCCAACCACTTGATCTCTTGTGATATTTCGTCGCTCCCCAAGGCTGCTCTTGCATTCGCTGATCAGCTTGAGGGACGCAGCATGCTTGTGCACAAATACAAGATCTTGCCCATTGAGGCCATTGTTCGAGGATACCTCACCGGCTCCGCGTGGAAAGAGTACAAGACGAAAGGCACGGTGCACGGAATCAAGATCAGAGAGGGCATGCAGGAGAGCGAGGCATTTGACACGCCTATCTACACTCCCAGTACTAAGGCCGAGCTTGGAGAACACGGTGAGTTGCTAGTTTACCGAATGTTACATATTTCGACTTACTGACTCATAAATAGACGAGAACATCCACCCTTCAGAAGGTTTGCGATTTGTGCTTCGACGCTGAATAGGTTATACGTGGAAGCTAACATTGGCACAGCTATCAAGATCGTCGGAGAAGAGAACGCTCAGAAGATTGCCGAGCTTGCGCTTAAACTTTACGTGAAGGCTAAGGAGTACGCCGCTACCAAGGGAATCATAATAGCGGACACCAAGTTTGAATTTGGCGTCGACGAAGCGGGAAATGTCGTACTCGTTGATGAGGTTTTGACTCCTGGTAGGCCTACCTTTTGGCTCTTGTTCTAGAAACGTTCTTAATAACCGATTTGCTATAGACTCTTCGCGTTTCTGGAGAGCGGACACATATGCCCTGGGAAAGGGTCAGGACAGCTACGACAAGCAATTCCTGAGAAACTGGTTGACGTCGAACGATCTCGCTTATAAGGAAGACGTCGAGATGCCGGTTGAGATTGCAGAGAAGACGAGCGCGAAGTACATCGAGGCGTACGAACAGCTTACTGGTCAGAAGTGGGTGCCGTCGCCCTAGACTTTAGATCTTGGAGTGAGAAAAGTATATATACATCTAATTAATATTCACGTCTGCCGTAAATTATAGCTCCATCTCTTTCGACTTTTCACGCGACTTCCTCACGCTCTGCTCGATGGCGGGCATTTTCCCCTCTGAAGCTAGTCGAGCCCGGCCCTCCGCAATGTATCTCTCGGCCTCGTCATCACTGATGGCCTTGATCCAGTCGATGTGTAAACTGTATGGGCCATACCTCCGATCTAGCAAACCCACGCCAACCGTCTTCACCCTACTCCGATCAATCTCTTGCACTGCTTCTACTCTGCCCCAGTGAGTCAGAAGGAAATGTTTTAGTGGAATCTATGATTCTGTCAGTATCATCAACTCGTGCCACTACGCAAAAACCACACTCACAACCGCAATTTCCCATTCTCCGGGATTATACAAGAAAAGTCTGTGTTGGTGAATTTCAGTCGGCATCGCAGTCTTGGACTGAATGTTCACAAAGTATTTCCGGCGATCGCCCTTGACTCTCAGCGCAATGTGCGACAGCGTTTGTAAGTCCCAGTACAAATACTCGTCCATGAAATTACGCGGCCGGTCCTGAGTTCGAAGCATCGCATACCCAGATCTCTGAATCTCAGGCCGGGACGCTGGTAGATCAAGCGATAGGTTCCCGTGAAAGTGTGCGCATTTCTCCTTCTCGTCCCAATCCAAGTTCACTGAGCTGTATCCGCCAATTTCCGCGTCGCATCGAGTAATACATTCCTTTAGGGACTCGGGTGTGCTGAATTGCATCATTGTAAACTCCTTCGGCTTGACCGTGGTCGCCGTAACGCCTGGCCAGTAAATTAGTACATGATGCTTCTTCGTGGGAGACGGAAGCATGACTTACTCTTCTTGAGACCGAGCCCCATGAGTCGCAGCGTCTGAGATAGATAGTCCTTAATCATTGTGAATATGCTCCTAGAATTGGCTTGTATTGTAGTTCCAACTGATCAACAGGATACTTTGAGATGAAATTGAAATCCAGATGGAATCTCCCATGGTTAAACTTTAAAATTAAATTCTCTAGATCATCTTTGATCTCGAAGACCGCAACGAAACTATTGTACAGTGCTCATCCACAGTCAGCTCTGAGACGATACCATGATCACTCCTCGCTTCTCAGTGAGGCAAGATGATGAGTATATATATATCGACATCAAAGTCACTCATCTGAAGGTAGGCCGGACAAACTAGAGCGAGTTACATGGACATTTACTGATTGATCTCTAGGCTCAAAACGCTGAATTACAAGCTGACGGAGACGTATTCAGATTTTCGCTTCCTCCCTACTATTTACGGTAAGCGACAGTTTTAACGAGAATCTTTGTTTCAATAGGGAGACATATATTGACGTCCAGCCTTCATTTTCCGGGAAATATCGTCGACGATGATCGTGCAAGTGCAGCCCTTGACATTGGGACCTCGACTCTGGCCGTCAAATTCCCGAAAGAGACGCCCGGCGAGAACTTCCCTGACCTGGATCTCATGACCAAGCTTCTGGCGCGTGTTGATACCGCCGCTTCAGGACCGGGGAGCAGTGCCGTTCCGGTTATGGACATTGAAGGAAACGGAGCAGCGGCGCCGACGAAAAAACCGCTGATTGAGGAAATTGGGTCTGATCTGAACGACAACTCGATGTCGGATGAGCCGCTGGTTGATTCTCAAAGGAAATACATTGAAGAGCTAGATGATGCTGCGAATTTCGATTGGCAGATTGAACAGTCGCTGCCGGCAGAGGACGACTCGTTATTAACGGCGAAATATGGATTTAATAACCAATACAGCGGGTATCTCAGAGAAACGCAGGGCATTGGAAACGATATCAACGAGCTGGATTCTCCAGAGACAAGTTCGGCTGATTCTCGAAGGAAAGAACGAATCGAGAAAGAGACTGCAAAGTTTGATTCAGATTACTATCTCTCGGATTTACTCGAGAATGAGGAAATTCCTGAGCTTTTGGCGTTCAAACCAGCGCTAGTTACAGAAGTACAGAAATATCTGCAATCACGAACCTCGGACGCTTCGGTTGAGCTGGAATTCTCTGAAGACGAGCAAAAGAAGATGCTTAATCTTCCACGTCGGACTTACATATTCGATTCGATGGATAGCGTAAAAACGGTTTACCTGAACCTGATACCGCTGATATTTGGCTACTGCTATGATGCACGAACTACGCAGGACGACCACACGTCAGAATCAGCATGGACGGTCGGAAAACTAGCTGCAAATATTTCATGTCTAGACTCTTCGTTTTCAACAATCTCGCAGACTCAGATTGCTTGCATCCGTCGAGCTCTTTGTTACCCGTTATACAGAAACTGGGAGCTGTCGCTCAAATGCTGGGAAGATGTATATATTATCTTGCAAGGTGGTAAACGAGCAGTGTTGAAGGTGCTATTGGAGGTTAATCAGCTGTTGGCGTTTCATGATGTATATTACGTTTATTCAAAAGTTGTTACGGAGGACTATTGTAACTGGATTCAGACTGCGTCTGATGCTGTTATCCGTGGTCTCGCAAACGACGCGAAGACTTGCAATATCTCGAAAGACGATGTCGGTCTCGATCTGTCTGAGATTGAGAGACTGGCTGCCGAGTGATTGGTGTTTAGGTCGTTGCATGTACAATAGGGACGTCTTTTTGGTTTTTGGGTATAATATAGCACACATAAATTGGTCTACAGTTCAAAAGATTTTGAGTCATAAAATTTTACTCGTTGTATACTTTGATGCAAAATTATCCTAACCGAAAAGCCATGCCAACAATAAACTAAAGAACCTGAATTCCGTTCCCAGACATCTGTTAAAACTCTTGCACTCCTTAACAAAATTAAAACCACGATACAGTACGACACATCACAAAAAAAGCAAAAAGTTCATAACAACTCTACGCGTCGTCTTCCAAACTCAGCTGATTACCATTATACGTATTTCTGTCGCTATCCGGCTCCGATTCATTGGCGTCGTGAAACATTTGCGGACTCGCGGGTGAAACTGATCTCGAGCTGTCTGACCGAGCAACGGCCGGCATATGTACAGTCAGATTCGGCACGGTGAAGGTATCCTGATTTTCCGGCGGCGCACGATATCCCCATCCAAGGAAAGTGCCCACGGATCCTATAGCCCAGTTTACGCCAGTCACCACACCAGCCTGCACGCGTTCGATAGCCGAAACTTGGTTGTAAGCTGTCGAGTAGTTTCCTGCCGGCTTCAGGATCAAAGTCGCAGTCGGATGTAATTCCAACGCGACCAAAGTCTCGTTCTCATCTGAAGCTGAGAAGTTTTTATGCGGGAACTGGCTGATAATCGCGTACGGCGCATCTCCATCGGTCCGATTTGAATCAATCCATATTCTCACGTCACCCAAAGTTGCATCAAGATTAAATCTATGCTTTATTGAAGACCCATCAAACAGTCTTATGGCAAGTGCTGAATCATTATGATGATGAACATCGACAGAGTGAGGCTTCGAAGCCCGCCGTTCCGGACGCGGCGACTCTGACGACAACCGCGACGACTCCTGGCTCCGTACTCGACGCTCCTCCCGATCGTCTTTCAGTAACTTCAATATCCGCTGGCGCTCTTCAGTCTCCTGGACTCTCTTGCGTCGCAGCTCTTCCTGGTATTTATTGTTTGGATTTGAACTCTCGGCTGGTGTGGTTGATTGTACTGGCTTCTTTTGGGCGGGCTTGGCCGGTTTCCGTGCTGATTCTGAAGAGGAAGGCACAGGGGCCACAGATCTTTGTGGAGTACTACTACACGTTAATACGGAACCACGTCAGAGCCAATTGGACTAGTAGATCACTTACTTGCTATAGCTCGCACTTTCAGGTCTGAAATTTGATGCGGGTGCAGGACTCGGTTCAGGAGCACTAGATTGTTGAATAGACGAAGCAGTTGGAGACGTGATCGGCTGTTCGGGACTCTGGCTGCTCGGAGAAAAAGCCTTTTGCAAGCGATCCAGAAACTCGGACGGGGTTATTTCTCCATAAATGTAATCCACCATTGCGCCGTTACTATCACGTTAGTAAACGCGCGATAACTCAATAGACTGCTTGATGGGATACATACTTGACGATATATAACGCAGGAACATTACCGATAGGGAAGATCTGCGCGAAAAATCCGGCTTCAGTAGACCCATACTCGAGTCTGAGCGAAACGGCATATTGCGAGAGCAGATCGTCGACCTGATCATGTCAGTTAGTCCCAGTACAAACAATCTCAACAAATAGCACCACATACCTCGTCGTCTCCCAGTATGTCATTAGTCCATCTCTGAGACTCGTCTCCCTCGTCTGTATAGGTTAGCATCTGTAATTTGCGCAAATATTCCCAATTCATGCCGATCGCTGCTGACCAGCACGCATTGAAATAATCAAAACCACGAAGCACGTACCGGCCACAAACACGACCAAAGGGATCCGCTCCTGGACCGACCTTCCCACTGCAGCTTCTACCGAAGTCTCGAAGACCTGGTGCTGTCGCGTGCTGCTGCTGGTCGACATGTGTCTAGATGACCCGATTCTTGGAACTATTAGCCGCTGGCTTCTTGGTGGATCGGAATCAGCTTTTTCGTCCGAGAAGTTTTCAATGGGATCGCAGAGTCGTCGGCTCTTTCTAGAAAAATTTGTTCGAGAGAATAGTTCAGAAAAGCTGGAATGCAGAAGAGATATCAGGGGAGGGTGCCAGCTATGCCGGGTGGATGTAATGCGCGCGGGCGACACGTAATTGCATCGACGAGCGTGTTCGCGCAGAATCGGTGCTGGTGGTTTGTGGCATAAGTGCATAATTGTGCCAATATATGCTTTCAGCTCAAAACCTTAATATCGGGAGTTCTTCGATATTGACCTCGAGAAATACGAATTGATCTACAATTGTGTGGATAGAACAGGCTTACAGTTTGCAGAATTGATGAGTTTGCCGTGCAGATTTGCGTGCTCTAAGGCATGGACGTCTAGGCCAGTGTCTGCGGCAAAATGGCGCCGGATTCCGACGGAGAGCTGTACTAGCCGGTATGTCCGGTCGATGTCGGTACTTCAGACTCCGAGGATTCGAACAAGTCCCGGCCAGCAATTACAGCTTAGAAAGAGCTATGGTGTGCTGCCGCTACAGTTTTGTCGGACTATTATTACCGATACGGATTGGGAGTCAGTCAAGACGAAGAAGAGGAAAGTGACGCCGCGACGAGCTGCTATTTTAAGTCTAATGCGTGGGTGTCTCTTGATCCGAAAAGTTTGTCGATTGGTACAATGAAGCTTACGACTTCTAGTTCTGATGCCTATTATCTCGTTTGGATTGGGAGCATGGCAGATCAAGCGGTTAGAGTGGAAGACTGATCTGATTGCGGAGTATGAGAACCGTCTGATTCTCCCGCCGCTTGTCATCCCGCCGAACCTCGAGTGAGCTATTCTGTAATTTTTTTCGCTTTTTAGTAGTTGTTGAGACTGATTTGAATTTTGTAGTTCTGATGCGGCCGTGAAGATGCAGTACAGACGCGTCATTACAAAAGGAAAGTTCCTCCACGACCAGGAGATCCTGGTCGGACCTCGCACGTTCGAGGGAGAAACTGGCTATGCCGTCATAACTCCGTTCGAAAGAGAAAATGGAAGCACGCTGTTGATCAACCGAGGCTGGATCAAAAAGGCCATGGCCGACCAAAGCAAGCGATCTTCGGAGGCTATGGTGAGTTCCGTGGTTGCTGTGTTAGGCTGGCCAAAACTGACCGGAAATAGCCGTACGGAACCGTGTATGTCGAAGGACTTATCAAGATGCCGGCTGGACGCAACTATTTCACGCCCGAGAATGAGCCCGAAAAGGGACTTTATTACTGGGTCGACGTGCCGTACCTCGCCGAAAAGGCCGGCGCTCAGCCTGTGATCATCGAGGAACTGATCACGAAGTATACCGAGTCAGAGTCGTATGTGTCGTGGGAGCTTCTTGCAGACATTGGTATACCACTGGGTCGGCTGCCGCGAATTGACCTGAAGAACAATCACGCGCAGTACATTGCGACGTGGTTCGGCGTGTGCATCGCGACTACGATCATGCTTGTCATCATGGTGCGCACGCCCCGGTCGGAGAAGCTGAACAAGATGAAGCACGTGAAGTACTACTCTTAGTTCCCCCCTGTTCTCTTAGGGTCTCCGGGACCTCCCTGTCATTGTTGGTTGCTGACAGCGACTTGCCGCGGCAGTGCTGACTGCTGACGCGTGTCACGTGGAGCTTGCCCGTCAGCACGCGACTGCGGTACCGAACAAAGAGAAACAAAGATCATGTACATAGCACTGTTTGCAGGGCGTTTCTGCCGGATCCGAGAGTTCTTGCCCTATTTCTGACCAGCTCGGCGTTCCGCGACCGTCTGACGACCAACTGACGCGTTTGTAGTCCACTGCAGCCTGCAAAGACGCCGTAAGCAGCGAAACCACAACAAGACGGTCGGCCCCGCTGACTCGCCCCCACCGCACTCTGACCGTCTGTCTGACTGACTGCACTGACCGGCCTTTGTTCGCCGCTTACCAATTCGCCCAACCCGCCCCGCCGCCGCACCGCCGCCCGGAAAAGGGCAGAAGTGCGAGCCGCACGCCGCGCGGCTCAGCCAGTCCAGTTTCGCGTATTTAACGCGACGGCATTGTCTCCTCGGTGGTTTGCGAAGAAGCCATAAGTTATACAGCTACTACAACTAGTCTGCTCTACTCTCATCGTCTTCTACCTACTACGGATCACCACTGAATCTCACAATGTCGGCCGCAAAGTTCGTTGCTCTCATCACCGGCGCCAACCAGGGCCTCGGCTTCGCGATCGCGCAGAAGCTCGCGACCGAGCACCCCACCTACCACGTTCTCATGGGCTCTCGCAACGCGGATCGCGGCCAGGAGGCGGCCAAGAAGCTCCAGGATCTCGGTCTGGGAGTTGAGCCCATTGTCATTGACGTCAATGACGACGAGTCCATCGCGGCTGCTGCGGAAACCGTGCGCTCGAAGTTCGGACACCTCGATGTGCTGGTCAACAACGCCGGCGTCTATGTCGAGGCGAAGGCTGCTCCCGGCACGCCCATCCGCACGCTCTTGAAGGAGACCTACGAGACGAACGTGTTTGGTGCCGCGCAGGTCACCGAGACCTTCGCGCCGCTGCTCTCGCTGTCCAAGTCTCCGCGCGTGGTGTTCATGTCCTCGGCACTGGCCTCCCTCGCCCAAAACGCCGGCCCGGAAGCTTTCGACTTCCTCTTGACCGCTCCTTCGTACATCAGCAGCAAGACGGCTCTCAACATGCTGGGCCTGCACTACGCCAAAGTCCACAAGGACTGGAAGGTCAATTTGTGCACTCCCGGATTCTGCGCGACCGGCATGAACGGCTACACTGGCTTTTTGACTGCCGAAGAAGGTGCCATCAATGCCGTGCGTTTGGCTACGCTCCCGGACGACGGCGAGTCTGGAACCTTCTCTGACCGCGAGGGTCCTGTTCCCTGGTAGTGGTAATGTCCGCTCAGACGTTGCTGTACTTTAAGTGTTAGTTGCTACTTGCCAGCCATGTGAAATATGCCTACTCGGCTTCCCTCTCCTGCTCCAACTTGTTCTCCTGCTCCAACTTGTTCCTATACCGAACTGTTTAACTGTAGAGCCCAAATGCAAACTTCCAGAGTCCAGAATGAGTCCAGATTCCAAATGCTTCCAAGAACGCGCGAGTATAGACACGATCAAGACTGGATCGACTGCAGCGTCTCTACTGTCCATAGCAGCCAGCGCAAACAAAGGTGGAATCTCCAGATCGGTGTAACGACTACTGTAATCACGAGGGGTTTGTTGCACGCCGGTCCGTTAATATTATACCCTGACCCTGGAAATCCCCAAAAGCCGCGCTGCGTGACACTTGCGCAGAATAAAAACCCGGATACGCGTACATGCGAACGGTCCGGACGAGCAAAAGCGGCGCAGGCAGCAAAATAAGTTTCGCAAATTCCAGGGTAGCGGCTTGTATTATGCGTGTTTCCTGCCTCCAATATATTCCAGACAACAATAAAATTTTGTTAGTCTGCTACGACTGTACTACACTAAGTAGCTATGAGCATGTAAGGTACTCTCATAGAGTATATTCGCACAGGACCCCGGGGTGCAACCAAACCCGGATGGGAGTCCGCATCGCGGATCCATAACGGTCACGTGATACTGATTTCTGTTCGAACTCCATCCAGATCATCGCTGTTTAGAGCCCGGCATTTGCCAATTGTCGAGCGAGTTTACTGAATTCTTGTAACCTATATGCGCCGGAGCATTCTACTCGAACAATTAATTGCTTCAGCACTACTTTAGCGGCCGGCACTGCGCTGGTTATGGTGCTTGCTAGCTCTGGTGTACTATACTGAACGCAGCATGGCGAAGTCTCAAAGCCCGGAAGCGCAGCAGCAAACGAAAGCCTCGGTTGCCGCTGGTCTGGTGCAGACGGGAGCAGCGCAATGGCTGCTTATTCTCGGACTTATTTTTGGAGGATGTTGCTCTAATGTGTTTACACTGGAGGCAATCGTTCAGTAAGCAGCCTTCTGAATTGTGGTGCTGTTGGAAATGCTAACTTGACCAGGGAGGATCCAGAAGCAGGTATACATCGCCTTGAACTACTTCTACTATCTCAACATCCTGATCTCGACATTGACTAACAATTTTAGGGAATCTTCTGACTTTTGTTCAGTTCCTGTTTGTTGCCGCAGAGGGTTATGCTCATTTCTTCACGCCCTTCAACCCGCCGTTGTTCCTAGCCGAACCGCATGTCCCATATTCGCGGTACGCGGTCATTGTGATCCTTTTCTTCCTGGTATCGCTTTTGAACAACTTTGTCTGGCGATACCATATATCTGTGCCGGTCCATATTATCTTCAGGTCGGGCGGTACGGTCATGAGTTTGATTGTAGGACACTTTGCCGGGAAACGGTACTCGAGATCGCAGGTGTCTAGTGTGGTCATCTTGACGATAGGAGTGATTGTTGCTACGTTGTTTGACGCCAAGAAACATGTGAGTGCCCTTTTCTTACTATGCGACGTGTTGATTTACCGGTACTAATTACTGTACAGGACTCCTCCGACACAAGTGCCGTACCAAACAGCGAATTCATAGTCGGAATTCTCATTCTATTTCTGGCTCAAGCGTTATCGGCGATCATGAGCCAGTTTACTGAGAACACATACAAGAAGTACGGCAGCTTCTGGAGGGAAAATTTGTTCTACATGGTATGATTCTTGTTTTGTTGTTGAAAGATTCAATACGGCGGCTAACCAGCAGCATTTCTTAACTCTCCCTCTATTCATTCCAGTTAGGGAATCCATTACAACAGAATTCAAGGCACTATCAAGGTCGCATCTGATCCAGATTACTCCAGCTGCTCTCACCTCCTTCCTTCCGGTATACATGGCCCCGCAGAAATTAGTCTATCTCTTCCTGAACGCGGTGACGCAGTATGTATGCGTCCGGGGAGTAAACAACCTGGCCGGTAACGCGACAGCCGTGACGGTCACGATTGTGCTCAATGTTCGAAAATGCGTGAGTCTGTTGCTTTCAATCTATTTGTTTGGCAATAAGCTGTCTCTTGGAACATGTTTTGGTGCTGCGTTGGTGTTTGCTGGCGCTGCGTGGTATAGTATAGAAAGCTCGAGACTTAGGGAAGCTAAGAAGAAATCTAAAAGTGCCTGAGCATGAATTCTTGCGGGTTAAGGAGTTTGGTTAGCATATGCTATTTTTATAGGTATTGCATAGCATTTTAAGTGCATAGATAGTTAAGAGACTTTTATTGTATAGTACACCAAAGAAAACGCCTTGTCCGTCCATAAATATCGGGGTATCAAAACCTTTCGGACTCCATATGCATTCATATATTTACAACCGATGCAGTAGTCCAACCGACCATGCACCAAACTTTTGCAAACCCGCAGGAAGCTGATCGTTCCTGCTTTCAAGCAAAGGCAGAACACTGGAAAGCAATGAGTCTGGCACGTCCAGATTCTCAGTCACTACAGCTTCCGTTGGCTTCGTGAACGAGTACAGAACTTTCATTGTTCTTACTGGTAATGGATGAGACGAGCTCGAGTAGGTGATGTCGATATTGAACACCCACATCTATACACGTTAGCAAACATGAAAAAGTACCATTAGACAACGCTTCCACTCACGTATAATACAATGTCGTTAGGAGAAGACGTCTTCGATAGGGTAAAATGGTACGTTGAGTGAAAATCAATGATATCAAGTAGAATCTCGCTTAAGAAGATTTCACTGTCAAACTGCTGAATTTGGCCGTCATTCCTGAGAGCTATGTTCCATTTGAATATTTTTGCCATTGATTTGTCAACTGTATCCACAGTGCCGATTGTCGCTGAACAAGAAGAGCATATAGCTGTAGAGTCCTGGAATGTATGTTAGAATGTCATCCTTCTTATCAACTGATATACAAACTATAAAGCGTAAAGTTGCATCGAAAATACTTAAGCAAGGATCTGAAGACAATGAGCAAAGTCCAAGGCTCTACTGCCGTTTCAGTCGAACGTGCCCTTAACTTAACCCTGAGTAACCTCGGGTAGAGTTCAGAGTGCACATCCAAGTCTGAAAAACAGATAGAGGTCAAACGCATGCTTGCCTGTTGATATCGGGTTCTTGTATCGATACCTTAATGTAGAGTAGAATCATTAAAGTACCTTCTTTGAACCCATTTGAAGTTTCTTCTTGCAGTCTGAAAATAAAAAATCGCAAATATAAATTGCTTACCTCAAGAACAGTAACACAACTCTTCAGTATACTGAGATATGTGGATCCAACTAGACAAACACCTTCTCGTGGTTTGAGCATTTCCTTGGATATCCCTCCGCCGCTCGAACTGTGGTCATGATCTGGCTTGTGACAATGCCAGTAGTCCATCATTTCGTGCCAATTCTCGGATGGCAAATCCAAAAATCTCATGCCGCCTGGCAATAAAGAAGCATTGCAGTGCTTGCAGCAAATCTGACCCGTAGAAAGTACGCTCGCTGGGAATGGAAGTATCCGGTCGTCTCGTTCTACTCGGTCCGCCTTGATGCGGATCGACATTGACTGATCCGACAACGTGATACTAGACGCTAGTGACAATGGCGTATCTCGTGCCACATTTCCGGGAAGCTCGAATGTACTCGATAATCCATTCTGTGGTAGCTTGATGAAGACCTTTGAAGGACTGAGTCGAGTGAGGTGAGAAGGCTTTGACTGCAGCGGTGCGATAGTCAAGTTCAACGAAGAGACTCGAGGTAGAAGTTCAGCATAGTAATCTATGTCTTTGTATTTCCATGATGGCTCCTCGTTGACCATGGCTTGATGGTGGCTCGTTAAGTTGTGGTGGATAGTTTCAACTCAAGGCAGTCGAAAAAAAACAGGTGATGTCATGATTTTGTCATGCGTAAATGGGGTTCGAGAGATCTGATAAAGTCCCAACAAACTACTCGCGCGTATTAAACACCCTCGGCCACGACTTTATATCTTCGAGGTTTTGAACAACTGAAGTCAGTATTTCATAAGATCGGAACATGGGAAACGCGACTTCGACCGGAGTGAAGACCAATTCGGGGAACCTGAGCCGAGTGGTCTCAAACGGTCCCGTGAAGTTCCACCATACGAACGGAGGCCCTCATGATCCGTACAAGAAACTGCATCAGCTTTTAAGGGCAAACCACGCTACTTTCTCAGTATTGTTTCATAATCGCCAGTTTCACAACCATATTCCCCATGTATGTATTATAAGTGCTGCTTACACTAGCATCGCGACTTACTCTGAGATCGTAGATTCTTGGATCAGCCTATCTCTTAGGCGCTTCGGAAAAGCAGCTGGTCGATATTTACGAGGAATGCACTGCAAAGCTGGATAAGTGGCAAGAAGACAGTCCCGCGGAAGTTACAGCAGATGACTGGCGGAATTTCTACGGACAGCCTGAGTAAGCTGATAGCGTGTTTAATAAGCAGTGAAGTTCATGAGATTAACGACTATCGTATTTAGATACCAGCGTGGATATCGCGACTATTTCGCTGATGAAGTAGTCGAAGCGAATTTTGATTGGAAGAAGGTCGCGTTTAAGTATTTGCTTGCGGACAATGCGACGTTGCTGAATGGACTTACTGGAGGACGTAAGCATGACCGAGTCTGGCGAATAGGTTGATATGACAAGCTTGCTAACAATAGTGCCAGTGGCCCACCCTCTAATACATTTGGCTGTAAGTACTATTAAAGGTGCGATTTGGGCAGGCACTAACTGAATATAGTATGCGCTTGAGCTTGATAGTGCGGAAGTCGCAATTGAAGGTAGCTACTTGAGTTTTTGGTCTACAACATGGTCCAATGCTAATGTATCCGATTTAGCACTCACACTTGCTGCTGTCAGCTATCCTCCCGAGGCCGAGTACATCGAGGACTTTATGAAGATGCAAGATGGTCTAGTCAGTGCCGCTACTGCAAGATATTTGGAGAAGGAACCGCTCGCTATTCTGGAGAGCGTAAGAGAGAACGAGATTATCGACAGCATGAATCACAAGTCCTTTGACGATATCAAAACTGCAGTGTTTCCATTTGTCGTCAAGCTAGACTTTTCAGGTATTTCAGGCAATTTGATTGCGTCAAGACTAGAAGCGAATGCTAACTAATTTGGCAAGATCCCCAGGAGGCTCTAATGAAGATCTTCCATGCAGCATCACTCGTTACTACTGCGACACACAAGCCAGGAAACTACGAGGCTGACTTTTTCTTACTTCACACCCTTACTGCATCGCATGCAGCCCTTATCATTCTCCCTCGGCTGACAAAGAAACAAAAAATAGCGTTTGTCGCGGAGCTGTGGACCTTCGTTCTCAGAACTTACATCTTCTGCGGACGCCCGCACATCGACGCTGCGAAGGTGATTGACTATGAGGGCGTGAGGCCAGAGAACTTAAACTGGGAGTTCATCACGGAACTAGCGTTGACTGGTAAAATGTCACACGACGCGCACTACGTGAAAGGTACTCAAAAAGCTGTATCTTGTCCGACATGACGCATGAAGCTAACTCGACTTTTAGTCATTCGTAGTCTAAAGTTCCTCTACGATAACTCGTCAGACGACGATGACAAGCTCCTCTATTTGAAGGAGGCGGCGCAGTTTGCAGTTGAGTGCAAGGAATTCGCAAGGAATTATGAGAAAAGTAAGTTTCATCAACCTTCCGTCTCGGTTTCAATGAGTGTTACAAAGTTCTAACTCGATGCTCCAGCTGGCGAGAACAACGATTTGGATATGTCTTAGCTCGGCTTGAATGATTTACGGCTACATGCACTTAGCTGAATAACATTTTTTGAATACGGACAATGATTGCAATGCAGACGTTCGTTCCATGCAATGCAGATATGCGTTCCACGCACTACGGGCTCTACATATAAATGACAAAAACTTCTAATTAAGAATGACATACAAATGCGACTTTAACCATGTGAGCATTCAAATACATTCAATGTATCCATAGTCTCATCTAGTCCCTCGTCCACTCTGCCCTCTTACTTAGCGGGAGCAAAGAGCTCTAAAATATAGTTAGCACTGAACCGAACACACAATCAGAATCACGAACGGTAAAAAACACATACTCTCAATCTCAGAGACGCTCTGGGTAAGAACCTGCTGCTGGAACTTGGGGGTTCTGATCTCCTTCTCGATCTTGGCAATGACAGCCTCAGCGAGCTGCTTCTGCTCCCGCTGGCGGACGGACGCCTCGTAGCGGACCCACGAGTCAAGAACCGACTTGGCCTCGGCAGCAAAGTCGACAGACTGCTTGAGCTCGAAAGCCTTGGCCTCGAACTGGGCTGTCTCCTTGGAAACCTCGAACAGGACCTTGGTAGTGTTGACGACGTCCTTGAGCTCCGACACGCTCTCAATGCGCTCCTTGACGGCCGCAGTGTGAGTCTCACGGGACTTGTTGAGGATATTGGTCATGTTGGCGATGTATCCGTTGGCCCACTCGGTGTAAGCCGGAGCACCGACCTTGGCGACCATGAAGATGAACGCAGCGAAAACGGCAACGAGAGGGGTCTCGTCTCCGGTAACGTAGAGCTCGTTGCTGAGAGCATAGATCGCGGTAGCGGTACCAGTCGCAAGGAGACCGGTCTTGGAGAGAACAGTGTCGGGGATGGAGCTGATCAGAGCAGTAGCCTTGGACTTGGGCTCAGGCGCAGTCGAGTAGCTCTTCGCTAGTATGCTGAAAAGAGTGTTAGAGATCGTGAACATTCCTCAGACCTGAGGTCTGGTCCGCAGTTCCGCCCGCGTCGCGTAAACATCCATCCAAACAAAACCACATAATTTCCAAAAAATCCTAACTAAACAAAACAAAATACTGCAAGGCGGAACCGAATTGAAGGGAATTGGCACTTACGGAGCGAATCGCTGTGCGGTAAGCAGCGCAGCCGGCGAACGCACGACCGCTGTGAACAAGTTAGCAATCCACGCTGAAAACACACAGCTTTCGCGATATAAAAAAAGCTCAAAGAGAGTACATACTGCGCATAGAACGAACGGCAAGAACAGAGCTCATTGTGCGGGTGTGAGGGGAGAAGAGAAGGTGGATGGACAGGGAATTTCGGTCTCACGAAAGGGATTCCGGCTCCGAGAAGGGCGCGGCGCGGCCTGGACGTGAGGATTTTGCGATTCAGCCAATGAACTCCCAGCATTCTGCTGAGTCAGGCCGCCACGGTAAGCTTATTCAGCACATATAGAGTTTAGCTGCTCGAAGTCCCAATTCGCAGAAAATTATTTCCCAGGAAAGCAGCAGCGAGCTACTGTTCACCGACAATACAAGATGCCGTCTGCCGTAAAAGACAAGAAAATCGCAAAGCGTGCGAGGAAGGATGGCGATGAACCGGTCGCTACGGCTAAGAAAGTCCGCAAGGAGAGCGCGAAGCTTGAATCGAGCCCAACTGCGCCCGAACCTACCCCGGATTCGATTTTTGAGCTCGAATCGCAGATCTCGAGCTCTACAGAGAACTACAACAATCTAGTGTTCTTAATTGGATATCTGAAGGTGAGGAGTTGTGGTAGAGTTTTTAGATCTGGTAACTAATCGTGTTTCCCGGTAGAATGAGGACCCGCAAATCCAAGTACTTGCTGCCACAGTTCTGTTTCGATCACTCGCAAAGATGATGATTGCCGGTCTTTTGAATACCCCGAAAACATCGGAGACGGAAAGTGCACAGGCTACGCTTGCGCTTTGGCTGCAAGAGCGGTATAAGGATTTCAAATCTGGTTTGGTTCTGTTGCTGAACAGGGAGGAGCCTGAAGTCGTCGTATGTAGCGTGGTTTGTCACATGCTGATTTTTTTCCTGACTGACTGGTTTAGATGGCCGCTTTGACTATTCTGATGCGTCTGGTGAAGGAGGAAAGTGTTAACATGGCTCCGAAGAAGGGCGAGTATCACTTTGCCAAGGGCTTGTTCAAGCGCGTCGTCTCGGCACTGCTGAGACAGTCAAGTGATGATCTTGTGCTGGAGTTCGTGGACAAATACGTGGACAAGTATTGCGACCTTCGCTACCATTTCCTGAATTTCTCTGGGTAAGCTTTAAGAGAAAACTTGATAGAGAGACTAAATGACTGACCTCTTGTTTAGTATAATAGCATCCGACGTCCTGACAGAAGAAGGAGCCGGCGAGACGAGAGAGCTAGTTAGCGCCAACCTCATCTCAGCCCTCTGCAGTCTTCAAAGCTTCCCCGCCGATGCTGCCGAGTTAACTGACTTTTGGGTACCCGTTCCGACCAATGCGAAGCTGGCAGTGCTCAAGCTGTCTGCTCAGAAAGGCGCGTTACAGGATTCCTGGCTTGAAGTCATGAAATTCCCTTTATCAGCAGACCAGTACAAGTATATTCTGCAAGTCATGCACAAGAAGATTGTGCCTTATATCAACAAGCCCCAACTTCTTATGGACTTCTTGACGGACTCGTATGACGCGGGCGGTGCTGTCTCTTTGTTGGCGCTGAACGCTCTGTTCCTGCTGATGCAAAAATACAACCTCGATTACCCGAATTTCTACATCAAGCTTTACGCTTTGCTGGACCGGAATTTTATGCATGTCAAGTACAGATCGCGATTTTTCCGTCTGCTCGACCTTTTCCTTTCATCTTCGTAAGTCGCGCAACTGTCATTTACTAGCGAGTCAAGTTATACTAACGAAGCAGCCATCTCCCTGCCGCTCTTATTGCATCATTCATCAAACGCCTTTCCCGGCTAGCACTATTTGCACCGCCTTCAGCAGTCGTGATTGTCGTGCCATTTGTGTACAACTTACTAAAGCGACACAACACATGCAACGTAATGCTGCAGCGCGTGGACGAAGACCAGTCTAAATTCGGTCTGAGTACGTTTTCTTCATTTTTGCCTCTGCCTCCATGTTGCTAACCTGCGGATAGATGATCCTTTCAATTCCGCCGAGCTTGACCCAAACAACACGGGCGCGTTGGAAAGTTCAGTGTGGGAACTTGCAACATTACAGACTCATTATCATCCCAACGTCGGCACACTTGCGAAAATCCTGTCCGAGCCGTTTCACAAGCCGTCGTACAATATTGAGGATTTCATGGATCATTCGTATAGTACGGTACGTCTAACCTTGCTCGTGATGTTTTGATGGGTGATTATCATTAAGCTAACTGGGACTTTTTGCAGATGCTGGACGCAGAGTTTGTGAAGAATATTCGGAAACCGCCGGCGGTTGAGTACGAGCTGCCTGCTTCCTCAGTTTTTGAATCAAAGACTGAAGGCAAGAAGGCGTATCTCTCTGGATGGGAATTGTGATTATGCAACTTGTAAATATGTAACTATAGAATGCAACTAGAAATTTAGCCCTGCTCCGAGAAATGCAAAAACAAGAAAAAAACAATGATTTGTTCAATCAGAACCTTATGGCTTCAGCGACTCAAACTTGCGATCGAACCACCGTAACGTAACTACAGAATGCTCAAAAGTCCACATCGTAATCGCACTCGTCGGCGCCGTCTTGACCAGCGCAATGAACAGTCCTCTATACAACCCCCGCACACCTTCGTTCCTCAGAATTGCACGAAAACAACCGATGACCGATTTCGGATACGTCGGAATCCCTTTCAAGATATAGCGATCTTTCGTCGGTCCTTGAACTTGCAACCGTTTCCGGATGACGTCGAGCGGGAACACTCCAGCCTTTGATACGATACCGGCTAGCATCCCTGCCACGGCATCCGAAGACCCGAGTAGATTAACATTGAACGTGTCTTCCGTATCGTGTAACAGGATTTTGAATGGCGTATACGCGGCAAAGAAAAGTCCCATCTGCGGCACGATCTGCGCGATCGCGGGTCGGACTCCCTGGAAATAACCACGTAGTCCCTCTTCTGAGTGGATCAGTTTGATCGAATGCCGCAGAGATGTGTAAACTCGACTTGATTCGGAAGCGCCTTGGGCCGCGAATCTAGTGCGAAGTAGATCGAGCGGGTACGTGATAGCTGTTGCAGTTGCGCCTGAAAACGCGCCAGCGATGAAATTTTGAACAAACGGGGAAAGAGTGGGAAATGCTGCGCTCAGGAAAATGTTTGTCTCGTGCAGAGTAGCAAATTGAGCCGACCCGTAAAAAAGGTAAAGAAGTTCAGCTGGAAGGTTACCGCGCCACAGGCTCTGAATTCACGTTAGCTAATTCCATGTTAGGATCGAGGAGCGCGGAAAACATACAGTCAGTCCTTCTTGCTTGTAGATCTTTACAATCGAAGAAAAGACGCCGCGGTACGCAGCCTGCGATTTTGGAGCCGCAATCCCCCATTTCAGCGAATTCGTCTGCAACTGCTGTCGAATTTTCACGACATCAAGCGGAGCCACGAAAAACCTGAAAGTCTTAGCCATCATTCGTCCGACCAACCACGTATAGAGACCAGAAAAAGAAAAGACTCACCGAGATGTGACGCCAGCAATTCCGCCGCTTATTAACGATTCTCGACTTGTCAGGTCCGATTTTGAAGACGCGAAGTTGCTTGAGCTCTGTGTATGTTCTTGCCGGTCTTTGTCTTGGGAGAGCCGTCTTCCCAGGTCCATGTCGCGCGCGAGATCAGGCAATCACGAGAGTCGCTCGAGACTGCATAACAAGGGCTGTTAGTGAATCCAAAAAGATGCAGGAAGTATTGTAGTATTTTCAGAGTAAAATAGCACGTAAAGACGCAGAACTGTGTTGAAGACGACAATATGGTGGAAGTGGGGGAGGGTCGGATCGATGTAAGCCGGTGGGAGCTGAGTTACCCCTGAATCTGTCAACGCCTCGAGATTTTGATCTCGAGATCACGTATTTTATTACAGTCTTGTATAACTTACATATTTGAGCGACAATTGAGAATAAAATACTGTGTTCAAAGTACTCTACAAAGAATGATTCTACTAAATATACACACTGCGCGCCCGACTAATTGGCCGTGAGTAATGGCGCCTTAATGCCGAGCAATACATCCAAGTGAATCCAAGTGAATTATGATTAATCTAGCAGTCTACAACTATACTAGTCCTACAAGGCCCCTGTATTGCCCATAACAGGCAGTCAAAGCCGCCTAAAATTTTCCGCGAAGCGCGCTCTCGATCATGGCCTTAGCAGTGAAGTACACGGTCCGTCCGAAAGTTTTGAAATCAAGAGTCGAGAACAGGGTGTCGGCGAGACCGAACGGCAGCATTGCGGGGATCCAGCCTGATTTTGACAAGTCAGTATAACAGAACAATAATAGAAAAGATAAAACAATTAGTAGTAGAAGGACAGACCTTGCGCGAGTTCGAGGGCCCACGTGGTGTTTGCCATGCCGTATTGCTTCACGACGCCGCGCGGCTGGAAGTTCAGGTCGCCAGGGCGGTAGATCTGAAAACAGTTAGTTAGCACGAGTGTTCCAGTCAATGCCTGTGAATGGCGGTATAAAATGGAAAAACATACCTCGGGGCGCGTGTCGCCCGGGGCGTGCGACTTTTGCTCACCGTACAGGATGAAGAAGTAGTCGTTGGCAGGATGCACGCCGCTGTGTCCCTCGGTACCAATAGCGGTGCCGAAGAAAATCAAGTACTCCGAGATGGACGCGTGCTGGATAAACATCGAGCCCTGCGCAATGTCAGCAGATGAGAAATTAGGGCAACAAAAGCATTGGCATAACAGACCATTGCGTTTCCGGCGTTATTGAACATCCAGTCGTCATTGTTGTACTCGTTCACATTGTCGCCGTAGACTTCGCGCAGACGGTGGTTTATGTCGACAAAGAGGGCGGTCGTGTTATCCGTGGGTGCAGCTGCAAGCGCATCCTCAAACCAATGTCAGCATTTGAATTCCCTAGATGTGAAAATCTAAAATCTAGACCACTAACCTTGACGATCTGGTGCAGAACCTCGGGATCAAAGATGTACAGAGTCGGCAGGACGTATGTGTTGAGGTAGTAGTACAGCGGGAGCAGCACCGCGATGATGACCGACAACCGGAACCAGTTCATTATTAATGTATGGAGAGTCGTGATATGTGAATATTAGTGGCATAAGAAGGAGAAAAGGAACA
This sequence comes from Myxozyma monticola, assembly GCA_030568405.1. Lineage (NCBI taxonomy): Eukaryota > Fungi > Ascomycota > Lipomycetes > Lipomycetales > Lipomycetaceae > Myxozyma > Myxozyma monticola. The sequence goes on from JAJLTV010000036.1 coordinate 84,187, forward strand.
GCGGCAGGGCGCTCGTATTTAAATAAACACCTTCAATCATCCGTATTCGTGTTCTCGGCAATCTCGTGTTGTTCGGATTCGGGTTCGGGTTAACAATACGAGGCCGGGTAAATTATCAGGCCGGGCAATACTAACAGTACGAACGCCAGAAAGTTGTAAGCGGTGCGTGACTGCTGCCAGATCTGGAAGCCAGCCCTACGCCAACCCTACAAGACACACGGGCATCGAGGCTCGAAGCTGGATGTTCGAGTTATACGGTCACGAATCAGTAACGACATCGAATCGGCAACCATCACCACAATGACTTCCATTTCCAAGTAAGTGCTGCCCGAATAATGCCGTGAGAGCGCTATTTGAGGATTATTGAAACTAACGACGACCCACAGCGATCTTATCTGGGAGCTGACCCGCGCCAACTCGTCCTACCTGGTCAAGCGCAAGACCGCGGGCGGTGTGCAGTTCTCGCGCGACCCTCTGAACGTGTCCGGCAAGTACGCGTACTCGTCGTCCGGTTTTGCCAACGAGAAGGCCGTCGGCGTGTCTCTGAGCCCCGAGGGCTCGATCGTGCTCAGCAGCAAGAAGGTCGGCTCGTTCGCGACCCCCAAGACCAGCGTCATCACCTCGACTTTCAAGCCCTACACGTCCCAGCGGAAGGTGTACAAGGCCATTGCTGGCGTCACTAAGAACTACAGAGACGATCTGAGAGCGGTAAGTTGTGGTTGAGGGGTTCTGGGAAGACGAGAGCATGTGCTAATGAGATACTAGACCGCTGTCAGCCGGGCCTCTTCGCTCCTGTACTCGAAGAAGGAGAAGAAGACTTTCGCCAAGAAGTCGCGGGGCAAGAAGGCTTCTGCGTAAGCTTGGGACGGGAGAGAATAAAAAAGGACGGTGTAGTATATAGTAATGGTACATTGTATCTTATTTGGTGGCTCTTTTGCTCTTGATGTGCTCTCGTGGAGCTGCGAGTGGTGGTTGTGCTTTTATACCGACAAGTTTATACCGTTATTTGATACCAGTTTTCAAGAGATGATATGCCGGAGTGGTCGCGGCAGAGTCGAGAAGATCAGCGGACGGAGGAGGGTTAGTGGAGAGCTTTGCACTTCGGAGGGTTGTTGATGGACTACAGCGCCGGTTAGCAAGACGCCGTCAAGGACTCAGGTGTTACTCGACAAGAACTCCACATGTTTATAATTGACTGCTTCCGGAATATGAGATGATCGAATATCCTCTTGATCCCCCATTGATCACGAGTCAGAGAGCGCACTCTTATAAGAATGTAATAAGACAACACACGCGATCGAGCCGTGGGGCGCACAATACTGTGCGTCAGACCTCAGACCGTTAACAGAGCCGCGTCGGATAGCCTGCGGTGCGGTGCAGTTGATTCGGACGCTAGCCGGAACGCGAGGTCGCGAGAGTCGTGATCCGACGGTGGGCAAGCTTGTCGGAAGCGCATCTGCTGCAGCTTGGCAGCTTGACTAGGACCGTGGCTGAGCTAGGACATAGCTATTGTCCACTTTACTGAATATAGAATACCGGAACTGGTTCTTTGGTTGTACTGCAGAGGCTCGTAAACCACATGAATCCAGACTAGACGCTGGATATTGGTGTAGCAGCTGACAGTTGTCTGTTCCATGTCCTCAGAAGCACTGAAGCAGGGATTGTTGTTGCTATAAACGAAGAGTGAAGTTGCCTCGGGTGCGCGCATCCGACGAGTCGCGCCGGTAGAGGAGAACTGCACGACTGTTACAGGTAAAATAAACAAACGCAGCAAGCCTCGGGAGCGTCCGGCTGCGCGAGGAAAACCCGGGCCGCGCGAGCCCCGCAGCAGCGCACGTGAGCAGCACGTGACTGTAAGCACAGCGGGGCTCGTGCTGCGGGCCAAAACGCGCTATAAAGCTTTCGCGCCCCGCAGCAGCGCTGCTGATCTCGATCTCACCGCTTCGCGCCCCTTCTATTCCCCCCTTCTCGTCCTCCTTTCCGTCCCTATATCGCAATGGTTAAAGCTGTTGTTGCCGGAGCCAGTGGTGGTGCGTGTTGGATTTGCCGTGCCGAGTTGTCCGTTGTTGATGGACGTCGCTGACTGTTTGCTCCACAGGCATTGGCCAGCCTCTGTCGCTGCTCCTCAAGCTTGTACGACCGTCCCTGTTTCCCGATCTTTTCACGGCTTTTACTAACAGTATCTCACAGTCCCCCCTCATCGACGAGCTGGCTCTCTACGATGTGGTTGCTTCGCCCGGTGTCGCGGCCGATCTGTCGCACATCTCAACGAAGGCCGTGGTCAAGGGTTACCTTCCTGCGGACGACGGGCTCAAGCTGGCGCTGACCGGCGCGGACATCGTCGTCATCCCCGCGGGCATTCCGCGCAAGCCGGGCATGACTCGTGATGGTGTGTATTCCCTTTCTTCTACCTAATCTTCTTTTTCTCTTTGTGCCATGTTCCTCGCGATTCTCCAGTCGCATAAAGCCGCCTCTGTCCAGCGTGGTGCGGGGTTTGGTGCGGCGCTGGAGACCGCGGTTGCCCCGCTCTGTGGCGGACCGGCGGAGCGGCCGGGCTGAGCGGAGAGCACGTCATGCTGATTACTTTTTTGTGAGCTGCTTCTGACGTACATAGACCTCTTCAACATCAACGCGGGTATCGTGCGCGACCTGATCACGGGCGTCGCGCTCTACGCGCCCAAGGCCTTCGTGCTTGTGATTTCGAACCCGGTCAACTCGACGGTGCCGATTGCAGCGGAGGTGCTCAAGAAGCACGGCGTGTTTGACGCGTCCAAGCTTTTCGGAGTGACGACGCTCGACATTGTGCGCTCGGAGACGTTCACGGCGTCTGTTTTGGGCAAGTCCGACCCGACCGAGTTCTCAATCCCCGTCGTGGGCGGACACTCGGGCGACACGATCGTGCCTCTGCTCTCGCTGGCGACGCCGAAGGTTGCGATTGATGACGCCGCGCGGGACGCGCTGATCAACCGGATCCAGTTTGGCGGTGACGAGGTCGTGCAAGCGAAGGAGGGCAAGGGCTCTGCCACGCTCTCGATGGCGCACGCCGGGTTCCGGTTCGCGGAGAGCATTCTCAAGGCTGTGACGGGCACGACCGGCATTGTCGAGAACACGTTTGTGTACCTGCCTGGCATTGCGGGCGGTGACGCGATCAAGGCCGCGACCGGTCTCGACTACTTCTCGGGTCCCGTTGAGCTTGGCGTATGTTCTTTTACACGTATTCATTGAATAGTTACAAATACTGACGAAAATAGGCTTCTGGCGCGGTCAAGATCGAGAACATTCTGCCGAAGGTGTCTGCGTACGAGAAGGGACTGCTCGAGGTGGCGTACAAGGGCCTCGCAGCGAGCATCGACAAGGGCGTGGACTTTATCGTTTCGCCCCAGGCCAAGTAAGCTTTTCTTTCTTTACAACTTCTTATAAACTAGTGCTGCGCGGGATGTGGCATTCTATATTCTTTCATTGTTTTGTTCTTGGTCTTGTGATTTGTCGGTAGTCGGGTCCCGTCTGGTGCGGGCGTCGGACGACGAGTTATTTGCTATAGAAAAGTAAATCTAGAGTATACAGTTGATTGGAGCGTGTAGAGAGAGAAGACGGATCCCGCGCAGCGTGTTTAGTTGACGCATCTCGCTGACACATGACGGCAGGATATGATTCGAGACACTTTTATTTGCGTATTTCCCGATTGACATATTTAACAGAGCTGCAATTATAACGAGCTGTGGTTGTGTGGTTGCCATGGCAACCAGTACACAACTGGAATTTTAAATAAAATAAAAATAAAAATAGAGCGTTTAATGAACCTGGCGCTTGGGCCGGCCATATCCGGATTGGGACTAGCCAGGTCCCGAAGAGGAATTTTGGGCTTTGAAGCTTTGAAGCGCTTGAACCGGCGCCGCTTTGAACTTCTCGATACTCACGAGATACCTTTTCACTGGACGGACTTGTTGCTGCTGATTGTCCAGCAATAGCTCGAATAACACGAACAGCACAACACACACATGTCGCACCGAACGACGCCCAGCGTATCCTCGTCGCTGCAGTCGGCCGAGCGCGACGAGGACGCGCTCGCGGCGCTGGCGACCGTTGAGACCGCGGAAGAGCTGCACACGGCGACGACCGCGGCCGCGGTCGTGGGCTCGCGGCCGACGCAGGTGCGCGTGAACCCGCGAAGAGTGTCGGGAATGTCGACTACTTCTGAGCTGTCGGCGACCTCGGCGACGTCGGACGCGACGGCGGTGCCGAACACGAACGCGAGCACGACAACAACAGCGGCAGCAGCAGCAGCAGCAGCGGCGTCCCGGAACTTTACGCAGCGCGGTATTGCGTCGACGACAATCTCCACGATTACGCCGCCGGGCAGCGCAGGTACCGCGGGTGCAGACGATGTGCCGCCGCCGTCGCCGACCGCGAGCACAGCGAGCTTTTTTTCGTCGCGCAGCGCGGCCGATACCGAGGCGTACTCGACGGACGCATACGTCGACGCGCACGAGGATGACGATGACGAGAACGAAAACGACGACTCGTCGCAGATTTCGAGCGATACGATCCCCGCGAGAGCTGCTGCTGTTGGTGGAGTCGCCGCTGCAGCAGGAGCTGGAGCTGTTGGAGGCGCTGCGGTTGGCGGAGTGTCTGCTGCTAAAGCGGCGCCTGCAAAGGCTGCCGTCGTGCCTAAAGCTGCAAACGGCTCTGCGGTTCCACCAAAAGCAACAGTCACCGAGAAGAGTACCGCCGCTGCAGCGCCGGCAAAGAGCAGGAAGAAGCTCATCTGGATTCTGGTTGCGCTGGGGCTCGCGGTCGCGATTGGCGTCGGTGTGGGTGTGGGCGTCGGCGTGGGCACGAAGCACAGCAATAACAGCAGCGCGAGTTCAGCCGCGTCGGCGAGTTTGACGTCTAGTCTGGTTGAGAGCTCGACCGTGGCCGCGGCTTCTGCTTCGTCGTCGTCTGTGTCCACTTCTGCTTCTGACATCTCGTCTTCTTCTGCTTTGTCGTCGGTTGTATCTAGGTCGTCGTCGGTTGCCTCAACTGCTTCTTCTGCAACAGAAAAATTCTCGACAGCTGCCTCGTCTCGCGCTGTGTCTTCTGCTTTGTCCTCGACTCGGTCTTCCGCTGCTGCTTCGTCCACCTCGGTCGCTAGCGCCAGGGTGGCCACCGCAGCGGCTTCTACTACTAAGGCTTCATCAGTGGCCACCGCAACCGCTTCATCTGTTAGATCGTCGTCAGCTGTGTCGTCAGTGAGGGCCTCCTCGGCAGTCTCCTCAGCCAGAGCCTCGTCAGTCCAGACCACGGCCGTCGCCGTCTCGACCAAGGCCACCTCGACAAAAGCCACGTCGACCACACCTACAGTCACCGTCGAACTCGTGACCGCGCGCGACCTGTACACGACGCTGGAGACCATCACGACTCGCAAGCGCACGACAAACACGTACTACGACGTCGCCTACACGACCACCTTCGCGACCGTCGTGCCGGTCGTGCGCACCTACACGCGCGTGCGCACCACGACTATCGCGCTCTGATTCGGTTGTTTGGTTGTTGTTTAGGAACAAGGACTCTAGTGGAAATAGAGTAGAGGTGGGTAATATGTACTATAGACTGGTGGTGCTTGCTCAATTTGTATATCGAAACTACTTTGCTTAGACATGTAGAAGATGAAACAGCCAAACACGGAAAGCTGTACACAGGACCCTGAATATTAATTTAAATATAAATAAAGACTAAAAAAGGCCCCGCCGCACGGAATCTGCCCGATGCGGACTGTCGCTTCCGCATCGGGCGATTCTAGCGATCTTGACTTGCCGGGCCAGCGCGCCGGATCCGATTCGCTTTGTTCGAATAGCGCATCTGCTCGTGTTTTTGTTTACATCGTCGAGCGGTGCGAAATCTCCGACAGCCTGCTATTGTTTCCGGCTTCTTGTTGCCCCGGCAACCGCGGCACACGGCACTTGCCTGCCTGCACAGCATAACAGACAGTCAGCACGTGGATAATTACGCGCGGCGGGCGCGGAAGCGTAATTTCGCTGCGGCAAAATATCATTTAGCGACTCGCCTCCTCGAATTCACCCTCACCACCGCCAAACCCCGTATCCGCCGCACCCAAGTCCCCCCCTTTCCCTCTCTCTACCACCACCGCCTCCACCCACCACCACTTCCACCGCCCTCCTCCGCGGCCCTCGGGCACGACGCTCTCCGTCCTCCACCGACGACCGACGCGTTTGTTGTCTCCTGCGCGCCAATGTTGTCGCGAATGAACGCGCTGCGCGCGCTGCTTGGACTCGTCCTGCTGCTGCTGCTCGCGGCGCCCCTCGCCGAGGCCGCGAATGGCGCGGATCCCGCGGGCGTGCAGTCCAAGACCTTTGATCCCAAGTACAAGCCCATCGACGGCGCTCTTATGACGCCTGCCGGTCAGCCGTCGCTGTTTGCCGTGAGTTTGCTCCTGCTGTTTTTGGTGTTTTGGCTGTGTCGCTGTGGGCAAGTACTGACGAGGACAACCCACAGTTCTCCGGCCGCTGGCACAGGTTCCGCGAGATCTACAAAGCCACCCTCTGGCCCGGCGCGTACGTTACAGTTTTATCCTACGGCGACTTTTGCACGTTCGTGCTCCGCCCACGCGTGCTCGAACCCATGAAACTGGCATACATGGTCAGCGTCGACGGCGGTCCCTTCTTCGAAGTCACAGAGTACGTGACTCCCGAGGCCTCGCACAAGGGTCCCGTCACGATCCGGGTCCCGACGCCAAGCGCAAGTGGGGAAGAGGATCCGCTCTCGCGCGACCCGCACGAGATCACCATCGTTTCTTCAAGAAGATCCGCTCCGTTGTCGCTACAGGGATTCATTATTCCGACAACCGTCGTGCGCCAGGATTTCACGTGGGTGGGCCAAAAGCTAAGACTTCCGTACGTGGAGTTTCTCGGAGGTCCGGTACACGCGAACGAGTCCTTTGCCGCCGTCAGCGCGGAATGGCAGGCGGCTCACAGTCTCGGCATGCGACACAGCCATATCACGACTGACGACCTGTTCTTTTCAAACACCACCACGACATCCAAGACAAACGACAGATCGCTGTCAGCGCAGTGGAAGCTTTTAAATCCAATCGACTACGACCCGTACTTCACCGGCGGACTGCCGCACTCGGGACTCTACTCCTTCAGCCCACAAGCCGCCGTGCAGCCCGTCACGCCTGCAGTCATGATAGTCAATGTTGGAGATAGCGATTTGGAGGCTGGAGTCTCTGGGACTGAGTTTGCAGATTCGTTGTACGAGCTACTGCGGTACGCGAGATTACACGCACACACCAACGCCGACATCATGGTCGTCGTTAAGCCCGGCCGGTACGAGCTAGAGACCGAGGACGTGGTCAGATACCTTTGCCACGTCGAGGGCGATCAGAAAGTCTTTACGATCCCGTTCCCGAAAAGGCAGCATGACACGGGAGTCGACGGTGATCTCGAAAGTTGGCAAAACATACTCTCAGCTTACGTCGTCCCGTTATTCCGCTTCTCCTCTTCTTATGCACCGACTTTGTCTACTTCCTCACCCACAATCTCGTCCTCATCTTCATCATCATCTTCCAGCCACAAATGGTGGACACAGTTTCTAGGCGCTACCGGCCCCACCGCACAACTACTCACAATTAGCGCCATCCTAGTCTTCATCCTCATCCTCGCATTTTTGCGCGACGCACTCCGCACAGCCGGCAAAGCTGTGCTCAGGAGAGCCGGGTTTGTCAGAGCTAGCATGAGCAGAGCGACCGCGCCGAGGTATAAGGGCGTTTCTGCCAAGAACGGGGTTATTTGGGATTGATTTTTTTTTGATTTGAGTGGTTTAGCTCGTGTAAATATGTGATGAGAGGATTTTATCTGGATTTTTATATCTGGCTATCTGAATATGATCTAGCTTTGGAATTTTGCGTTAGGTATAGAATGAATATTTATCTATTTGCCAACACTCTGGGATATTCCTTGTAGAAGCAAACCCTTGCGCCAAAGACTGTACCAGAATTCAGAAATCACGAGTAATCTAGCACCTCATCGATCAACGACAGACACACCATGCTGACATATAATGGCCAAAATCGAAAAAGAGCAATCGCGAAGCTGAGAATGCCCATTATTAGCTGTAGTGCGGTGCGAGCGAGTATATAGAGCTGGTTGTGAAATGCTGAGGCGCGAAAGAGAGCTGAGGCTGTTGACGATTTCGTTGAATTATAGACGCAAAGCGCGATCTGGTATCGGCGCGAGATATATGTATGTCGAATTGTGAGTGATGTTGGAAATAAAAGTGAAAAGTATCGGACTGAAGTCTTGAAGGGGGAGCGAGGTGTGCGGAAGAGAAGTGAACATGGTTGATTCAAAAAACACGGCGTTCGCGTGGATTATATAGGTCGTCTGCAAATGGGCCGCGAGAACGCGTCTAATTTCCTATTTGAGTCAGCCTCGACGCGACTTGGTCCAGCCATGCAGAAACTGCGATAAAAAGATCTATTTGAGGTTAGCTTCTACTCTATTATCTGAAACCAGAGACTTCGCGCGGAATAACGCGTAGAATTATAAAATATCACGTGCAGCATAACAAGACTACACAAGTTTCCATTTTAGGAAACTAGTAATCTAATCACAAGGCCGACCTCGCCAACTTTCGACGTGTGACGTGATTTATCTTTTGTAATAAATAATGAGTGCCTACCCGATTTTCTCGAGTTGTTTCTGCTATTTGTCTTTGCTTCTGAGCTCTGTCAATCGATCTCGTATTTTGCATCAGTATGGATTACGTTACGTCGATGCGTGCTTCTCGCGCAGGACAGCCTACGGCGCACTCTGTTTCTCCTCTCGTCTGTTCCGACGTTCTTGGTCAGTCTGATATGTCTTTTTTTAGATTTATTAAATGATTCTAACGCCTCAACCAGAACGCTTCCGAAATCCCCATCTACTTGAGCCCGTAATGTCAACGGCCACCAAAAAATCTCCAAAATCCGACAAGATGCCCCTCCCCACCTTACCGTGTCCTACCGCCGCCGCCGCCGTCAGTCGTCGTCGTCAGCCACCACCACCACCGCCTTTACCCCGTCACCCTCCAAAGAAGTACCCTTCAAGATCCTCCCTTAACGGCCCCGCCAAATACGACGACATGATCCACCACGGCATCCTCTCCGACCCCATCGTCTGCTACGCGTCCAAATCCTGCATCTATGAAGTCACAAAAGTATTTCCCCTGCGCGGTAAATGCGACGCACTTAGAGCTGCTTTGAGTGCACGTCCTGACAACGATGTACCGGCTGGAAGCCACCTCACAGATTCGTCTGCAAAGCTGAAGAGTACAATAATCACGGTTTCCCCCGCCAGTCCCCCGGAGAATACCGCGAAGGACACCAGAGCCAATACCGTTGCTGCTACTGCTGCTGCTGATAATAAAAAAATCACAAAGGTTAATAAGCGCCGGTCATGCGGATGTTTTTTCTTCTTCTGGAAGTTTTGGAAAGCTGAAGCGTGCGAGGAGACGGTTGTGCAGCCCTTGGAAAGCGTCTCCGGCTCCAGCTCTGGCTCTGACTCTGGAACTGCGTCGAGTCTCGAGAGCAATCAGAGTTCCGAAACGCGTTGCCGCAAAAATCAGTCGCGTACAACTCGGCGCAGCCAGCCTAGAATCTTAGGTTGATGTGTGATACCTATGTTGTTTGAAATATGTATTTTGATAGTTGTGAGTAAGTAGAGCTGGCGCTTCTTCAGTTACATGCAGTAATAAATCCACTTCACATCCCGTTTGATCAACCATCCCCATCCAGACTAGTCAACAGGTCTGACGTAGAAACAATTTGTCCCCACTAACCAATATTCTGCTTGGATTCAAACAGCGCCGCCATCGTCGATTCAAGCTGTATAGTGGTATTGATGTGGAAAAGAAGTAACAAATTCAGTATAGCCATGCACTAACGCACGACAGGTATCGTGCAAATTGGTCTCTTGTCCCTTCACCATCGAAGCATATCTTGCAGAAGGCAGCAAGACACAGTGACAAGAGTCATTTCTGTCATGGAGGGTCTTGAGACCAGAGCTTAGATAGATAGCGTGAAAGATGCAGCTAAAAACTTCAGTAATCAGTTACAAGTCCCATTATATCAATCTAATCCTTAGTCAATAGCTGAAAACGCTTTGCACGCGGTGGTAATCTCGTGTTCAGTTCGTGTGACCGAGCGACCACATCGTAGGACAATTCTCACTCGTGGACCGTACTCGATAGTCCAACCCCACAGCAGGCTTCATTCCGACAGTTCGACTCGTACAGAATCTATGAGGTACAACATATCTATGTAACAATCAAATCATAGCAGATCAATCGTGTGCTATACTTGCAGCCGAAGAAGGCCAACACCTTTAAATGGATAGCTGATCTCAAATGCAGGGTAATTCAGGTTTGACCTCCCTTAGCTGCTCCATTCCTCTACCACTATAGTAGTCCCACTATCGCGAAGCTCCCCATTCACAGCCGTAATGGCACCCCGGCTAGCATGTTCTGCCGCCATTACTACGCCATGGCGCTGTCGTCGGAATTTCAACACTTACAGTCCACGCGCGGCTGCTCCCAAGACGACCTCAAAGGACCGGCCAGAGACCTCGTCAAGCCCAGAACAAGCTCCCGATTCCGAGGCAATTGCGACACCTGCGCCTATTTCGAACTTGCACAAACCCCCAGCGACATTAAGATCTTCTGCATTGCGTGCGACGTCAAAAAGTGGATCCCGTGGAGCGAGTCTGAGTATACCGTCGCGAGAGGCAGCTGTCGCTGAACCGGTCGCGTTACAGAAGAAGACGGCGCGGAAACATATCGACTATGATTACAGCGTACGACCATACACCTTTCTCTATTTTGCGGATGAAGATGATTACGCGATTTTCAAGTCACATCCGTTAGTCACAAGCAAGAAACTTGCAGCTCTAGCGACAAATGCAAAGAGTGCCGCGCAGCGGCCGAAGAAGATGAGCATGCTCACTCGAGATTTCATTGACGATTCGCTATATAACCCAAACTACGGCTATTTCTCACGGCAAGCGATGATTTACTCGCCAGAAAAACCTTTTGAATATACGGCAATTGAGAATGCGGACGAGTTTGTGAACCAATGGTCGTCGAGTTATAAGCGGTACGATTCAGTTCTGGATTCAGCGTCGTCCACGGGCAAGTCAGACAGCGTATCGGCGGACGATGCGACTTTACCACAGTTATGGCACACGCCTACAGAGTTATTTCAACCGTTCTATGGTCAAGCCCTCGCTAGATATCTTTTGCTCAACTACTTGCTTTCGCTCTATCCGTACTATGATCTTGTGATATACGAGGTTGGTGGTGGTAACGGAACGCTTATGCTCAACATTCTTGATTACATTCGCGAAACTCATCCTGACGTCTACGCTCGAACGCGTTACAACATCATTGAGATTTCCGGTGCATTAGCCGCGAAGCAGACTGCGCGGTCATTACAGGACAAGATCGACCGGCAAGGCTTTTCCGATCGCGTAAAGATCATCAATAAGTCGATCTTTGACTGGAACACTGAAGTTCCCGAGCCGTGTTTTTTCATCGCATTAGAAGTCTGGGATAACTTCGCTCACGACTCGATTCGATATGATCACGTCACCAACAAGCCATACCAAGGATACGTGGTGGTCGACGAGAATGGCGATTTCCAGGAACACTTCTCGCCGGAGATAGATCCCGTCGCGCAACGATTCTTGGACATGCGTGCTGAGATTCTTCCAGAGAATGAATTATCGAGACTAAGGGGACACCCATTATCTGAATCTCCGCTTCGTCGGCGAGTGCGTACGTGGTTAAATCCTCTGGCGCACGATCTCACGCGTCCCGAATTCATTCCGACTCGCTATCTTCAGTTTTTGGACGTGCTCAAGAAATATTTCCCAGAGCACCGCCTTCTCGCGTCAGATTTCTCGTCACTGCCGAATTCGATCCCAGGGTACAATTCTCCTGTTGTACAAGTCATGCTTCAAAAGAAGATGGTCACAGTTGAAACATACATGGTTTTACAGGGATACTTCGACATCATGTTTCCCACAGACTTTGATCTAGCGGCTGCGATGTACGCTAAAGTGGTTGGAAAGGTGGCTACGGTAGCGACGCACGCATCATTCTTGGAGCAGTGGGCGGATCTGGAGGCGACTACGACGAAGGATGGCGAGAACCCCATGGTAGCATTCTATCAGAATGCCGCCTTCATGTGTACATAGACATAATAATAAGCATATATGGTTAACCTATTATACAAACACTACCAGTACTTCATCTGCGTTCGCATACAAAAAGAGTAGAAAAAAGACTTGAATCTTGTATTGCATGTTATACACCTCCGACAACTAATCGCTCTTTACGAAAACTTCCACCGATTGCCACAATTCTCGCACGTACAAAACGTAGTCAACGGTTCATCAGCACTCCGAGTCTGCATCTGGTAATACGACACCTTCTTCTGCTTACACTTTCCACACGTAAACCTATCAGTCACAGCACGCTCTTCCTTCGCACCCTGGGCGTTAAACAGATTCTTCTCCTCCAGCCGTTTAATCTCGTTTTTCAACTCTTCTGATGCCATTTCCTGGGGCGTCATGCGGTACAGTCTTTCGGCTGAGATTTCACCAGACACGACTCGTAAGCGGAGTTCAGGGTTCTTGACATCCTTGAGGTTCAAAAATAGCGAGCGCATCTTTGTACGGTATGACGCGGTCGCGCCCTTTTCGTTCTGGAAAACAACTTTCTCAATCTCTTTCGAGCATGACAGGATTGTGTCAGGGTCTATACTATCGTTAATCACAAGCTCCAAACCCGTGCAAAAATAAAGCAAACTTACAGGCATCAGAATCACTAGCCAGTGCATTATACGTCACCGTAACGCAGCTATTTCTAACTTTATCGCTATAAATCTCCGTATTCACACCATCCGTTTTCACGTCCCGCGGAGCTCCGTTCGCTGGTCTAGCAACTTTCGGCCGCGACGCTTCCTGTAATTTCTGTTTCGACTTCTTCTCCGCCGCCTCTGCGGCCTTTGCAGCCTCTGAAGCTGCTGCTGATGCAGAGTCTGCTGTGCTATCCGACGACGACGGCTTCGTTGAAGGTGCACCAGGTTTGTGAGCTTTTTGCGAGGTAACTTCGTCTTTCCATTTCTTGATTATCGACTTCACGAGTTCTGACACCTTTTTGTCGGGATGTGAGCGGTGCTTGTTGACTGCAATTCCAAGCTTTGTTTCCTGCGTTTCACAGTCAGTTGTTTCCTATTCGTATCTGCAATACTTTTCAATAGCCAAGACCTACCCGAAGTAACTTCTCGGTCGGCTTCACGCCGGTCTTCAACTGCCCCAGAATCTCGATAATATCCGGCGCGGTGTCCGCCTTTTCCAGCCCGTGCATCAAATCCTTAATTTCCTTCACATCAATTGCCATGACGGAATCTGTTTCTCCCTCCTTATGAGTGAATTGCTGTTGAATTAACTTGACTGAGATGTAAGCATCTAATGCGCCTAGTTGGCCTCTGAGGACTATCGAGTCCACTAAACAGAGTCTGCAAGCGCGAAGTAACGTAAGTCGCGTCGTCCAATAACGTTCCAATTTCCAAAAAGCTGTACAGCTCAAAACACGCGTACAATTCTATATTTCGTACTCTCGAGAAACGGGCGATCGATGAGATTCAAATTTGGAGTGCCGATGAGCTCGTTGTGGTGCGGCGGCAGGAGCGGAGTCGGTCACGTGATATCGAATTTTGCTAACATCGCAACATCGCAATGGTGTATGGGAGAGAAATCCAGATAATTCATCATAGAATAATGGTTTTTAGATTTTGGTTGCAAGGGCAGTCGAGGGGGCCTTGTGCTTTAGTCCGATCTGACTCCAGTAGTTGAGTTTGAGGTACAAGCGTGCGGTAAAGTAAACAAGATCAAAACTCCTCTATTCAGCAATTATGTAGATTAGGATCACAATTGTCCTCAGAAGACGTTCTAAATAAATCGTGCACAATCTACACATGCGCGCCTTCCAGATTCTGCGCAACTTCAGACTGCAGCTTCCGCTCCTCTCGAACCGCGGTAAGCGTGCTGATACCTGTCGACAGCAGTTAGCACGACGCAGCACACCGTGTAAAAGGATTGGTAAATACGTACTTCTCAGATCGCTGACAATGTCCTTAGTCTTTCCAAAGTAGACTTCTTGCAGCTGGTTCCGCATCTTGGATTCTGTGTCCTCAACCAACCGTCCAATCGTCGCGACGTGGCTTCCTTCGTCTTCCACCGCAGCGTCTAGCTCGACCTGAAGTTGTGTCAGCTAATTGAATCCGTCAATAGGCAAACACTAGCCTACCTGGCGGGTAAGGTTGCCACCTAGATCAAAAGTGCCTAAAGCGGATTTGCTGGTGACGACATTGAGAATGATGGTGCTTGTCAGCTTGTAGTGAGCTGTGCGGCCACGGTCAAGGATTTCAAACACATGGATCGAGTCCCATTCGCCAGAGGAAGATCCCGACTTGGGAGACGCTTGATAATAATGTGAGTTCAGGACCATATATAAAAGTAAATCAAACACATACCTTTCTTGAATAGCGCAACTCCCGCGAGTCCGTCGTCGAGCTCCCATAGGTAAACACTGGAGAGGCCACCTTCGTAGTACCTTGTCCTGTCAGTACCATGGCAACGCAATGCAATCGCACAAAGTTAAGCATACAAGTCTCTGTAGATGTCAAACGCATCGTTTGCCAGAATTTCCATCTTTCTGATCTTGTCGCTAGGCAACGCACCGTCCGCGAGCGGCGGATCATACTCATTGCTCCACGGACTCCGGAAACTGTCGCCATCCCGGTTATAGTCGCACGTCAAGTAATCCTTGCCGGTCGTGGCACATCGTCGGGTCTGTAAAGGCTGATCGACAGAAGCAAGCAGATCTTCGGTCAGATCTGGAACGAGAGAGCAGATGCTGGAGAGGTTCTTGGCCGTGTTTTTGGGATTCAGACGACGGAGCAGGTCGAGTGAGGCATCGAATGGGTCGGCCTATAAGGTCAGCATTCAGCAAGAGCACAGACTAATCATTGTATGTACCATTGTGATAGGAATACGAGTTCTGGGCTCGGAGTTGTCGACCGGATTGAGCAGGTGAGGTTCACGATAGTCGAGCCGTCGGGAGGCAGCAGCCAGAGTTGACCCGGCTTGGGGCCGGGTACGAGTATTTACTACTGACCCAGTACGTCATCCGACCCGGAAGTGGGTCTGTTTACATGCAAGGAGAGAAAAAATGCCATCGTGTCATAAATTAAAATCATCGTCAAAACATACACAACACAATTTAAGAGAATTTCCAAATCAAGCCCAAACTGAATGAGACGCGTAAAAGTACGCGCCCGACACCAAAACACAGAAAACGCGCTCCTAGCGTACACGATCCGCCAACAGAAGCAAGCCATATGCACATTTCTCTATACCGCCGGCCTATTATTTTAAGCCCATGTACCGCCTTTCAACCGCAGCAAATTCTGCACGCACTCGTACTCCAGCATGACCGGTTCCGGCTCAATAGGACGCGCGGGTGGGTTCTCCTTGCCCGCGTCTTGACGCGCCTCCATCGCATTTCCACCTTTGCCAAACACGACCTGCGCTTTACCGCCGACCATGGCGAGACGAAGATGTGGGCTCGTAAGTGGCGGAAGTGATGGCGGAAGCTCAACGGGTCCGTGTGTGATCGCGGCCATCGACATGACGTTAGCAAACGAGGACTTTGCGGGAGTAAGAACGCCCTTAGACGGGTATGGAGGTGGAAGAGTGTATGTTCGCGGAGCAGTGGGCGATTCAGGCGGCGGAGACGAGGACGAAGCGGACAAAGGCGGGAGAAGAGTGTAGGACGAGACGGAGGACACAGAAGAAGCGGACGACATGGACGAGACCGAGGAAACAGAGGAGACCGACAGCTCGGACGACATGGAAATTGACGAGAGCGAGGGCGTGAACGCGATGTGTGACGCGTCGGCCGGCGAAGGAGTCGCGAGCACGGTTGGCTCGATCGGAGTAGTGGACGCGTCGGGCGACGCGTCACGCGTAAGAGAGCCGCCTTGTGAGCCACCCTGCGCGCGTCGCGAGGATTGCCGCCGGTTCTGGAACCAGATCTAGTAAGGAGTCAGCATAAATTCGGGGGATTGATTTGTGGACGCGTCGAAACGCGTACGAAACGCGCGAGCGACGCGTCCAGGGTCCATAAATAGATTTCGTACCTGTACAGCTTTTTCGGTCATTCCGACTCGCTCGGCAATTTCCTGGCGGATATGGCGCGGCGGCTTCGCGCAGCGACGGAACTCGGCGTAGAGGATCTGGAGCTCGTTTGGTGATGTGCGACGTCTTTTGCGCCGTGCGAGGGGAGCGTTGTCGATTTCAGGCTCATTGTGGGGGTACGTGGCGGGCGAGTGCGAGATGAAGGCGTACGTCGCACACGGTGGGTCGCGCTGGGATATCATGGCAAGAAAGAGCAGGGATTCAAGGGCGGGATGGGGGTGGTGAAGTGGTGAAGAGAGGAAGGGAGGGAGGAGGAGGAGGAGGGAAGGAGGCGAGAAGTAAGTAGAGTGGAATTGCGTGGCCGGCGCTCAGCTCAGGAATGACAGGGCGCATCGCGTTGTTTTGGAGCGCAAATCACGGGTATTCTGGCAACAGAAACGCGGCACGACGCGCTCCAAAATAACACGCGTAGCACTAGCGACTCGCGCTAGCCCGATCGGGCGGCACTCAATTGTTGCTGGCCATTTACTATTTTCGGAGAGTTTTATGCATTTGAAATGCCTTACAGCGGGCTAAACGGGAACTATGATGCACAGATGTCCTATGTGAGTGACCACTAGTACTATTATTATAGTCTACAGAGCGAGGGAGAATCATCTCTATAGACAGCAGCGAGAGATAGTTGCTTGCTTTGCTTGCTTGTGCTTGTTAAGAATGCAGACCAAACCCATATATTGATAGACCTCGTGGCTTTTCTCCGCAAGCGCGGACAGACTCAAAAACATTAAATACAGTTACATGTTCCCGCCAGATAAACAGGCAGACAGACCAGGACCGGTCTAGTTCTACTCCAGGCTCTTGATCTCCTTCACGATCTCGTCGAAGCCCTCCCGGTACTCGCCCTCCTTGCCGTCCTTGGTTCCCTTCTTGAATCCGCCGGGAACGACCATGATGCAGCTCGTCGGCCGCTTCGTGGCACCCGCAGCGCCGAGATCCTCCTTGCTGGGCACAAACACGAACGGGACGTCGTTGTCCTCGCACAGAACCGGAATGTGCGAAATCACATCCGCCGGCGAGATGTCGCCCGCGATGATCACCAGACCCTTGTCGCCCTTGCGCAGCGACTTGACGACTTCCTTGACTCCACGCTTGATGTGCTTCTGCTTCGCGGCTGCATTTATTCGTTAGCACTCGTCTCCTCTGTTCGTCGTCTCTGTGCTACTCGCGTGCGGACCACAACATACCCTTCTTGACCGTCTTCATGACCTTCTTGTTCAGCTTCTTCGGCGCCAGCGGCTCAGCAAACGGCAGCAGCGCGCTCAGTCTCGAGTCGTATTTGTCGTCGCCGTCCTCGCCCGCGGTCGATTTCCGCTTCTTGCTCTTCGACGCATCCTCCTCAGGCACGGCGACTTCGTCGACCTCCATCACGTCCGCGGCGGGTGCCTCCTCGGCAGCCAGCGACTTGCGCTTCTCCTTCTTCTCCTTCTTTTCCTTCTTAACTTTGTCCTCGGCGGCCATCGTGTGAGTCTTTCGAGCGAGCTGGTCGGGTCGATGAGGTCTGCTTGAAGTGCTAATGTGGTTCGTGATCGCGCCGCTTGATTTTTTTAATTCTCACAGAATTTTTTCGCCGATGTTAGGGTTTTTGCTACGCCTGGGTCCCAGGTCCGCGAGCAGCCCTGTTTTGGCCGGAAGTGTCTCTTTTTTTATAAACAAAACTACTGCTCTGCGTGAATAATACTCAATTCAGCAATCCGACGTCTTTTGAGACCTCAAAATGACGGTCCTCTTCCCAAAACTCGCTGTTTTGCGTGTCGCGCGTCGGATCCGGGTCTAAACCTTATTTGCAGCTCCGAGTCGAACTTTTTGACCCACAATAACACGCGCACAAACGCGTCCTCGCCACGACGAAATTTACTACCTCCGTCGGATCCCACTGGTTTCCTTCCTTTCTACATTTGGACTCTTCTGTCCTTCATCTACACATGCCCATTTTATTTAGTACTGGACACGTATTGCTATAACTACTGCCTATCTTCTTCGCTTTTTGCATACACGTCATGGTGGAGCCCTCCGAGCCTATTGTCAAGAGACGCAGAACCGACGACGCGTCGGACGACGGTCCTATCAGCCTTCTTTCTTCGCCGCTTCCGTCTCCCCGACCAGCTGCTTCTGCTCAAGATTCTTCATTTGGATCTGGGTCTAGTGCTGGCAGGTCTTCATCGTCAGGCACGGTACGCCCATCACTGGCTGCTTTTGCTTCTGGAAATGGCACCGCTCGGCCACAGGCTAGACCTCATATGCTGCCTAACCACTCATCGCGAAATGGACAGCATGCTCAACATCCCGCGGCCCTGCCGGGTCGTCCAGTTGAGAATGATACTTTTTACGGTATACTGAACGGGGGCCGAAGCGGCGGCAATGGCACTTCGAATGGTGGTGGCTCGAATGGCCCTCGATCCAGCTTCAACGGGAGTTCTGCTTCGTCGGGAAGTAGTCCCTTTCCGATGCTGTTTAACAGATCTGTACCGTCGTCGCCTGCGATCACGAAACAGTCGAACGGCACCTCATCTCCGATCTCGCCCCAGAGCCGCATGCGCGATCACGCGCAAAAGTTCGCCGCGGGCTCTGGTAGTCGCTTGGTGCAGCAGCCGTCTAGCCGCCTAGGAGAATCTTCGAATGGATCAGCCAACCCGAGCGGTCCCCGTAAGGGCCAAGCTGTGAAGAAGATGGTACAACGTGGGCCTGCGCCAGCGCGGCCTGTCGCGATTGATATCGATACTCCTGAGCAGGTCACGACCGAGGAACGTCGTGTTATCGCTCGCCTGCAGGATATATTCCCGTCCTTTGCAAATTCCGCATTGCTTGCGGCTGTCCGTCTGAAACACAACGATTTCGACGATGCCGCGAATTGGTTATCTCAGCAGGATGAGCTGCAGGTTGGGGGCGTAGCGCCGCTTTCGGCGAATTCGAAGAATGGTGATCCGGAGATTTTGTCATCGCCGAGCGTGCCAGTGACGACGTCTAAACGCGACATCACAAAGCCCGCTAAATCTATTCGTGAGAAGTTTAGCGCCGTCCAAACATCAAATGCGATCGAACTATCGTCGGATGGTGTTGAAGTTGTCGGGTCTATTACGCATTCGCCAGTCAAGAAGCGGAAGCCCGTGCGCGAGATTGAAAGTGAAGATGAGCTTCTTGCAGAGGAGAGCGGCTTTGGGTCAGATTCGGATGCGGTTGTGATCGACTCAGATGTGGATTCAGAGCTAGATGAGAAACTGCTAAGTATTTGTAATGATGAATCTGCAGCCGTGATCATGGACGTTGCGTGCTGTACCGAGGATATTGCAGCGCTGATTGTGAGTAACCGACCATATACGTCTCTTAGCGGTGTTCGAAAAGTCGATTTTGAGCAGGAGGAGCCAGAGCCTGGAAAGAAGAAATCTAGACGAACCAGAAAAGCTGCAGGAGATAAAGTTGTGGATACCGCACTCGAGACTTTGTCGGGATACGATGCTGTGGATTCACTTATTCGCAAATGCGAAACGCTGGGCGAAAGCGTTTCCAACTCAATCAAGAAATGGGGTGTGGACGTTCTAGGAACAGACGGAGAGCTTGAGATTGTTGATATTGGCGAAGATACGGATACTGTTACTGGTGCGCCTAAGAAAGCAGTGGTTGGAGGTGGTTATTTCACGGAGAAGCCTGGTATCATGGCTGAGGACGTACAACTGAAGAGTTATCAGCAAGTGGGGATTAACTGGCTGGCGCTTCTTTACCGAAAGAAGTTGTCGTGTATTTTGGCTGATGAAATGGGTACGTTTCAGATTTTGAACCGCGAATAATTTATTTTAGCTAGCTGCTAACATTCTTAGGTCTCGGCAAGACATGCCAGGTTATTGCTTTTATATCGCATTTGAATGAGATTGGCGTTTCCGGCCCCCATCTTATTGTCGTCCCAGCATCGACACTTGAGAACTGGCTCCGTGAATTTCAGCGATTCAGTCCTACGCTTGTCGTTGAGCCGTATTACGGAAACGCAAAGGAACGACAGTCGATCCGTGCAGAGCTCTCGGGAAATTCCGAATTCAATGTGATGGTTACTACATATAATTTAGCTTGCGGGTCAAAGAACGACGTTGATTTTCTGAAGGAGTTCAGATTCAGCACTTGCGTGTTTGACGAGGGTCATATGCTGAAGAATTCGCAATCCGAGCGATATCGGAAACTTATGCGGTTGAAGACAGATTTCAGATTGTTGTTGACAGGAACACCGTTGCAGAATAATCTTCAAGAGTTGATTTCGCTACTAGCTTTTATTTTGCCTCAATTATTCAAGGAGCGACGTGATGAGTTGGCTGCTATTTTTAAGCATAAGGCGAAAACAACAACAGATACTGAAGACGCGAACAATCTCGCGTTGTTGTCTACTCAGAGAGTATCGCGTGCGAAAACGATGATGACACCATTCGTGTTGAGACGAAAGAAAGATCAAGTGCTGCAGTATTTGCCAAAGAAGTCGCACAAAATCGAGTATTGTGACTTGTCTCTTGAGCAGAAGACGATTTATGATGCCGAGATCGAGGCTAGTCGACGGTCGATCGAGGCTCGAGAGGCCGGGAAGACGTTAACAAAGGCGGAGCGATCATCTAGTAACGTTCTTATGCGACTTCGAAAGGCTGCAGTGCATCCGCTTTTGTTCAGACTGCGGTATAATGATGAGATATTGCGAAAGATGTCTAAGGCTATCATGAGGGAAGAGCGGTATTTTGACGCGAACCAACAGTACATCTATGAGGACATGGAAGTTATGTCTGATTTCGAACTTCACAATCTTTGTCTCAAATTCCCCAGCATCGGAGATTTCAGACTGCAGAATGATGAATGGATGACGTCTGGCAAGGTTGACAAATTGAAGGAAATGCTTGTGCCGATGAAGAAAGCGGGTGATCGGATTTTGATTTTCTCGCAATTCACCCAGACTTTGGATATCTTGGAATCCGTGCTCAATACGCTTGACATGACGTTTCTACGACTTGATGGACAGACCCCAGTCGAGGTTCGCCAGGACTTGATTGACAAGTTTTACGAGGAAGAAGATATCACCTGTTTCCTGCTTTCCACAAAAGCTGGTGGTTTCGGTATCAATCTGGCGTGTGCCAACGTTGTGGTTATCTTCGATATGAGTTTCAACCCGCATGATGACAAGCAAGCCGAAGATCGCGCACATCGCGTGGGCCAGACTAGAGAGGTTCAAGTTGTCAGACTGGTGACGAAAGGT
This sequence comes from Myxozyma monticola, assembly GCA_030568405.1. Taxonomy (NCBI): domain Eukaryota; kingdom Fungi; phylum Ascomycota; class Lipomycetes; order Lipomycetales; family Lipomycetaceae; genus Myxozyma; species Myxozyma monticola. The sequence continues at coordinate 105,706 of JAJLTV010000036.1, forward strand.
ACGATAGAGGAAGCTATTTTACAGTTAGCGAATACGAAGCTTGCTCTGGATCGCAGTGTGAGTGAGGTTGACGATCAGGATGAGAGTAAGCTGGAAGAATCCGGGGCGGCTCTGGTTGAGAAAATGCTGTTTAAGAAGTAGAGTTGTGTATTCATATAAGGAAAGTGGATCTGAGGGAAGTAGACGTGTACAGTGCATTAAAGAAGCAATTTCCGGTGAGGATTATGTATAGAGATAATTTGTAAGATCATTTATTTGTTGCTCACACTGAGATCAGTTTGAACATAGCTTGTTAAGAACTGTACCTACAGCTCTGTCAGGTACTCTGTCAAGACAGACGAGGTCTTGAGAAAAATAGTGAACACCTTAGACACTCCGACAACGTCCCAGAGGTCCGATCAACTCAGCCCGACGTCGATTATCGGAAGCTGAGCGCTCAAAACATCCTTGTGGGAATCAACGAGATATCGAGCGTCGCGAGGTAGTCTGGCCGGGTGCGTTCTGCTGCACTCTTGCGCGTCCAACATCTCAGCCAGGCGGATCCTGAGATTTTGTCTCTTGAGTCTACTGAGTTTGTAGAAGTTCACTGGACATTCACAAATTATCAGACCGATTACCCGATACTGAGCATATCCAACTGCTCGCTCAACAGTAAACCCCCCATCGACCTCACCATCTCGGTGACCGGCTGCATCAGTCCGTAATAAGCCACCTCGCCCCTTGCCCGGCCCTCAATTAATAGTAATGCAAAGTCGCAAAGCGTGATATAGTCTACATTTCTAGTCTTAGTCATATATTACCAGCTAAATGAGGTCAAGGAAGACAGTACCATATAGCCGGATGTAGTGCATGTGCATCTCCTCAACGAATTGCGTAACGACGGAGACATTAGTGCCTGCGATTCGAGGTTGTCCGCGTGCTGTATGTCGTATTAGAAGCAGCAAATGATTATTCAAGTAAATCCTCTGAAAAGGTGCGTACCAACTCGTCGGCCTACCGTCATTGCAAAGAACATGTGCACCTTCTCGTCCTGGCTCATTGCCGAATAAGCTGGCGCTGCAGGCCTGTCGACATCCATTGGAAATCTGAAGCTCAAGTGCTCAACGGCGCAACGCTATGAACTAATAACTATATCCGACGGGCGATGCAATTGCCGACTTCAATCAAACTGGGTATAAAGTAAAACGCGTGGGTTATAGGATTAAGCACGTTGCCCCGGTAATTGGCTAATCTGGGACATCGAGTTAAACCTTTTATTTACGCGTCAACAAAATAGAAAATTTAGAAATAAGTAATTCAATTCATCAGGTAACCATGATCCATATCGTCAAGAAATTCTCATGACCTTGACATGACGGCAGACTCTCTCACAAAAGGTCTTAATTTAGTTATTCAATAGTCAATATTCATTAACTAAGTTAGATGAAATGCTCTCGATGCTCGAGAAAAGCGCAGTAAATTGTAAAGCACTTTCCAATCTCTCGTCCATAAAAGCTTACCAGCGGCTAATAGTGACCTGGGAAAAATTACTGAATTTCTTCACAGAAAACTTGGACTCCTGTATGTGAACCGTGAACGAGATCAAAGTTCCGCCAAGTCAGTGTAGGTGTGTTCCATTTATGACCTAGCATGTTCATTATTCCTGCTGAAATGACAACAGAGTTCAATGAAGAATTTGATGCTATCCATAACGGAGTACACATCAAACTGATCAAGGCAAGGATTGACACAAATACCTGAGCACCCGTTTGATTAAAAACACCTCCATGTCGGGTGTGCCTAACAGAATGGACACGCAAGAATTCATGTAAATCTCTGCACTCATCTGTTTGGCTAGTACTCCACTTTGGTAGAGTCAAAGACAACAGAGTCCAATAAAGAATTCGATGCCATCCATAACGGATTACTGACCAAACTGACAAAGAACAAGAATTGACACAAATACCTGAGTACCCGTCCGTTTAGGTACACCTCCATGCCGGGTGCGCCAAATAGGACGGGAACCAAGGTTTTCATGGCTATTTCTGCACTTTTCCACTTTGATCAGTACTCCATTCTGGTGGAGTCAAAGTTCTGTGAAGAGATTCAGAACTTGTTCACAGATTACTATCAGCCGCCGGTAAGTCATGATTTCGTCGTCTCACCAATCTCAGTGCAGACAACCGCATCAGTGTAACCCATCAGCGTAGCAGCGATCGCAGAAATTTCGGCAATTCCATGTCCTGGTCGTACCTGTTAGTCATTAAACCAGAAATAGTCACCCTAGAAGTGGTGCAACGCGGGGACTCACGAGGCCGGTTGGAAGCAATCAGCCACGGCTCTTGACTACTCACAGATTCCCACAACGCATCCCAACTGTCGAATTCGTTGACAAGTTCAGGCCCTTAATAAGAACACGGATAGCATCAGATACCATGCCCATGCAACGCTTTTTCGAATTCCAGCGACTATCGATCCCGATCTAGTCGTAACCTAAAGCATCGTTGCCATGCAGCTAAAGCATTGCCCAAAGCATTGCTTAATCTCCCTCCACACTATCTTACCAGCGGCTAATAGTAAACTGTGAAAGATACTTGAATCTCTTCACGGAACTTGGACCCCGATTAGTGAACAAGACAAAAATTCTGTTCCGTTAGAGATTCCAGTGTAAGTGTGCTCTACTTGTCACGCTCTCTTTCTTTCCAAAATAACTGCCCTTTACCGTGTACACAGATCCAAAACAGAGAGATATGGGCTTTGTGGTGGGTCTGCACACATGGTGAAGTAGGCGGTCAGCTCAGGAAGCGCAGAGAGTATTCCGAGTGGAGCTCACTCACCCTGGACGACCTAGCTAAACGGAAATACTTTCTCATTCATAAGTCAGGGTCAAATACCATGAAGAAATTCAGAACTTGTTCACAGATTACTATCAGCCGCCAGCAGGTCATAATTTCGTCAATCTCATCAATCTCAACGTAGGTAACCGCATCAGTATAATCCGTCGGCGTAGCAGCAATCGCAGAAATATCTTGGCAATTCTATGTCCTAATCGTACCAGTTAGTTATTGAACCAGACGTAAATACTCTAGAAGTGGTGCAACGCAGACACCACATGGACTTACCATGCCCATGCCACGCATTTTCGGAACTCGAGCGAATAACGATCCCGATCCAGTCGTAAATTGAAGCATCATTGCCATCCCTCTTCTAGACAACCATACTCTAGAATCGCGTGCTGCTTCAAACCATCGTCGGCTCGTTTCTAGCAGGAAATCGGATAAACCGTTGCAAGAGCTCTGCTCCGCTCGATGCCACTAACAGCCAGCGTGTTAAGATCGATTCGCGCGCCTGCGTTCATGCGTCATGTGTTGGCTCTCAGCTCGCTCTGGCCGACTGATATAATCTCATCAAGATTCCCTAGTCGCTGCTATCAACCAACAGTGGATCGGACAAGATCCATGTCTGCCTGCTAAGCATTCTTGATCCCCGATCTCGGAGCGAATTGCAATCTAACAGGAATCGATCGCGTTGCGGACGGCGGAGGTAAACGGAGGTGCGGGTCTAGGCAGCAGCAAGCTGACGCGGAGATCTCGAGCAGTGTGGGATCGCAAGGGTCAAAGGGAGGGAAGGAGAGCAGAAACGGAGGAGGAGGACGGGTTGCGAGACAAAACAAAGTCGCGGGTTGCGAGACAGACAAAGTCGCGCCCGAGTTCGGATCGGTTGTGTCACGTGTGCAATATACGCGACTGAAAACAAAACACGCGAAGAACACAACCATGTAACTAAAAATAAAACTAGTTACCATCATATGCTGCAGTGAGTTATGGGCTAAAGCCTTATAATCTATTTCTTCATTTTCTTGCGATGCCAATATATCTAATATCCAATTTCCACCTGCCACACCTGCCCGCGCTGCCGCGCACATACCCACTCTACTTCACAACACGATACACCTTCGGGGCCGTCATAATCCCCATGGGGCTCAACATATACTCATAGCACCAGTTAAACCCCTCCGTACGGAACGACGTCGGCGAGAAAAACTTAATCTCCGGATTCGCGACATGGATCGCGCCGAACGCGTTCTGGTTATTCCCAAACACCGTGATCTCGAGCTTCGAGTCCCGCGCGACCGGGCCGAGGAGCGCGTGGTAGGGCGGGAACGCGATGGTGTCGGCGCGAGAGGACGTGGAGAGGGAGACTCTGAGGAGCGGGGACTTAAAACGGACGGATTCGAGAATGTAGTCGTCTGCTGAGTCGGCGATCGAGAGCGGCGCGAGGTACGTGAGATTTCCGGCGTAGAATGGGAAACCCTGCGTTGTCCAGTCGCCCCATGTGACTGTCTTGGGTAACTCGACAATATTTGCATGCCGGCCGCGCACGGTGACTCCAAAGGCGCCGAGGATGTAGGCACGCTCGAGGTTTGAGCGCAAGCCGAACGGGGCGGAGAGCACAAGAGTGTGAACTCCCTTTGTGACGAGTCCCGGAATCGCATAGGTTTCGACTGCTTCGTCGACAAAGTATCCAGTGGAAGATGTCAAATCGACCGGGACGCCATCAAACTCGACAACGAGACCCGAGCACGGCTCAAGAGCCACCGAGACCGCTGTCTGTACATCGATCTCGCTCGTGATTGTATACTTCAGCTGAAGCGGCCATGTTTCCTTACCGCGTCCGTACTTCAAATCAGACCACGGCTGCGCGATTTTCTGGCCCTTGAGCGGCAATCCGAGTTCTTCACGAAGCACGTTGTCGATCCTCAAAATCTCTTCCGGGCCGCGCCAGGACGACGAAGCGTCAGATCCAAGTCTGAACTCGGGAGCGTCGAGAAGCAATACATTGGGATCCGAGAGCTCGTACTCAAAATCGCCGTATACCTCTTTCACGAATTCCAGCTTGGCAACGTCGCGGCCAGCGGGGACGGAGGTGGTCGTGACTTCGACGGGAGCAGCTGCTGGCTCAAGTTTGACTAGCAAACTCTCGCATCCGGCGAACGACCAGGTAAATACAGTCCATCCTGCCTCGATCTTGGATTCCACATGCCTTGTTTCTCCCGTAAACGAGTCCATTTCATATGCATCCCAGCTTCCCTTGTACGACAACTTCACGTTATCCAGCCTCTCGAAACGATCGTGGATCTCGTACGGTCCATGCTGGTATCTGTCTGTGTTGCACAGAAACACGTAGCGCGTCGGTCCATCCTGTCTGATCTGATGCAGCAGCACGGTCGTTTGTTTTCCAGACGGCAGCTCGGCGCGGACTTGTCTGAGCGGTTCCAGTCGGCTCAGAAGTTCGTGACGCGAGAACTGAGACCACAGATCGGAGTTTGCAGAGACCCATTTAGACACGGCGGTGCTGGTCTTGGCATCAACGCAGGATGGAACGTCACCGAGCACGATAACCTGGCCGCCGACAGAGTGGAACTTCTTGACGGCGTCAAAAGTAGTCTGCCTGACCGTCTTGAGACCGGGTAGAACGACAGCGTCATACTCCATTGCTCCGACGATGAACTTTCCATGCGCGCTTTCCTTGTACAGCTCCGGTAAAAGCGATTCCGAAATGAAGTCAAAGTCGCAGAGGCCCTGTAAGAGCCAATTAATGATATTCGAAAAGTTCCCGTCTAGCTCGTCGCGTCTGCTAGACGTAACGTCCTGAGGACCAAAGTAGAGCCAGTAAGACTCAATCGGATGCACGACTGCGACTCGCACGACGGGCTTGCCGGACGTCAGCACCACGTTGAGGCGCGAGAAGTAGTCTTCGACTAGTTTATACTCCTTGTACCACGGCGACTGGTAGCTGATTGACGCAGGGAAATCGCGCTTCGCTTCGCCGCGCAGACTGACTAACGAAAGATGCGGGCATCGGAACGAGACGCCGAGGGCAGCTTGCCAATCGCCTTGAAACTTGTGGCCGAGGAAGTCGAAAGTCCAGTTTGTAACACCGTAGAGCTCTGAGAGCACTCCATCGCGGTTGTATTGGTGAGCGACAGACTGAGCCTGCTTGACGGACGACAGCTCGACTTTGTCCTGCAGCATGTCGACGCCGGGAACCGAGAACGAACGGTAGCTGCGCATGGCTTCGCCCATTGCTCCGCTCTGAGAAAGCAAAGTTGGCTCGGCCATGACGTGACCGGTCAAGCGAATGCTGTTGTCACTGCACCATTTCCCGACGAGGTCGGGGAAGCCACGGGTGAACATCTCACAGGCGAGATCATGGTAGTGGTATCTGAACGTCGACACGCGCGGTTCTCTGAGCTGGAAGAAAAGCTCAGGCAGGAACGGAATCGGGTCATAGCTGTACGTCTTTGAGAATTCTTGCGGCAACGCAAAAGTCCACGGCATGAACGCGTCGTCGAGCGAATCCGAGCGCGCAAGGAAGGACTTGTGGGGCATCTGCGGCTCGTCGGTGAACATGAACGGGACCGTCGATCCGAACTTGTGTCCGACCTTCTCCTTGTACTTTTCGTGCGTGACATCGAGGAAGCGGCGGGTAGCGAGCGGGTTGAGCGTGTCGAGGTAGGTTTGGTTGTTGTACCACTCGCTCGGCGGTGCCTGCTCTTCGTACGCGAACCAGCGCGTGCCGGAAATGTCCTCGTCGTCCTGATCGATAACGCGATAGCTCTCGATAAAGCCGTCCCCGTCGAGCACAACGTCGTAGCACGAGAGCAGCTTCCCGTTCTCACTGCGCGACGGTTTCGCGTTCGCACCGCCGCGCAGAGTGCGAACTGCTCTTGAATCGCCGTAAGCGAACGGCGTAAAGAGCAAATGCGTGGCTCGGAAAACTGGATTCTCGGTCACGAGTCCGCCAGCGGCTCCCGACGGCCAGCGGTCCTCGTCGTACAGGTTGGCAAACATTCCGAGCGATTCGGCCTTGTCGACGCAGGCAGAAACAAGGTCCATGAACTCGTCGCCCATGTACTCGGTCTCGAGACCCACGCGGACGTGAATGTAGAAGCCACCAAAGCCCATTTCGTGGAGAACATCGACCTGGCGGAGCAGCTGGTCGCGGTCGAGGGCCGTGTTCCAGCACCACAAGGGCGCGCCCCGATGTTGGCTGCCGGGGTTTGCGAAGGCGGATGTGAGGGCGGGCATTTCTGTAGGATGGCTGTTGGTTAGGGTTATCGGAAGCAAGAGGATCTGCCATACATACCTTTAGTGTCGCAGCAATGTATCTCTTTGCCGTGACGGTGATGGTGACCGAGGGATGTGTAGGGTAGTACTCTCTACTCAAAAGCACTGAAACAGAGCGTGAAGTAGAGGAGCTGCAAATTGCAATCTGGTGAAGTGGAGAAGTCGCGAAGCAGAAGCGGAAACAGAAGCACTCCGAGGTCCAGTTCCGCCGGCCTGAGTCCTGCCAGCTGTTCTTGTTGGCGCGCGTCCGGCTCGTCAATTCTCCGAGCAGCGCGCGAATCCTCGCCTGACTTGCGCGCTCGGCCGGTTCTTCGCCCGCGGCCCCCCCAAACGCGCTGATATCCGAGCATTTCCGAGCCTGTTGACATGATTCCGAGCGGCCGCGGCCGCCCTGACTGGTCCCTGAGCGTCTGCCCCCCACGCGCGCTGGGTTTCGCGCGTTAGTTCGTCCCGACTTTGGCGCCCTTTGCCCCGCAAAAACGTGTGTTTAGACTTCCGCTCCCCACACCCGAGCCGCACGCTTATTGCCGCTTTGGGCAATTCCCCGCAATTACGCCAATGCTGCTGTTTACAATTGCTTCGAGCAACGCGAAGCGGTCGAATCGTAATCGCGCTTGTGCCATTGACCATAAAATGGATAAAATGGACGCGTCTTCCTGGGAACCGACCATTGCAACTCAGCAAGCATCACCATGACGAGGAAGACCACGGCCGACACCAACCTGCACACGGTCTCCAGCATCGCCAAGGACGGCGACCAGTGGCTCGAGGCCACCGGCCTGCCCTCCATCGCGCAGTCCCCGACCCAGTCGCACGGAACCCTCTGGCAGGACCTCAAGAAGTACAAATATGCAGTCTTTGCCATCTGCATCATCTACATCAACATGCTCAATGTCGGTCTCGACAACGTCATTGGCGGCCAGGCCATCGCGCTGCCGGCCTTCCGTCGCTACTACGGCTACTACTACGAGGACGCGTGGGTCATCAAGGCCGTGTATCAGTCTGCCTGGAACGGTGCGAGTGTTGGAGCCCAGAGCTTCGGAAACCTGATTTCGGGCTTTGTCGCAGACAGATACGGCCACCGCGTCTCGATGTTCATGTCCATCGTCATCTCGGTCGCCGCCACGACCGTCATGATCACCGCTAAAGGCGTCGGTGCGCTTATTGCGGGCAAGACGCTTGTGGGTCTTGGAGTCGGATTTGTCGTCGCGCAGGCCGCGCCGTACGCCAAAGAGCTCTCGCCGGACAGATTCACCGGTCTCGCGACCATCGGCGTCGGCACCTCGCTGCACATCGGCCAGTGGATGGGCTCTTGGGTCTCCTGGATTTGCATCGAAGAATACCCGGACGTCACCGACACACGTTCGTTCCGCACCCTATTTGCGCTGCAGTACGTCTTTGCCGGGCTCTATCTCTGCTTTGCCTACTGGCTGCCCGAGTCGCCGTACTACTACATCCGCCACAACCAGCCCGAGAAGGCGCGCGCCGTGATCGCAAAGCTCTACGACTCCGACCACAACATCGACGACCATCTGAGTTACATGCAAGTCGAGATCATTCGTGCCGAAGAGTCCGCCCGCCAGTCTAGCTTCTGGACGCCGTGGACATCGACCAACCGCCGTCGCACGCTCATCGGCATCCTCGTCATGGTCGGCCAGCTGTTCAGCGGAAACCTGTTCTTCCCGTCCTACCAGACCTATTTCTACGAACTGGCCGGACTCACGGCAAGCTTCGCGCTCACGTTTGGAAACTACTGCGTCTCGCTGCTCGGTAACTTCCTCGCGTACTTTGTCATCGACAAGCTCGGCCGCCGCCAGCTCTACGTCTGGGCAATGATGTCCTCCGCCATCTGCAACCTCATCACAGGCTGCATGTCATTCGTGCAGCCCAATAACCCGGGCGTCGCGGGAAACGTGGCCGTATCCTGCATCTACGTCTGGAAATTCTCCTACATGCTCGGTCTCTCGCCCGGCGCCTACTCCATCCTCGGCGAAGTCCCCACCTCGCGCCTGAAAGCAAAGACAAACGCCTGGATCAACGTCGCCAACTCGCTCGTCTCCTTCGGCATCAGCTACGTCATCCCCGTGCTCTTCAACCCGGACCAAGCCAACCTGGGCATGAAAATGGGCTTCATCTTCTTCGGATCCTCGCTCATCTTCTGGGTCCTGGCCATGCTGTTCTTGCCCGAGACCGCGGGACGCACCGGAATGGAACTCGACGAGCTGTTCCAGCAGCGCGTGCCGACGAGAAAGTTCAGAAAGGCAAGACTCGACTCGAGCTCGCGACTCATTCTCGAATCCGTCGGACGCACGAGGGATATCGAGCTCGACCAGACGCAGACTCTCGAACAGACTCAGACTCGCGGCCAGTGATCTTTTGCTTTTTTATAGTTATAGTTTTAAAATGCCAATTATTTGATTAACAGCTTTATCAAACCCCTAATATACAAACAAATCCAAGCAAAACTCCGATAAAAATGTAAAGCTTCAATGTAAAATCTACCGGCAAACGGACTTCCCGACAAGCTCCAAAGCCGACGAGAGTTCCGCTTCCCCGACCGAGTCTATGCTCATCACAAACAGCGACGACACTGCCCGCGAGCGCGCGTCTATGTAATGCTGCAGCCCAAGCTTATGCGACATCTAATCGATTCAATGTTAGCAAGCTTTTCCCAATTAAAAGCCAGTAAAGAAAATATAGACGCACCTCCTGGGTAGAAACCCCTTCAAACGGCCAGTAACAAATCAGCAGTGAGATACTATAAGACGAGAACTTGCGCAGCCGCCGAACAGCCTCCTGCAGCATCGCCCGATCGAACCGCATCTTCTCATCCACATCCACGCTCTCTTCCTCCCTCCCCGTCATACCGCACAGAAACACCAACACGGCCACGTTCTCGTAACTATCCGGGTTCGCATCCATGGTCGAAAACGCAACGTTCACAGACTTTCCTTCCAGCGCCCGACGAAACTTGCCGTCGTCCCATTCGAGCCCGAGTTTTCGACGGATCCAGACTCCCGCGGGACTGTGCCAATCTGACGTGAGTAGATTCACATCCAACACGCCGTCGAGAATACCAGACCTCTCAAACGACGCGTCCACAAAGGGCAGGAAAACTTTCTCCAGTGGAACCGGCTGCCAAAGCTGCTGCACAATCTCCTGCTCTCGCTTCAACCTCTCGATCTTCTCAGATTCGGTCAGGTACTCGTCATGCACCCGAGAAGATAGCGACAGCCGTTTCTTCTTCGCCGGTCTGCCGAAATTCCGCGACGCGGCAAGATACTGCTCCCGCCGCTTCCGTCTCAGCTCCGCGTCTGCATACGACACAGACGCTGTATCTCTGATCCGCGCCAACATGGCCTTTAGTAGCGTCTTCCGCCGCATCGACTGTGCTCGTGCTTCCAAACACGCCTGCCACGAATTGTCATACACCAAAGACTTAAACATCTCCTCTGCCATATCTGAAATAAGCCGTCTCCTGAACTCCTGTTTTTGGATTTCCTGGTCTCTGACTGCTTTCCTTGAGATACCGAGGACCAGTGCTGACGATACATTTTTGAGAATGGTGTCTCGCTCGGCTAGTACCGCAACGTCCAACTTCGCTTTCAGTTTAGCTTTCGTTTCGGCGCGTTTTGCTTCTTCTTCACGCGCACGCGCTTGTAAATCAACCGTCGGCTCGACCGACTCCGAAATAACCTGCACGCGCTTGCTGCCTCCGTTAACACCATCGCTTTCATCAGCTTTACGCTTCCCAAAAGACCCTAACGGAGCAACTGAAGGCGCCGAACTGACACTTGGCAAAGTCCCGAAATTGAACGACGGGGTAGCTGTTTTGACTGAAGGTGCTGAAGATGGGAATGACGACGTGGTCGCGGGAAATCCCGACGTCTCGTTCACCGCGCTAAATGCTGGCGGCGCAAATCCAAACGAAGGTGCCGGTTTGGGTGTAAAATCCTGCGTAGCCGCAGAGACGGCGGGATTCGAAAATGGCGACTGTGACGCTGGAGCTCCAAACGGCGTTCCCGTCGCGCCAAGGCTCGACTTTGTAAGATTTCCAAATGCTGGCTTGGTGCTGCCCGTGTTTCCAAACTGGGGGTTTTCGCCAAACGCGGACCCGTTAGAGCCAAAAGCTGGAGTCGGTGAGCCAAACGTGGTGGTACTTGTGCCGAAGGCAGGAGTAGCCTGTCCGAAGGGAGAACCAGCAAATACTGGGGATGCTTGCCCAAACGGGGACTGTGGTGGTGGATGCAGTCCTGTTGAGATGGAGGCTCGCTTCGCCGCAGCAACACGAGCCGCGTTGGCTTCGTTTGACGCGAACAGCGAGTGCACGGTTAATCCTTTGTCTGCCGAGTTCTGAGGATACACGTTCAGATTGTTGCCCTGGATGATGATCTGGATACTCTGGTTTTGGAGTTTTGAATGAACGAGTCTGGTCGAGAATGACTGGTGCAGCGGCGCTTTTGCTGCCACTTTCTGATCTGTAGTTTCGTGTTAATAAACCCAGGTATCGCAAGTAAAAAGCATCAAAAGCAAAATACATACCGTTCCAAGTAGTGACGTCGACACACTCGATCCCATCAGCCACTTTGCGGCTGATATCCCAGTAATCGCATAACTCGTACAATTCTGCCAAATCATTACACCCCAGCATTTCCACGAGATTTTCCGCAACGTACGGCTTGCCCCGCTTGTGATACCCTGACGCCATAGACTTCAGAGACCACATGCGAATATCGTTGAAATGGACTTCTGTAAGACACGCGAGGAGGAACGGAACAGCCGAACTCTTCACGAGCTTGAAAAACCGGACAAACATATTCTTGGCATTTTCCGTGTTCGTGTATCCGCGCTCAGCAATATTATTCTGCTGCGCGAGACTCCGAAGCTCGAGCGCAAGCTGCACCTGCGGATCGAGAAACACGCTCCGCGGTAAATCCTGAATTTGCCGATCGAGATCCGGATCACGAAGAAGACTTACCAGTCGATATGCCTGGAACTCTGCCTCGTTGGGACATTGCGCGCCAGCTTGTCGCGCGTCCGAGTAAAATTCCGATAATGTCTGCAGAGCCTTGTTGAATTGCTCAAGTTCTTGCTGGCGCGCGGTTTCGATTCCTTCCCCGGCTAGGTAATGAAGCGTGATGATGTGGATCCGAGCGATGCGCTCGTTGCAGTCGATTGCCTCGTATCCTGAGTAGTTCTGGTACGTAAAGTCTTGTCGGATTGATCTTGTTCGATCCCATAGGAATGCATGACTGTCAGGGAGTTGAGGAACAATATTGTCAATCAGGTACGTAAGCGTATTCTGTTGATATGTCAGACGCTGTGTCCAAACCTGCACAGAATGGAAAAAGACTATACCTGTAAAATCCCGGGAGGCCGAACGTCAGACGGCAGAGGCGGTGGCTGACCAGCGGCAGGTCTAGAAAACTCTTTGACCGCTAGCTGGCGATCAATAGCTCCACTTGGAGCCTTCTCGTATGATTTGACAAGATTGCCGGCAGATCGTCGCACGCGCTCAAAGACTGGACACATCTCCATACAGCTTCCCACAAACACAATTGCCTCGTTAAGAGTTTTCTGCGCATCCGGACGATCCACTAATCCACGCTTCTCCATCTCGGTTCGCTCTTTCTCGCGTAACTGCTGAAGCTGTACCGATTCAAAATTAGCTCCTGATAATAATGCCTGCTTCTCCCCGAATCGAGCCAACGAACCTTTTCATATAGAGACTGTAGATCGCCCGTCCAACTAGACTCCAACTTGCTCATGGCCGCCTGGTTCTTCGCGTCCCAGCCGTCATCTGGATTATGCGTCCTCGGCTGCGTTGATGTTTTCTTAGCCCCTTTTGCCTGGCCTTTCCCGCGACCTTGATTCTGCTTCCGGAATCCAGACGCAACAGCTCCCGCATTGCCGTCTGGCTTTTTCTGAAAATGATTGACCTGGCTAAACGGAGATCCAGTCGCGCCAGCAGCCGTAGACGCAGCAGGCTGTGGCATTCCAAATGCTGAGCCCGCAGGGCGAGCGAACCCATTAAAAGCCATGCCAATGGATTGCGCGTTTGATTCAATGCCACAAGTTGCAGCAAAACAATCACAAAATCACTGACTCGGCAGATTCATCTCCTCGAATCACCCTTACCAGGTCCTACTCCTTCTGCTAGGTGTATAAATTGGCCTGTGAACGTGGTTAAAGATCTCTAGTGCAAGATCTCGAGAAACCGCGAAACAAATCAGAGGTCTAGGGTAGGGGCTAATTCTGTCGCACAAAACAATGTCGCGCATCAGAACAGATCGAGTCCGCCACGTAAACACTGCTGAATTGAGAACTTGATCTACTGTATATATCTCTGTCGTGAATGAATCTGATCTATAAATCCACAAAAGCATTTTATTGTCTACAAACTACACGCCTGAGCAGCTGCTGGCTAGCAACGATCGTCTAATACCAGGAGCCTTTGCAAACATGTTTCGAGCCTCAATTGCTGATATCATCTCGTCGCGTCTACATGGATTGATTGATTTCGTTGACTACGACAACAACTATCACCACGAATCTGATGTGTTTGTTCAACTTGAATTAGCCGAAAGCTCTTTTACAATCGATGGCGTACTCGACGACGCAGCTATTAATGAGAGTCGCAGTGCACTCGCAAGCGGCTCCACGAGCTATGGGGACAATGTTGATGTGAATGCAATTGGCAGTACGGGTCGCTTTTTTTTATTTCTGTTTTGGCTATACTTTCAATTGCGATAACTGACATGAACACTTTCATTTAGCTCGTGCTCGTCATCGAATCGCTACCGTTTACGCTGTAATCGACTCTTATCCTCGCCAGCCTCCAGTCCACGCCCCTATCGATTATCAGACGATGCGTGCGTTTCTTGACTTTGATAGTTCAAACGAGGATTATGAAGTCGATCGTGGTCGCTCGCTTGGGTCTAATTTTGCAGGCCATTTCAACTTCATAAAACCTGCGACTGAAGCTGTTTCTCAATCATCGATCGATTTACCGTTCAGAGCTGATCCTGACTTGAAGCTGTTCCTGTCCGATCAGATGAGCGCCATTTCAAGCAGCGGATCTGCGTCTCGGGTGTCGTTGAATGGCGGGGATGCTCTCGGTACTGTTTGTGGCATTCCCTCTGCAGGTCCAGAGAATGAGCAGCGTGGGAAGGCAGACCACCACTCGTTTCTGGAGCTGCCACCTTTCGATCGCTTCAATATTGAAACTTGTGTGTTACCCAGTGCCAATGAAGAGCCTCTTTTCAAAGTAGACGCAGAAGATCTTTTCGAGGGACGCAACGGTTCTATGGCGTCGTTCACTACATCATCGAGTGAATGGGAAAACATTACTCCTCGATCTCAACTCCGCGCCAGAGCATTGACTTTGCGCCGTCGACCGTACACGAATTTTGCCCCAATCCGTGAAACGTTTGTATTAGGCGATAGCGCGTTGCCAGTATCACCTGAGTCGCTTCCAGATATTCCGAGACTCGTGTCGAGCTGCAGTGACCGACATGATTGGGGGCATGAGGTGTTGCAGTACACGACCGATGTGAGCCATGATACGCGTGTAAAGTGGGGAAAAGTCGTGAATCAAATGGATGAACAATTTCGACACGTTCACGAAGACGATGCGTGCGCTAGTCATCCTGCCACGAAGTCGGTGATGGCGGACTGGGAATCCAGACTTAATTCTCGCGGTCTCACTTCACCGGAAAATATTGCATTTCCGCGGTTAATGCCGTCAGTTTCTGATGCAGGCTCAGAAGACACGTTCCGCACTCGTGCACGACGACCATTTGCATCCCAGTCCAAGAATCTTTCGAAGCCATCCTCGCTGTTGATATCACTTGCTTCTGATCCTGTGTCGACTACTGCTCTTCCTCCTTTATCAGCTGGCAAGCCAATGGGGACTTTTAAACGACTGTTATCGAGCTACAGACTTCCCTCTACTTCCAAAGGCAAGGGAATCGCCGAAGATTCTGGATCGCACTCTCAATCTGGAATCCTCCGCCCGGCGTCTTTGAATCAGCAGAATTGGCGGCAAATCCCGTGGATCAAGATGTCCCACAGATCTGAAGCTGACTCGCAAAGACAGACAAACGAGGATCGCAGGGCCTTGGCAGATATATTTTTTGAAGATGCACCTCTGACCGAGTCTCAGCCCAATCTTGCCGATGTCGAAGAGGCAAACAAGGAGAACGGTCATTATATGTCTGGCACTAAGCGAATCATACTCGGCCACTTGCCCTGGAAAAGAATTCCGCATTATGCGAGTCTTCAGAACTGATGCAAAATGTACATTACATACTTATTAGGCAAGTATATTTATGTGAATCAGAGAGTATTTTCAGAGAGTTAAGAATTGCCTGTGGTGTAGCAGCATTTATGACGCGAGAATTTTATGAACGCTAATGTATAGTTACGATTGCTTCTAAGGCAGGCAGGGTGTAATATTTAATTAGTTCAGCCAGCTTATGAGTCAACTATAATTAGTTATGTCCTTGTAAAAATAGAAATGCCGAGAAAGATAATAACTCGGTACCATCCGGAAACTCAGAATCGATACATTGCGTAAACCAAATCGTTATTAAAAGAAAATTACTCCTTACAGCTATCTACATATCACCACACATAATAAAGTAGAGGACTCCTAGTCCGTCTTGACTGCCGTATAAATCTTGTTCACGAAGAAGTACGACGAAAGGAAGCTAACAGTTCCAGTACAAAGGCCATATACGACACAGCCCATTAGCGAATACGAAAAGAATAGCAAGCCTGAAACGAATCCTGTCATGCTTAACCGAGTGAGATAGTACCATATTGAGTAGCCAAAGATCCAGAAAGCTGATCCCGTCCCGATGAAGAATGACCTCCACCACCAGTTGTAGTCCTCTGCACACAGCTGGAAGTATGTCGTAACGATCGAAATCTCGACCACCGTTACCATCAAGATACCGTATGTCAGCGCAAGAAATCCGTACATGTAGTAGTATCCGGTCTTGTCCTGCCATACCGACTTCAAAATAAACAGCAACTCAATCAGAATCACGGCAAACGGAATAAGCCCTCCAAAGAATACCGCGGACTTCATCTTCATAAACCACGGCTGCGGAGGAACTTGTCGTGGAATATTCTTTGTGCGCACTGGCGGTTCCATAGCAGGCCGTTTGAACCCGAAGTAGCCACCAGTGATCACTAGCGGGACCAGAATCAGAAGCCACATGCATATCAGAGCAACCAAAGTGCCAAATGGGATTGCCGAAGATGACGCCTGGCCCCAGGAGAACAAATTGACTACAAATAAAAATCCAAGAAGAATTCCGGGAACAAGCATTGCTGTCTAATCAAACAGTTAGAATTGTGGTAAAAAAAAAGCCGCCAATCAAAACTTGCTTACCCGAAGAGCATTTTTGAGCCATTTCTGACCCTTGAACGATTTGTAAAGTTGAGAACTAAAATATCCAGAAAATACACTGGCAAAATTAGATAAATGGCCATGATAATTCAAAAAGACAGACTTACCCAGCAAAGGCAAAAAGGAATAGCGAGACACTAAGGAAGCCACCTCTGTAGCTCGGCGTAAGAAATCCTAGCGAAGCAAAGGCTAATGACAAGTCAGTATCTTTGCGACCCCAAAACAGGCAATCATCCATACCTAAGACAGAGAGTGCCATCACAAACATCTGCACACCAGCTCCAATAAGAGACGCTAAAACCCCCTTATGAACTGGAGGGCGAAACACATCACCGTGTATCAACTTCCATCCGCTGATGTCTTCCGGGAGATCCTTGTCGTCTTCACCGTGGCCCTCTTGATTGTAGGATTGGATATCGCGCGATAGCGTACGTAGCATAATGATAGCCACGACAACGGCGAGGAAAGAAGTGATCACGAGTGAGTTGACAATCGCGAGCCAGTGAATATTATCTGACTCCGAGCTGTTGAGGAAGTACAAATCCCACCTGTTCGAATACTTGATCTCCAGATCTTCTTTGAAGACAACAGAGTACGAATAAGGAATAACCATCGATTCGGCACTAGGATCCAAGGCAAGACGTTTCATGTCAGGCTTGATTCGCTTCGGGCAGGCGCCGGGCTCGGTAGCAATACTAGCAGAATTAGCATAAATCCTTGCAGAATAAAATCACGAGTAAACTGACGATTTGGGATACACCTCAAAAGCAACAATCTGATTTTGTTCCGGGTTACTTTCGTCAGGTCGATACCGAATGACCATCGTTACGTGGTTGTTGATGTACGCCACCTGAAAAACAATTAGGCTTAAAGTCTTCGGCACTTCAATTAGTTGCTGCACTTACATCGTTCTCGTATGAACCAAGCTTAAACCCAGCGGCGTAGTATTTGTGTGTTTTGTCTACCGAGACATATGACGTGGCTCCAGGTAAGTTGTCTAATATCCTTGAAACAAGTTAGTACCGCGGCTCCGAGAGTACCAGCTCGCATGGGGGTATCAAACCATTCAACAACATAGGAATTGCGGATCAACGAAGTAGCCCTCTCAATAACAGGCGTGCTAACAGTCACATCGCACAAATGTTCGCACTCAATCTCCTTCCCCATTTCAATGTTGTAATCCGATCCTGCAATCCGGTCACCGCGCAGAATCTCGCCGATATTCAGTCCTAATTTGCTTACATCCGGCGATGCTGGGCACACAAATTTGAGATCGTAGTATGCATAGGGAAGCTGTGTTGAGTCAGACGTGACCTTGTTCACCATCAATGGGATCCGCTCTCCGTCTGCGTATGTCTTTGCCGACCATCCTAGGGCTGGATTAGAACTCCATCACTTCGTACACAAGATGCAAACCGTGGCATACCTGGTACTTCGATTCCATTCGCAACAGATACTGAGCACAGTAAAGCCAAAGCTATGCTTCTCAATACTGCAGCCTTCATTCTGGCGTCTTTTGAAGCAGTCAACTGCGTACGTACGGAAACTGCAGGTCGCTAGAGGTTTCCGCCACGAGGAGCTTCCGAGAAACCAAAGCAAGCTCAGTGAGAGCAGTACGCCAAAAGTAGAGGCGAGTAAATTGAGATTTGTGTGACGATACCACTGGATCTGCCGGGATTGCTATATATGTTTAGTTCACGAGGTGAGGTCCGGAAGTGTTGTGGTTTGGGACGCGAATCCAGATCTGCTGTGCGGCGCTCCACTTTGATTTCAGGCGCAGTATTCCAGGGCCAAACCTTCACTAACCTGGACACGTGCACACAACGACAAACGGACGCGCGTTGACGCGTTATTTCCAACGGGCCGCTGCTCCACTGTTTACTTTACACGAATTGACCGTGATCCTTACACTCTCGCGGTTTTGCTGATCAAGAGAGAATTGCAGATCGAGTGGATTCAGTGATCTCAATTATAAGTTTATAACTGAGTGCAGAAATCTCTTTCAGGGAGCATCCGTACTTGCGTGACACGTTGCCAAGTACCAAGTTACCAACGTGTATCATTCGACGCGTACCATGGATAATCTAATCCATCTCTCACAGCTGAAGTCATCCCAGGCATCTGCTTCTACGCAATTACTGATGACGGTTAATGAGCTTGTTAGTCTGGGCCTGGATTGCGAGTATATTAGTTCGCTAACATCCGCTAGCCTCGGGACGATTCCGCGTTGAGATCACGGGCCGGGTTCCTTCTGATGCAGACTCAGACCACTCAGAAAAGTCGGATTGATACTAAATAACACCGTGATATGTATAGCTATTGACAGATGCAGTGATTACGCTTCAGCCGTATCAAGAGTTTTCTGTGGGTCGCAAATCAGAATGGTATACTTTTGTGTAACGACTTCGTTTGATCTATGATATGCTTGCTTACACCAGAGTTATCAGTGACGAAGTAGTGGCGCATTCGTCGGTGAGCAGCATTCATTTCACCATCGACGTTGTGATATTCGATGAAGTCAGCATCCCTCTCGTTTATTGTTGGGACCGAAGTCGGAATGGAACGTTTCATAACGGCAAGATGATTGGCAAGGATAATCGCGTGTTACTTTCAGACGGCGATGTGCTTGGTATGCTGCATTCATAAATTTGAACTTGATCTCAGATTCTATTTAACACTACTCACACGACGTCTATGTAGAAGTCAGGCATGCTTGCTCGTTTACATTCCACCAGCGAAACGAAAAGTCGTCATATGATCATATTCTTGCAGCCGATCAGTCAACGATCACGCGTTACGAAATTTCTCAGAGAGTTATAGGGCGCGGAACTTTTGGGAAAGTTTTGCTTGCTGTTGACTCTGTATCTTCTAGCCAGCTAGCTTGCAAAATCATCGAGACCGGCGGCAGACCTGCGCGTATGCTCAAAGCTAAGACAGAGATTGCGATCCTCCAGAGACTTGTTCACGTGTGTATGGACCGCACGGTAGCTGTTTCAATGTTCTAAAATTGTCTAGCCCAATATTGTCAGCGTTCATGATGCGTTTATTATCCGGAATAGGATGTAAGATGAGAGCGATCTAGATAAGCCTTTCCTAACTAATTTTGACAGATATATATTTGAGGATTTGTGCGAACGGCTGCCCTCGACGGTAATCCCCAGCTAACAATATTCAGGGTCACTGGCGGAGATCTTTTCAGTTACCTTTCTAACGGCGAGCAACTAAATGCTGTTCCTGAAGCGGAAGCTTTGGTAATTACATATCAGATTATTCGAGCGCTAGAATATCTCCACAAGAACAACGTCGCACATCGTGACTTGAAGGTCGTTATTGCGAGAATGGCTGAATGCATATGGTGCTAACAGAACGATTATAGCTTGATAATATTCTTCGTGTATCGAAGCACCCAGGAGCACGGGTCGTCCTGGTAGATTTCGGGATCTCCAAATACATCACACGGACTCGTCGCATGACAACAGTCGTTGGCACTCCTGAGTTTTCTGCCCCGGAAGTCGGTTTTGCGGGCGAGGGCCGACTAAAAAAATCTATACCTGGCGGCTATGATATGAAGTGTGATTTGTGGAGCTTGGGCATAATATTGCATATTCTGTTGTCCGGTAGTTTTGTCGCAACTTTGAGATGTTGACTTGGTTGCTTATGATTGCTCTAGGAGTTTCTCCGTTCTGGGACCCGTCTGAGAATGCGGCGCGCATAGCAATGAATGCTCAGGAGTGCACACTCGACTTTAGTGCATCCAATTGGATTGGAATCAGTTCTTCAGGTAGTGTAGTGACTTTGATCAAACCTCTACCCAGCAAACTAACGCGTGTTCTCAGCTAAGCACCTCGTGAAGAAGCTTTTGTGCGTCGACCCTTCGGCACGTTATTCTGTACAGGACTGCTTGGCGCATCCTTGGATCGCGTCGCAGAAGGAGATGTTGACTGCGCTTTATGAGAAAAGAATTATTCGGGGCTGGAATGCTCCGGTAGACAGAAAGATCATCCTCAGTGACAGCCAGTGCGCTCAGCTAAATGCTGTTGACAGCCAATGAGTATTTGCGCGTATGTCGGTGTTGGCTGCTGGTGTTTGCCATCCGGCAGTTTGCTGAGTTTGCTGATAGAGAGGGCTTGTAGTTAGTTCATGGTTATTTCATTGCTGTTGTTTTCCCAAGTCTCCATTAGGTTATCGTAGAAACCTTACTTGTGTGAGGAAATCCGCGTCTACAGTGCGGCATCGCCGCGCGCCAGAACTCTAATCCGCCCACGCTGTAGACGAGAGAGGCCAGCCTGTTCGCTCCACTGTTTTCGACGGCAACTGGAACCCATCGACCACCACGTTCCGCTCGGGTTAGAGCCGTGTCGCTTTGTGCAATCGCATCCACTCGTCCACTCCAGCGCTACTCGGCATCATTTCCCCATATATTCCCGGATCTACGATGGTATGCTACACTTTTGAGCGGATGTTCCGCGTCGTTCGACCCCTTTGGTGCGATATCTGACGGCATTCCGTGCTCTAGGATTTCGAGGAGATAGAGGAGCTCGATGGCGTCCGTTTCAGCTGGAATGTGTTTCCATCCACGAGATTGGAAGCATCGCGCACCGTGGTGCCCATTGCTGCTTTGTACACTCCGCTCAAGGGCCGACCGGACTTGCCCGTGCTGCAGTACGAGCCGGTTACCTGCCGCGCACCTTGCAGGGCTGTTCTGAATCCCTACTGGTACGCTTGATTTATGCGATTGTTGATAAAAAAGAAAAGCTCTGACGATTTGTGTTTCTATAGCCAGCTGGATATTCGTGCAAAACTCTGGATTTGTTAGTTTCTCCCGTGTATTCCTCCGATCCGCAGATCGAGAGCACTAACAGCCTCCAGGCCCCTTCTGTTTGTCTCGTAACCAGCTTCCCGCGCACTATAAGGACATCTCGCCCCAGACGCTTCCGCATGAGCTCTACCCCAAGAGCACGACAATTGAGTACGTGCTTGCTCGTCCCGTGCAATCGCCTCCTATCTTCGTGTTTGTGATCGACACTTGTCAGACCGAGGAGAACCTGCAGGCCCTGAAGGACTCCATCATTGTCAGCTTGAGCTTGCTTCCTCCCACTGCACTTGTTGGCCTGGTGACTTTTGGAACCACCGTAAGTTTGAGCTCTGTTATCGCATCACAATGCGCGTCTAACATTTTGATTAGGCCCACGTGCACGAGCTTGGTTACGCTGAATGCGCAAAGTCGTATGTGTTCCGCGGTGGAAAGGAGTACACTGCGAAGCAGGTGCAAGAAATGCTTGGCCTGCTCGCAGCTTCGCTCCGCCCCACGCAGCCGGCTCCTCCTGGTCGCCCGGCCCCGCAGACCTTTGGCGCAGCGGCGAGGTGAGTTTAGACTTTTGGATTTGCTCTTGCACCGTTACTGACTCGGCTGAATAGATTCTTGCTTCCCGTTCAGCAGTGCGAGTTTCAATTGACAAACATCCTCGAGCAACTTCAGACCGACCCGTGGCCCGTTGGTAGTGACAAGAGAGCTCTCAGATGCACAGGCGTCGCTTTGTCCGTTGCCATCGGAATTCTGGAAACGTCTTTCCCCAACACGGGAGCGCGCGTGATGCTGTTTGCGGGAGGTCCTGGAACCGAAGGGCCGGGTATGGTTGTCGGGCCTGAATTACGGGAAGCTATTCGCTCCCATCACGACATCGAAAGGGACAACGCCAAGCACTACAAGAAGGCAGTGAAGTTTTACGAGGGCCTTGCCAAGCGCGCCTCTAACAATGGACATGTTGTTGATATTTTTGCGGGATGTTACGATCAGATTGGAATGCTTGAGATGAAGTCACTGCCCAACATGACTGGTGGTACGATTATTCTGGCTGATGCTTTTACGACCTCGATCTTCAAGCAGAGTTTCCAGCGGGTGTTCAACAAAGACCCTAACGGGTTTTTGCAGATGGGCTTCAATGCCACTCTTGAAGTGCTGACTACAAAAGAACTGAAGGTTTCCGGTTTGATTGGACACGCTGTCTCGATGAACAAGAAGTCAGCCTCGGTTGGTGAGACGGAAATTGGTATCGGCAGCACTTGCGCGTGGAAGATGTGCGGAATCACTCCCGATAGCTCCTACGGAACATATTTCGAGGTTGTGACTCAAGGTGCGCCAGCAGGCCAGCCTCAGAGTCCTCAGCGGGGTCTTATTCAGTACCTCACGTTCTACCAGCATTCATCCGGAACGTATCATCTCCGCGTGACTACGCTTGCACGAAATCTCACTGCGGGTGGCGATCCAGCGATTGCCCAATCGTTTGACCAAGAAGCTGCGGCGGTTCTTATGGCTAGAATTGCAGTCTTCAAGGCGGAAGTCGACGACGGTCCTGATGTTCTTAGATGGACCGATCGGATGTTGATTAGACTGTGCCAGAAATTTGCAGACTACCGGAAAGATGATGCAAAGTCATTCCGACTTTCTCAAAATTTCAGTCTGTACCCGCAGTTTATGTTCCATCTGCGACGAAGTCAGTTCTTGCAGGTGTTTAACAACTCTCCCGACGAGACCGCTTTCTACAGACACGTTCTTAACCGCGAAGACGTTACGAACTCGTTGATTATGATCCAGCCTACCCTGATTTCGTTCACATTTAACGAGCCGCCACATCCTGTTCTTCTTGACTCCGTCTCTATCAAGCCCGATCACATCCTGCTTTTGGACACTTTCTTCCATGTACTTATTTTCCACGGAGAGACTATCGCCCAGTGGCGAAAGGCCGGATACCAGGACCAGCCAGAGTACGAGAGCTTCCGCGATTTGCTCGCTGCCCCTCGTGAAGAGGCTGCTGAGCTTTTGGTAGACCGATTCCCGCTGCCCAGATTTGTTGACACCGATGCCGGCGGCTCGCAGGCTCGATTCCTGTTGTCGAAGCTGAACCCGTCAAGTACGATCCAGAGTGGCGGCACGTATGGTGGTGCGGCGGGGTCTGCTGTGGTTCTTACGGACGATGTCAGTTTGCAGACATTCATGGGCCACTTACAGAAGCTTGCTGTGACCGGTACTTCTTAAAAAGGGCGCTGTTTTAAGTTGGAACGATGGCATCTGCGTTGCTTTTATTGATGCTGTGAAATCGTGGTCTACTTTCATAGTCGTCTTTGTGTTACATGTATAATCTTCCAGACTGTCATATTCATTTCAAGTCTTTGTTATGTGGCACCGCTCTTTTTTGTTCAAGATCTTTGTTTGATGTACGGCGTGCGCGCGTATATAGTATGTTTCGTTAGAGAAGAGCTTTAATGAATGATCTGCATCTAATGCACACGAATTATCTCAGGCCCAGACATTATCAGACTCCACTGAGTATGGAATGGCAATAAGTGGAGCCGATGGTGGGAATGTAGAATGCTGCCGTCTAAGGGGTAAACATATAATTTCGATCGACACGTGCGCACGTGTCACGCATGCCTTGAACACGCGCGCGAGACACGTCGCGTAACAGAACTACAAATTGTGCTGCCGGACTCTTTCTACTATATAGTTGGTTAACTTATATCTTTAGAGCTTTCAACCTTTCATACGGTGTTAGACGTATATAATTATCGCTTGAGTTTCGGTATAACTCGTTATATTCTTAACTGATGGATCACGACACGAACGACGCGACCGTCGTCGCGACCACCGACGCGATCTCACAGCCCGTGCTCTCCCTGGCTCCATCGCTCACGCTCTCGTCCTCCGATCCAGAGTATAGGCAGTCAGATTATGATATGAGCGACGATGCACTTGCAAGTTCGTCGCCAGATCTATTGTCATCTCCGGTCAGATCGTCTGCGCCTTCTTCTCCGCGTTCGTTGAAGGAGGAGTCACTAGTTGCACCGACATCGAACTACGGCGACGATACCAGCGACAGTGAGGCTGAAGGAAAGAAACGGGGCGAGTTTCTTGACGGATTGTCAAAGTCGCCCAGTGAAGAGTTTCTAGATGCTAAAGCCGTTGGTCTCACGTCGACCGAGGTGCCGCGAAAGGCGGACAAGACGGTCAGATTCGATACATATGACGCCGTGACAAATGATGAAGGGCCGCCTGTGAAATATCAAATTGCAGAGTTTTCCGCAGATGGAGTGGTTAACCATGCCATTGACTATCTACAGATGCTCATGACACTCTGGACGGAGAAGTTGCAGGGCACAGGAAAGCCGGAGACATGGTATAGTCAAGCAGAACTGATTATGCTGGATTTGGCCGATCGCGGTCTGGATTGGCTTCGCGTGTATCTACAGATGTGGTTGACACAGCCCGTGTTTGCTGTAAGTTTTTGTTTATTTATGCTTGCCATTGGACCGCGACTCACGTTACTATAGGCATTTTGTACACTGCAGGTTCTCTTTGCGAGCGTGCCCGTTGCTTCATTTGTCGTGTGCACTACCGTGATTGTTCTGTCAATCGTAATGCTCGCCATATCCGCTTCGGTATCTATTATCATGGTGTCAAGTACGTATATTGTTAATGGATTATCGAGGTTTTTAAGCTGACGAACTCCCAGTGATTGCTTTAGTCGCTGTTCTCTGCCTGACGGCCGTGATGGCAACGACTGCATGGCTGTTTGCTGCGTTCTTCATCAAAGCTCTTCAGGTAGCGGCGTTGGTGTTCACTGCTTTATTCAAGGGCCCGGAAATCACTGATAATTTTTATTACGGTTCTGGCCAGACGAGTACGAATGTTAAGGAAGAGCCCGTAGCAATGGGCGCGAGGAGATCAGCGGAGATTTGGAACGGCAGACCTAGCAAGACATGAAGGTCTTTGTAATAATACTTTTCCAGAGGTAGCCGAGTTTTGCTTATATCGTTCTTGCTGGAGTTTTTGCGGATATGTATAGCTGGACGCGTTGATATAGCTCGTAATAAAATGAGCAGCACTCCACACACGACACAGGTCTTGTATGAATTCGATGTCCTATGACTCCATATATTTACAGCAAGGCAAACACCGATATAATCCATTCGACAATCCGACAGCAGCAGAGAAACACGCAACACTCAAATCGGATCAGAAAGTACTGCGGAGTTGTGCAGGAAGGCTTTGAGCCTGTCGGCCACAGCTACACTACCTGCAAGATTGTGCCCGCGGCCAACGAGGTAGATGTGAACTCTCTGGCACCGTCAATGTCACGAAAATCCTGTAAATCACTAAACGCCGGATTCTGCTACTGTAAATACGCAGTACAGCAGTGGCTAGTGCTAAGCTGCACGTCACTACTGCGTACTAGCACAGCAGAATCCAGAGCTAAGCGACCTACAGGACTTCGTGACACTAACTATATGGATGCCCAATAAATTCTCTCTCCCAAAATTTCGAAGCGCAAGTCCAATAGTGTATCGCACAGTTTTCGCTTCTAAATAAATGTGGAAGATAGAAAAGAAAGCAAGTATGATCGAGTACGACGCGTTAAAGGGGAGAACCAACAAACTGCATAAACACGCATGCGGTTTGACATTTACGCAGACTTGTCTCGATGCCGAAAATTATTTTCCACAGGCGCGTCGTGAAGCTTTAGACCAAAAGCCCCTTATAGGCAAGTATTGCTTGTGGATTACATCAAATCCTACAGCCCATTGCCGCCTTTTACTTCTTCTACTTAGTCAGTTAGGACACTGCGTCTTCTATCTGCTCTAGGGTTTTTGATACAATCGAAGATGGCTCCGTTTTCGCTGCCGCCACTGGCTCCAGTGGGGTCTGCATGGGGTCCCTCAACGACCGAGGCCAGCACTAAGGGCCTCTCATTCGAGGGCGCACCATTTGCTCCGTTCTCGAAGAGCGACAAGTTGGGAAAGTTGGCGGATTGGTCGCAGGAGCCTGGTCGCGACGGACGGGATCAGCGCGGAGGTCGACAGAACTACGGCCGTGGACGAGGTACGTGATGGAGAGATTGCAATTGATCACTTTCTGCTGAATACTGACGAAAACCAATAGACCCCTACCAGGCGTATGGTGCCAGCACGGTTTCTAGCTTCCAGTTTGAGAACAATGAAGACGAATCGACGTTCTCTGTCGTCGACAGCGGTCGCACAAGTGGTCCCAAACCTCGTGGTGGATTTGGCCAGGGTGGCCGGGGCGGTCTTGTTCTGCGCTCGCGTGGAGGAATGCAGGGAGGCCGTGGAGGAATGCGTGGAAGCCAGACTCAGCGGGGTGGATTCCAGCAGCGCTACGGAGCGACTCGAGGCGGTGCCGCTGATCGCGGTGGACAGCGGGGCGGACGCGGTGGTCGTCGGTTCGGCTGGAAGGATTACGATAAGCCTCAGCGGCTGCGCGATTCGTCGGTTGTCATTGCGCCGGAGTGGAAGATGCTTGAGGAGATTGAGTTCATTCGTCTGGCGAAGTTGTCGCTCGAGATCAAGGACGGCGACGACGTCGACACGTACGGATTCACGTACTATTACGACAAGAGCCTGGATCGCCCGGGCGGCATCACAGAGCGCAAGCTGCAGGTCATCGACGCGTTGTCGTACAACCCGACCACGTCGGACGATCCTGTGATCCAGCAACTCGCGAGCAAGGACGAGGCGACTGTTTTCGCTACGGACTCGATTTTGAGTATGCTCATGTGCGCGCCGCGGTCTGCGTACCCGTGGGATATCATTGTGACTCGTGAGAACGGCAAGCTGTTCTTTGACAAGCGCGATGGCAGTCCGCTTGACTTTGTGTCTGTGAACGAGAATGCAATCGAGCCGCCGATGGAGGTTGGCGATGGTAACAAGGAAACGATCAACACACCTTCGTCGCTCGCGATGGAAGCTACGTTTATCAACCAGAACTTCTCGGTGCAGGCTGTGACTGAGTCGAACCAGAAGCACGAGTTTGGCCACCCGAACCCGTTCTACAACCCGGAGGAGGACACTGAGCCGCTTGCGTCGCGTGGATACAGATACCGCAAGTTTAACCTGTCGTCGGCAGCCGAGGAGGAGCCGCTGAACCTGATTGTGCGTACCGAAGTCGACGGTGCGATCAAGAACTCGTCAGGCGAGGACTCGTTTATCACGATCAAGGCGCTTAATGAGTTTGACCCGCGCGCGCCCGGAGCCGGCGGTGCTTTGGACTGGCGTTCGAAGTTCGCATCGCAGCGCGGAGCTGTGGTCGCGACGGAGATGAAGAACAACAGCTGCAAGCTTGCGCGTTGGACTGTGCAGTCGATTCTGGCTGGCGCGGACCAGATGAAGCTGGGCTTTGTGTCGCGTACGAACCCGAAGGACAAGTCCCGGCATGTGATTCTCGGTGTTGTGGGATACAAGCCGCGCGATTTCGCGAACCAGATGAACTTCAGCGTTGCGAACGGATGGGGTATTGCGCGGTCGATTATTGACATGTGCCTGGCGCTCGAGGAGGGAAAGTATGTTATTGTGAAGGACCCGAACAAACCGGTGATTCGTCTGTACGAGGTGCCGCGGGATGCGTTCGAGGGCGCGGACGACAAGGGCGATGAGGAGTAGAAAAGTGGTTTGCTATTAGTTGCAATTGCATACATCATATCAATCATACCAAATGGCATTATCATATTTTATAATGATGACTTTTAACTGATAAGTTTAAAAGACACCACATCCATTAAACTGATAGGTTTTAGACAACCTCCGAACACGCCTGCGTGCATTTTGCCACTTTCTGAATGAGCATGGCTTTACATCCTTTTTATCAAATCTACAGAAATTTTACGAGTAAACAGCGCCTACTTTGTCTCCAACCGTCCTCAGGACGAAAGCGAATCAAAACAG
>JAJLTV010000037.1:0-130553 GCA_030568405.1 Myxozyma monticola
TGCCGACGGCGGGAGCCGTAGAGGCAGAGGCAGAAGCCGGAACAGACATAGCGTTAAGGAGAATTGAAGGTGAAGGTGAAGGTGAAGGTGAAGGTGAAGGTGAAGGTTATGGGGGCTTTGAAAGTCACGTGATTTAATGACGCGTTAAACTATTAGATCCACTTCTCCAGGTTTGCTCTTATTTATCACTGATCATTGCATTTTACGTAGTTTACTCATGTTATATTGAGGTTTAGTGGGTAAAGTACAAGTCCGAGACATTGCGAATGGGAAATATTTTCAAATGATGATGGACGTTAGACCTGAAGTAGTTGAAACATCTAGGGTTTATAGGGTTTACAGGCGCTATAAGGTTTTTGTAGGGTCTGAACCGACTTACAAAGCTAAGGGTTTAGTGCGCAGCCGCATCCGTCACTCCCATCCCAGGCACGTTGCGCTGCGCTGTTGCCGCCGAGACGTGCAACATAATTACATTTCATACGCCTTGTTCTCTCAACATTCGCCTGGTTACACACATACATCGCCGTCTTCGCCCCCGAATTATACCCATCTTTCGCATTCTCACGGCCGACGCATCCCCAGAGTCGCAGCCATGTCGCTGCTTTCCACGATCCGCAACAAGGCGGCGGCTCTGACCATCTTTGATCCGGTCAAGACCGAGCCCCGCCCCTCGCGCGATGAGGTCTTCCAACAGACCTACAGGCTTCCTCCGTCGGCATTGCTGGAGGCCACGATCTCGATTGAGCTCTCGATTGACGCGTCGTCGATATTTTTTCCCGGAAAATTGTCGCTCTCGCAAAACTACCTCGTGTTCGACTCGCTCGAGCCCAGATCATGCTCGTTTGTCATGCCTCTGGTCGCCATGAAGCGCGTCGAGCGTCTGGCCTCGAAGACCTATCTTTTTGCGCTATACATCGAAACCATGCACGGGCTCAAGTTCAATTTGCAGTTCATTGGTCTGCGGTCCCAGATTGAGGATTTCTGCGGAAGACTGAAAGCAAACCTGCGCGCCAACATGGCCAAGATCCGTCTTCTGCGAGATTTCCTGCCAACGCTGTATTCCGAGTACATGCTTGCAGAGCAGAAAGCTCTTGCGGCAAATGGTCGTCGGGACTCGAATGTCATCGTGCCGCCGGGAGGACTCGGTCAACTGTTTCGGTATCCCGGCGATCCGCGCAAGCTGCGGGACAAGTCCAAGCTGCGATTATGGGCGGAGTATTTACGAGATCACGGGCGAAATCTGACGTTGATTCGGCTGCCGACGTTTCAGAAACTGGTTAGAGTCGGACTTCCGAATGGTCTCAGAGGAGAGATTTGGGAGCTCACGTCGGGATCGATGTTGTTGAGACTGGCGAATCCGAATCTGTACACGAGTCTACAGAAGGAATACGAGGGACGCACGTCGCTGGCTATAGAGGAGATCGAAAAGGATCTCAATCGGTCACTGCCGGAGTATCCCGCGTACCAGTCGGAGGAAGGAATTGAGCGGTTGCGCCGCGTACTTACAATGTACAGTTGGCGCAACGAGTCCGTTGGATACTGTCAGGCCATGAACATAGTCGTGGCGGCTCTTCTTATGTGAGCTTCTTGTTGGGTTTTAATCCGAGTTTAGTAGTTTACTAACGAGATAAGTTACATGAGTGAAGAGCAAGCGTTTTGGTGTCTGTCGATGCTGTGCGACCACCTTGTTCCTGGATACTACTCGCAGACAATGTACGGAACTCTGCTTGATCAGCGCGTGTTTGAAGCATTGGTGGAGAAGACGATGCCGATATTATGGGACCATCTTGTCAAGTCAGACATCCAGCTGTCGGTAGTCTCGTTGCCGTGGTTTCTTTCTCTCTATGTCAACTCGATGCCACTGACGTTTGCATTTCGCATTCTTGACGTGTTTTTCCTCGAAGGCCCTAAGGTTCTGTTCCAGATCGGACTTGCTATTCTACGGATTAACGGAGAGGAGCTGCTGGATGTGCATGACGATGGCGCGTTTATTTCAATTCTGAAGGATTACTTTACGCGGTTAGGCGATTCTGCACATCCAACGTCGCAGAACGAGAAGCTTCGCGAGGTCACCAAATTCCAGGAATTGATGGTAGTTGCGTTCCGAGAGTTTTCAGTAATCACGGACGATATCATCATTGAGCAGCGACGGAAACACAAGAGTCATGTGCTTGACGGGATAGAATCGTTTGCCAAGCGTACGCAATTGCGGAATTTACACAAGACTGGCAAGTTGACGACTCAGGAACTGGCGAATGTGTATGACCGGTTCTTTGAGGCGCTTCAGTCGTCGAGACTGGGACTGGGTCCGACAAAGACTTTGATGGATTTGGATACCTACCAGTTTTTCATGCATGGGATCGCGAGCTGGGCTGTAGAGCCGCATGATTTCTTGACGCGGTTGTTTCACAGATGGGATGGCGAGTTGCGTGGTGGACTGTCGTTGCAGGATATGGTGACTGGTTTGGGAGCAGTGAAGCAAGAAGATATAATGAGCAGTATGGCCTACTTCTTTGAGCTGTACGACGAAGACGGTGACGGCAAGGTTGACCGGGAAGGAATACTACAAATGTCTGAGGGGCTGTTGTATGTGACTCGAAATTTGTTTCCTCGGCCGCGAACAGGTGACGGGGAGATTTCGAAACCAGATACGAGTGGGTCGAATTCGCCGTCGCCGGCAAGTACACCGGTGAACTATGATTACTTGTCGTCTGTGAGTGCGTTTATTCAGCGCGCGTTTGAGTATGCCACACCAGACGATGTGTTGTCTGAGGAGTCGGACGCGGTACTGGTTGATGTTCCGGTTGCGGCGCCAATCAAGGTGAAGGCAAACGTTGCACTGGATCCAAATCACCCGTTACATATTACGCTTCCTACTTTCCGGATGGTTGTGCTTGCGGACGAGGCGCTAGAGCGGTTTTTCGCTACGGATTTCGCAGAGTCGATTAAGCTTACGCCTGCCAAGGGTACGATTAGGCAGAAGGGCACACTAAGAGAGCTGTTTGACAGTCTTGTGTCGGATAGTGTGCGAGTCGCAGGGGAGGTTAAGCGGCGGATTGATGATATGGAGCGGCAAGCTCGGGAGCAACAGGCGCGCGAGGATGCGATGGCGATGCGGGCTGCTGTTTTGGGAGCGTCTGGGAATACAAGTGGTGACGTTGCCGGTGGTAGTGGGGCGAAGAGTAGCGAGGAAGAGGAGGACGATGATGTGCGGGACGGGAAGGTGGATGACCGGGATCGGGATCTGCTGGATGGACTGGAGATTGATGTGCCAGGCGGCTCTGGCGGCGGTCCGGTAGGAGATGTTGGGGAGAAGGGACTGTAGTAGGTGGTTGGGTATAAATGTTTGGGTAGAGTATAACTTGTTCTTATAGTATAATCGGAGTATCTTTCAATTTGACATTGTATATTTAATTGTAGCTTTATTCGTCGTCGAATCCTTCCAGGGCGACGCGCTCACGGGCGGGCACTGTCTGTTAGCACTGCTCATTACTAGTAGAAGACTAGCAGAGGTGAAGGACGACGTACGAGGATATGAAAGAGGAACGGGGACGTGATCCTTGTAGAAGAAGCGGGTACGGATGGGATAAAGCGCTGCGACGAGGGGAAGTGCGCCGAAGGAGAGGGCGAGCGGCCAGAAGTACTGCGGCTGCGTGCGGGCGTAAAAGCGCAGGGTCTGCTGGTTAGTATTTTCTTTTTCGCGACAGTAAGGTCGCATCAAAAGTTAAGAGTTAGAGTACCTGGACTGGGTCCGCGATAAACCGTGGCCGGGCAGACATTGTGTGTGGAGTGTGGGTTGACCGTGAATTTGGGATTTGGTGGTCGTGAAGTTGAAGTTCGAGGCGGTCATTGCAGAGGCCGTGATTGGCTTATTCGGCGAGGGGTTTGTACTAATAAACCCTGCATTTCTAAACCCTATAAACCCAATACATTCTATAAACCCTATTAACCCTATAACCCAAAACCCTCCTTGCGCCAGAGAACCGAGAGAAACAAACTGAGCAGGCCGACGCAGAAAGACATGCCGAGGGCGGCAAAGGGCCGAATACCCACAATTCCGAGTCTGTCCGGCCGGAGGATTGCGGCGAGACGGGCAACTGGAAGACCCGGTCGTAGAGCGGGAAGAAGCCTGGGCCGGCGGGCGAGGGCGGACGCGATCGAGATGGCGGACTTACGCTCGCTGATCTGACGCGCGAGGAGAGCGTCGAGGGTGGTGAGAGTTGTGGGGTTGATGGAGTTTGTAGCGTTTGCTGGGTCTGAGGAAAGAGTCTTGAGCACAGAAAGCGGCGAGACGGCGGTCCAAACTCGGCCGAGCGAGTCGGGCGGATGGAGCTGGAGGAAGGCGATACCGTTACTGAGAGCGTCGTGGAGTGGCAGCGGCAACGGGTCCGGAAAGCGCGAGAGAAGGAGGTCGATTGTATCTTCGTCTTCAGCAAAGGCCTTGAGCAGGACCCTGCGTCGTGAGAGTGTAACTGCGGCGTAGACGTAGACAGGCAGAGCAGCGTGGCTCGCGAGGAACGCATCGAGCGCGAGAGCGCGGTCGTGATGTTCCTCGAGTACGTGAGTGAACAGTGTGAGAACTGAGGCAAGAGCATGCGGACTGCGTGCACGAGACAGTGCAGCCGCGAGTTCGGGGTCGAGATGGTTGAGTAGAGGGAGAAGAAGACTGGTGTGGACGAGGGTGGGCGCGAGATCCGGCATCGCAAAGTCGCGGAGACGCGTGAGAACGAGGTATTCGAGGATTTCTGACGCGTCAGTTACCCCGGCAACAAGCAAAACTGCCTGCGCAACGTCGTGCAGGCCCTGGAAGTAGCATAGTGAGGGATGTCGGCGGAGGACGGATATCAAGAGCTCGTGAAGCTGCTTTCTTAATGCTTCCACTGTGCGTTCGCATTCCACTCCTTCCACTCCTTCTTCTTTTTCCTCCTCAACAAAACCCCCAAACGACCGCGCCACGTCTAGCGCAACTTGCGTCTCGTCCGCGTGCGCCGGAAGCTCTTTCCAGTTCTTCTCGTTCTTCTCATACAGGAGGTCGTGGTCTCCACAGCCCAGCAACACCGGCCACGCCAGCGCGCGCAGCTCGTCGCACAGTAGCCCACCTTTGGTCCGCGCCAGTATTCCCAGCTTCCCTCCATCTCGTAAGCTCACCGCCGCCCGGATCGCGGCCTCTTTCGCTTTTATCCGCTCCATGCCGTTCACATTGTGCTGATCTGCTTCATCTTTCATCAAAGTGCAATTAAGATGAGCACGTGACAGTATCACGTGATGCATTACGCTCCATGACGTAGCGTATCGCTTTGTTGTTTTGTCAACACCAGTTCGACCTCGCCGTTACTTGTCTTCCCTCTTCACTTCCGACTTGCAACTAACCTCCAATTACACCCACATCATGGCCGCGAACCCCGGTTTCGCTCCCCGAACCCCCTCCTTCACCCCTTTCTCGACCCCTTCCAACTCCCCCGGCACCCCCCGCCTCCCGCTCCCGGCCGACGACGGCAAGTTCCACCTACTGCTCGCCGCCACCGGCTCCGTCGCGACCATCAAGCTCCCGCTCATAGTGGCCAAGCTCTACGCGGCCTACACGCCCGCACGCATCTCTATCCAGGTCATCCTCACCGAGCCTGCTGCGCGCTTCCTTCCCGCCGCCGACCATCAACTTCCTCACGACATCCATCCATGGCGCGATATGGACGAATGGAGCACCTGGGAGTCGCGCGCTGACCCGATCCCGCACATCGAGCTCCGTCGCTGGGCTCATCTGATGCTCGTCGCACCGCTGTCCGCGAACTCGCTTGCAAAGATCGCGACCGGACTGTGTGATAACCTGCTTTCTTGTGTCGCGCGCGCCTGGAACCCGGCCGTGCCGCTTTGGCTCGCGCCCGCCATGAACACGTACATGTACACCCATCCGGCCACAGCCCGCCATCTCGCGCTCGTTGCAGCTGAGATGCCCTGGATTAAGGTCCTCCGGCCTGTTGAAAAGGTTCTTGCTTGTGGCGACATCGGTATGGGTGGCATGCGCGAGTGGGCTGCCATCGTCGAGGACGTCATCACGGAATTCTCGCCGGAAAACTATCCTTTGCCATTCGACCCCTCTGAAAATATCAACGTACCCGAGCACTCTCGCGTGCCTCCAGAGCACTCGCGGCATCCGAACTCGCCCGGTCACGTCCAGTTTCCCGACGAGGCCGGCTTTCCGCGTATTCCAAAGGACCTCACACCAGCATTCAAGCAGCCTTCGTCCTCCTCTTTTTACCTATCTTCCATCCTTATAACAATCGAATCCTCCGTCGCCGCCATTCTTCTTCTACAGCTTCTTTTTATTCTTCCTGCCTGCTTGCCTTAGAATTTTGCATTACTCGGTCGTCTTTTGGTAGGTTGTTTTGGTCGTTTCGGTGGTCTTGGTAGTCTTGGTAGCTGGTGCAGGTAGTCAGGCGTTTAATTGATTCTCAGTATACACATTTCTTACAATCTCGACGCAGTCTTTATGTCTTTTGTCCGTAACTTCAACACCCGTCTCAGAATCTTTCCTGACGGCGACTTTGGAATCTCAGAAACCACCACAACTCCACCATACAACTTCTTATGTCTCGCGACCTGTCTATCTACCCACTCCCTAATCTCTTCCGCCCTTCCCTCTTTACCAATTACCACAAACGCACGCGGTTGCTCTGTGGCCTCCTCTTCTGACCAATACCCAATCACGGCCGCGTCAACGACATCTGGGTGTGTTAGTAACAATCCTTCAAGCTCTGCAGGTGCGACTTGAAATCCTTTCGATTTGATCATTTCCTTTGCGCGGTCTACAATCCGCCAATACCCATCTTCATCTACGCTTGCGATATCCCCCGTCCTCATCCACCCATCTCCAACCAACGTGTCCCTTGTTGCCACCTCGTTATTCAAATATCCCATCATAACATTTGGTC
The DNA here is from genome assembly GCA_030568405.1 of Myxozyma monticola. Classification (NCBI taxonomy): domain Eukaryota; kingdom Fungi; phylum Ascomycota; class Lipomycetes; order Lipomycetales; family Lipomycetaceae; genus Myxozyma; species Myxozyma monticola. The sequence continues at coordinate 6,930 of JAJLTV010000037.1, forward strand.
CTCGCAGCCACATCTCACCCACACCACCTTTTGGCACATCAAACTCAGTCTCCACGTCAACCACCCTTGCCTCAAGATTCGGTACCAAATACCCAATCGTACCTACTTTTGTGTCAGGCCGATTTGTAGGCGTCATATGCGTGACAGGACTTGCTTCTGTCATTCCAAAACCTTGGCAGATTGCCACTTTGTTGCCTAATCTGTTGGAAACTGATGCTGCGAGTGACCCGCTTAGCGGTGCAGCGCCAGATAAAAGGACTTGTAAGGATTCACGGACACGAAAGTATTTATCCACTAATGGACTTTTTGCGAGCAAAACCATCACCGGTGGCACGATGTTCACATGCGATATCCTGAATCTCACTGTCGCGCTCAGAAAATTTTCGAAATCAAACTGCGGAAACACAATCAGCTGTGCACCAAGATACGGCGTGCAATATATATGAGTCTGTAATCCGTATACATGCGTTTGTGGAAGGAACCCCGCATATACTCCAAACTGGGAAAACGACTGTGGCGATGCTCGAAGGGATTGTAAGACGTTGTTGGAGAGATTGAAATGTGATGTTTTGACGCCTTTGAAGGTCCCTGTTGTGCCGGATGAGAAGCAGAGGTACGCGATTGTTTCGCGAGATGAAGCAATAAGCGGGACCGGATCTCCATCTTTCCCCCTTCCATCCTCGACACTTCTCTCTGCATGTTCTTGAAGCTGCAGAAATTCAACTACCGTGATATCAATTTGTTTTGTAACTTGCTCCGCCACCGCTCTCCATTTCCCATCCATCGCAACCACGACAGTCGCACCCGAAATTCTAATCTGCTCACGAGCATCATCAACTCCATACATTGAGTTAATTGGCGTGATAATCCCACCACACCATAAAATCGCATGATGTAAAGCCGGAAGCTTGACATGATTTGGAATCAGCAAACCGACGACTGTTCCTCTTTTGATTTTATATTCCTGTTTCAGAATAACAGCTAGGGAGCGCACGAGTGTGAAATGGACTGAAAGGGTGATTGTGGAGCCTGTGAGGACGTCGGTCATTAGTGGAGCGTTGCTGCGGTTGAGGTGGTATGGCGAGGAGAGAAGAAAGTCCGGAAGAGACCCTTCGAAGAGCGCGATGTCTGCGAACGGCGATTTATAGATTGTTTGCGCCATTCTGGTTCTAGGTTTAATCCACGATTGTAAATTGAAAGACTGGATATATACGGAGCCTTCATCGTGAATATATATGTGTAATTTGTGCGATGCCCCGCCGCGGTGCATGTGTGTGGGTAAATACTTTAACCCCACATATTTACAGATGACGTCATCTGTTCTCACAGGCCGGGTACGTATTTATAAACAATAACTGTATTTTCTATAAGTCAGTAGATGCGCAAGAATCAATATATAGTATGCTCTGAAATCCTACTAAATCCTTCCGCAACATACGTAGCAAATTACTCCTCAACACCATCCGCGATAGCCTCCCACTCATGATCGATCGAGTGGCGGCTACTCCTCGAACAGCGCGTCTTCCTCTTCTTCCATCACCGCCTCAGGCACACTGGCAAGTGTCTGATCGGCCGCAAACCCAGACACCACACCTAGTTCTTCCTCCGGCACAGAGCGGGGTACCGCGTGCGTCGGCGCGTTTTCAATCAATTTCTGGGTAACCTTGTTACCCAAGAACGTATCCATCCCGCGATCCACGCCGCTCCAGTATCTCGCCAAACTAGCCAAACTTCTCGGCAAGATTCGCATCAGCGGGATCAGTTTCGCGTATCTCGGCATCGTAATCTTTCCTACTTCACCGCGGGAGAGAGCGAGCATGATACGATCTGCGACTTCGGAAGAGTCTAGTACGCGCGCGGCAAGTTTGTGCGTGTTGAGGACACCGTCGAAAAGAGCTGTGGCCATTTGGCCTTGTACGACGAAAATTGTGCGAACACCGGATTCGACGTCCGCGTGGGGTCCGACTTCGTAGGTGAGCGATTCGTAGAGGCCGAGAAGACCGCTCTTGGATGCTGCGTATGCGCCTATACCATAAAACAAACAAAAATGGTTAGTACTCTGACTCTAAACAGTTCACATAACCGTCTGCACAGAAAAGCAGAAAAAAAATCGCTTCGTACTAAGTTTCACTGGTCCAATATATGCCATGACCGATCCCACCATAACCACGTAACCGCGATGAAGTTTGAGCATGCCGGGGAGAAATGCTTTGATTGTGTAGAACTGCGAGAGGAGATTGACTTGGAGACATCTAGATTAAATGTTAGCGCATTGCTGCTATTATAAAACAATTCACTATCAATCCACTTTTCAATTTCGTCGTAAGTCAGGTCCAAAATGGTCTTGCCTTGCGAGATAGCTGCGTTGTTGATCACGATTGTTATGTCGCCGATCTGTATTTGTTAGACACCGTTACGCTCTGAATAACAAGAAATGACCTCACCTGGGATTGAATAACTTGCGCAGCATCAAGAACCTGTTCACGCGATGAAATATCACACGTAATATAAAATGCGCCGTCCACGCGCACTTCCGGGACCTCGATATCCAGCACGACGACAGGGATCCGACGAGCACGCATCCGTCTCACGAGTGCGGCTCCAAGTCCATTCGCACCGCCAGTAACAAGAACAATGTCAAGTTCGGGATCAATGTAAGAAAATGTCGAGTATCCACGGACCGCGCTGTACAAGCCGGAGGTCGAGAAGGAGCCGAGCGCGGAGAGTATTGAGTCGACGTAGCCCATTTTATCTGCTTTTTCGACTAAATAGATGGGTATTATGGAAGAGAAAGACACAGTTGAAGATAGAATTAGGCCCAATGTCGCATGAAAAGTATCAAGCAGAGAAGCTGAAAAGAGAAAAGAAGAAGGAGAGTGGCAGGCGCGTTAACGGCGACGATCTCCTGCGATTTCGTGCGACCATGAACGCGCCAGGAAGTTTGTAAACAAACCGGATCGCGTGTTAGTGTCACGTGCTTTAATCATGTGACTATAATAAGTCTAGTCACGTGAAACTGGAAATTACTCATCTACGTCACGCTCTCTATTCCCCAAATATATTCGAAGTCGGATTGAAGACTATTGTATAGCACTTGATTCTTGCTGTTTATGCATTCAGCTTGCTATGGTGAGCATGTCAGACACGCAGAATGGCGGCGCGGCGATGGAAGATGGTGAGTCTGGTCCTGATATCGGATGCTTGATCCCTGGTCCCTGATCTGGTCTTGCTAACATCTATTCTAGAAGTCTGTCCTGTTTGCAAGCTCGACACATACATGAATCCATCGATGCGATTTTTGATAAATCCCGAATGCTACCATCGCATGTGCGAATCCTGTGTCGATCGGATCTACTCACAGGGACCTGCGCGCTGCCCTTATCCGAACTGTGATCGCACGCTTCGGAAGAACAAGTTCAAACGACAGACATTTTCGGACGTAGCTGTGGAGCGGGAAGTTGATATTCGGAAACGGGTCGCGGGAGTGTTTAATCGATTGCCCGAGGAATTTGCATCTCTGCAGGAGTATAATGATTACCTAGAGCAAGTCGAGAACGTGATTTTCAATCTGGTGAATAATGTGGAGTATGACGCGACGCGAGAAAAGCTGGAAGCTTATGAAGCTGAGAATCGATCTGCTATTCACGCTAATGCGGAGCTGTTAAGTCGACAAGCGGAAAAAGCTGAGACGATCCGGAAGCTTGAAGAAGATTATCGACGAGAACAGCGAGCGACTGCGGTACGAGACGCTCTTGACGAGCAAGAGCTGAAGCGGGAAGCGGAACGGAAAGTGATTCAGGAGCTTGCAACTGCGAAAGAGGGCGAAGCTGATGATATTATTCGCCGTGCTGCCGAGTTTGTCCAGAGAGGGCTGGATTTGAAAAAGTCGTCTGCTCGAAGAGGCGCTCGTGAGGCTGTTGGGATGTCGTTTGAAAATACTGCATTGTCGATGATTAACCAGCGGTCACGACTTGTAGCTGGAGACGGGCATGAGGATTTTGCAAAATTTAATGCTCGGGAGCGGGAAGAATATGTAAATCCGCTTTATACTCTGAAAGAACGGTATGACGACCCGTTCTTGGACAAGATTGAGGAAAGCAAGCCGGCGCTAGCGGCTGGATTCACGATCGCGACAGTTTACGAGCAGGCCGTTTTTAATGCATTTTTGGGATTGGGATGTTTCATTGAAGATGAGAAATCTACTGCAACGGGGCCGGATGTGAAGGTCTTGTGATGATTTATTCGGATATAGAAACTCTTGGAGTAGGGAGTCTTAATGTACAATTAATAGAATACTTTTTGGCATGGTTATATATCGAGGTCGGTATTCTGTCTCTCTGACCTCACCGTGCAATATTTTGGTTCGTACATCTGCCAAACCCGTCGCCGGACAATCGGCCGGAATAGATACATGCTTGGTCAGTGTCATCCGTACAGGTATCCCTCAGGGTACCCCTCACATGAAATGTGGATGGTTCATCTCAGAGTGTAAGTTATCTTGAAAACTTGAATTCGTCGGAAGCGAGCGGGACCCGGGGCTCCTGAGCGGTACCGTACGTCCGTTCATACAAGTCCTTCGAGAGATTTCGAGCATTGATATCAGCATCCTTATTGCTGCGAGATAATCTATATCCTAGATCGTACAGCATTTTCTAGATGAACGCGAGAAATTAGAAAGGTCTGGGTATCTAACTAGAATCTCAAGACTCACTTTTTGAACAGCGATGCAGGTCTGATGCCGTTCCTGAATTCCGTCGCACATTTTCGACCTCTGAGAAACCTCGGCATCAGACAGACCTTGCTTCCAGTTCCCAGTTTGACTGGCACAGACTGTCGTAGCCTGCTTAAACTCATCGCAATTGACTTCCGCAGCTCGTAACGCCAATGTCTGCTGTTCCTCTCGATCTAGGATTTTGGTGTGAAAATTCATTTTGGAGACGTGCGCGTTTGCTACTGCATCGGAAATTCCAAATCGTTGACTGGCATCTAGAATCTCACGGCGACGGACCGAGGGTGTAACTGATTTGAAGAACTCGACGAGCTCGGGATCTTGGATTATTGATTCGTAGGTCGGTTCTATTTCTAGTGGACGCTGCTTTGGCGCGCTTGGTGTGAATAATGAGACGAAACTTGATACTCCTGGAAGCCACATTGCGATCTCAGTTGTTTTGTTTCATCAGTTGACCTATTGACACTATATCTATAACTTATAACTAGTTGCAGTCCGAGTTGTGAAGTTGGATCAACTGATCCGAAATATCGCGAAGTTCTGAGTGTACTAAACCCTCGATATTACACGGATTTAATCGTAAACAAAACAAAGTACAGACTGTTGCTTGAACGGGCCGAGACAAGTTGAGTCGCGTACAGAAACTGGGAGATACCATCTTATTATTCATCTATCCGGTCAAAGCATAGATCGCTGCGTTTAGATACTTAGCTTGTAACATGGCATCGCGTCCGTCTGATCGCGCAACGAGGATAGCATCTCGCTTGCGAGGGGCAGGGTACGTTACTTCCAATACATATTGTCGCATATCTAACCTGCACAACAGTCTGCGAAACGTTTCCGAAAGCGCGTTTCAGATTAATTACACCAAGGGCTCTACACCGAAGTCAGTAGCAAAGGAGGGGAGTCGCCGACTACAAGAGCAGCAGTCCGCTAAACGTACGCCGCGACGGCCAACTGGTCCGGCACCAACTCCGAGGGGTAAAACTCTCCAGTCAGCCAGTAGGACTACTAGTACTCGCAGGCTTCGAGCTCCATCTGGACCAGGCCAGTCTGAACAAGAGAGTCATGTGTTTCGAGGTGCAATCTCCTCTGCGAAGAAACGAGCAACACCGAAGAACGCAGTTGTTCAAGAGCAGCGTCACAGGCGCACTGAGAACGTTCAGACCGAAGTTAACGAGAAATTACATGCTGGCCCTAGTCATGTATCTGAGAGGGTATTTCCGAGATCTTCGACGAAGAAGCAGAGGACGCTTAAGAGTACAATTTCACACGAACGTCAGCCAGAACGACTGCGGCGGCGGACTCTGACTAACCCGGATCAGGAAGAATTCGATGACGGTCCAGGTTCAGTTCAAGAAAATGTGCCTCCGACATCCTTGTCCAAGAAGCGCATAGCGCCGGATATTGCGACCAATGTTGAACGACGACGCAGGCGAACAGAGAGCGCCCGGGATGAAGATACGGGTGTTAGCCAAGCTCAGGAGAATGTCCCGCCTACGGCGCATTCGAGGAATAGACCTGCAAATTCAAGGCCTACACAAATCACGAAGAAGAAGAATACAAAACAGCGGAAAACTCGCAAATTTCACAATGACGAGGAAGAAGCGAGGTTTGTTCGAATTACTGCATATAAGCTGCCTCCATCTCAGGGTGGTAGTGGAGCGCCTTTATTATCAGAAGTCGACGTGGTTACACAGATCATTGCCGAACAAACAGAGGCATCAGCAGCGACTCAAAAGACTCCGTTATACAAGAGGATCATTGAGGCTTATTCAGAGGAGATTCAAGGGCGTATGTCAATGCTTTGTGATGCCGTGAATTCTCATGGCGTTGCATACCGAGCTGCCGCAAAAGCAGACTCCAAAGTGGGATTGTTACGAGATCGTTTGATATCACTGCGAAAAGACAGGAAGACCATTATGGACGAAGTGTATGCTACGCGAGAGAGCCATGTACGAAGAAAGAAAGAGTTTATGGGTGAAACTTTGGCCAAGGAGATTTTGGATTCCTGGTCAGGCGTACGTGCCCGGGCTGCTAGTGGGGATAATTCAGAACTGGGCTCTGATCATGCAGATTCGAAGCGTTTAGGGATGGTTGCTGAGTTGAAACGGGTTGTTCCGCTCGTAAGTGGTGACCAAGGTATACTGTCTCAGCTTCGCGCCTTCAACGAGTTGTTGGAGACAATTGCCGTTGGCGATTTAGCAAAATCGTGAGACTGGCTTTATTTGTATAGCATAATTTGTATCATCAACTGTACTTCTAGTTATTGGCGAATGACCTCATTCTCCCTAATCTTTACTGAATAAAGAGCCTCCTCGACTTTCTTAGTACAAGCATACAAAGTTTTTACTTTGCTTTCAAACTCTCTCTTGTAGGATAAAGATGATGGAACATCTAAAAATCGAAATCCTGACTGCATATTCTGCAGCTCAAAGTAAATCTGACGGGAGATATTAGAAGCTGCAGGTCCATGTGCTGAATCGCTGTTGTCATGCAGGTTGGTTATCGCAAATCTCATCATCTCTCCCGTGGCATCGAGCAAACCTGTCGACAGTTACTATACCAGCGCAAAAGTGAGAAAATTGACATGTGCATACCCAAGATATAATTAGATTCAGAGATGTCAATATAGTCTCGTAAACACTTTTTGATCTCCTCGAACGAAACTATGCGCCTTTCTACCAAAAACGAACCGAATATCAATGCCTCAATCTATAAATCGATCAGTCTCAAAAAATCTCTAGTTTTTTATTTGAAAGCATACGTATTCATCTATTCCCGATAAGTACGTATAGTGATATCTGAGGGTGTTTCAGCATACGATCTGAGTATAGATCAGTAGTACTTAGTGGCGCACCTCGAAGTATTTCGATCTTGAGCATTGGTCTTTATGCTCTGCAGATCTTGATACACTAAGTTTTCTGCATTCTCAATGTCGCCTCTCACAGATTCTGGCAGCTCAATATTGGCCGATAGTCTCAGCAGTTGTGAAACGGAACTTGATGAGGCCAGATTTTCAGGAAGCTCCGAGTGGCTCAGCCTTTGTAGAGCAAATATACTGAGTACCATGTTAGCAATACAGTCCAGCACACAAAAGACAGAAACATTGTCATTCACATTTTCTTGCTGTTTGCTGTGATAGACCGGGAAAGTGCAATCTCTTGTTTCTGAAGGTCTTGTTGGTGATCGAGTATCGTTCTCATCTGCTTGAACGTTTCCTTGATTTGGTCGCCAGATGTCGGAGGCGCAGCGCCTTTCTCGTTTAAGCTGCCAGAGGCAGTTGTTTCTTGACTCATAGCATATTCGAAATAGTAGTAAATTGTACATCTAACTATATCGTCGAGTAGAATGTTGATTTTGTTTCGATGCGAGTCTGTTAAGCAAATACAAATAACCCAATACACAGCAGATGACGTCATAAGGTTTCGAGATGACTGTTGTCCTCGAGCTATGAATTCACATCTCAGCTACTCACTTATCGTCTCACATAACACGATCGTGTATCTACTCAGCAATGCTGACTTCTAGCTTTATTGACATGAGCTTTTGCTGCTAATGCTAAGCTGTTGTCTGTGATAGGAAGTCCGTTTGAATCAGTTCAAAGACGTCTCATCACATTACGACGCTTATCCAGCACGACAATACACGTGGTTTACTCGCTTTTCCAATTTAGCTGAATTTCATTTATCAGGACTCGTTACAATCGATAAAACGAGACATTTTGGATCTACAAAGTCGTGGTATATAGATCATCTGTGTTGTCCTAGCTTAAAATCGCAATGTCTTCGTCAGCTCCGCAATTCGCGCCTTTCAGATCCTTTGTGGATCCGGCTTTCTTTCAGCAGCTTTCGACCAAAAAGCTAAATGAATACAAGCTGGACTCATCAGATCGATCAATAAATGGCTTCTATGGTATTCCAATATCGGCGTCTGTGAATAACAGCGGGATTATCACTCTTAGCGGAGAATCGTTTAATGAAGGGTTAGTGGGATATCTATACCTAGATTACAATAGCTGATTTAGAAATTTGCAGCCCAAATGATAGTACAGACTTTGTTGCGTTGGGAACGCTGCGAAACGTCAATACTATCGAGGAGTTCAAGTCTTTGGACAAGAACAAATTGATTCAAGCTCAAGGAGAAAAGGTAAAGATTCTAGCGTCTCGTCAGCTCTTACACTGTTGTCTAACTTGTTCAGATCTGGACGGCTATTGACAGCGATGAAGTTGCTACTGATCCCTCAATTCTGTCCTCATTATATCTACTTAGTTTTTCGGATTTGAAGAAATACAAATTTTACTATTGGTTTGCCTTTCCCGCGCTTCACACAGACTGGACGTTCAATGGCGAAGATCCTATTTCGTCAGTGAGTCAGGACGAGGGCAGAGTCCTTGTCCACGCTATACAGACCTGGCGTGATACGGTGTCGACCTCGCAAGCTGGCTTTTTTCTGCTGAAAAAGAGCGAATCCGGTTGGACAGTAGGAGAGCTTGGTCAGTGGTCAGAGTATTTTGGAGAATCTGGGCTCTCAGACGAAGTCACTGTGGGATTTTGTGATCCTTCTTCGTATGATCGAAATCCGGGATGGCCGTTGCGAAACTTTCTTGCATATATTGGTCATAAGGGTTGCAAGAATGTCAATGTACTATGTTATCGCGATCTTGCAACGATTTCCACGTCAAGAAGCGTGTGGATGCGATTCAAGCTGGAAGATGAATTTTCCATGAGCTCGTCTCCCCGTGTAAGTGGATGGGAAAGAAATTCGCAAAACAAGCTTGTACCGAAGACTGCCGATTTGTCGGCGTTGATGGATCCCCTGAGGTAAACTTTACGCTTATTGCCCCATTACACTCTGCTTTAACTGACACCTGCTGTTTAGATTGGCAGATCAGTCGGTTGATTTGAACCTGCAGCTGATGAAATGGAGAATTGCGCCTGATCTCGATATTGAAAAGATTCAAAAGACAAAGTGTCTCCTTCTTGGAGCCGGTACTCTAGGAAGTTATGTTGCACGAGCGCTTATGGTATGTTTGCTTTTACGCCGCTGTTTATTTTTGTTCGCCAGACTTTTTCTGACTTGATTAGGGGTGGGGAGTTCGAACGATTTCGTTTATTGACAACTCTACGGTGTCATTTTCTAATCCTGTGAGACAGTCGCTGTATACTTTTGATGATTGTATGTCAGGAGGCGCTCTGAAGGCTCCGAAAGCTGCAGAGGCTCTTAAAAGAATCTACCCTGGTGTTACAAGTTCAGGGCATGTTCTCTCGGTGCCCATGGCAGGACATCCAGTGACAAATGAAGCGAAGCAACAAGAAGAGTATGCCAAATTAGTGCAATTGATTGAGGATCATGATGCAATTTTCCTGTTGATGGATAGCAGAGAAGCTAGATGGCTTCCGACTGTCATTGCTAGTGCTCAGAACAAAGTCGTTATTAACGCAGCGCTTGGATTTGATAGCTACGTGGTCATGCGGCATGGAGTTCCTGATTGTGTTAAAGAAGAACGGCTGGGATGTTATTTCTGCAACGATATTTATGCTCCGTCAGATAGCTTAACTGATCGAACGTTGGACCAAATGTGTACAGTAACGAGACCGGGAATTGCCTTGATTGCTTCTGGCATGGCAGTTGAACTTTTTGTGTCCATCATACAGCACCCTCTTGGACCTGCAGCGCCGGCTCCAACCTCAGACTCTGCAAATTCAAATGATTCGTATGAGCATCCTTTAGGTGAAGTTCCCCATCAGATGAGAGGCTTTTTACGACAATACCAGCAGATGAACATCAAGGGAACTAATTATGAATACTGCTCTGCATGTTCTGAATCTATTTTAAACAAATGGAAAGACGAAGGTTGGGAGTTTGTGAAGAGCGCTTTGAATGTTAGAGGTTATGTGGATGAAGTTAGTGGTTTAGCTGAAGTTCAGAGACAGGCAGATGAACTTGAGCATGATGATTGGGACTTTGATGAAGAGGAGAGCATTGGATATGATTCTCCTGGTGTGTAGGATACAGCTATTGTGTCAATAGTATACAAACTAGTTTTAATCTGTTGTATAATTTCATTACATCCCTAACTCAAACAAAAGCATGCACACGTACCACGTACTAAAGAATTGCCTTTTTGCACAAAATGAAACGAAATCGCACCCCGACATATCCATCAAGTTATTTCTTCTTCGCCTGTCCGATGTGGGTATTATTAACCATAGTAGCAAATCGAAGAGAGTTCACGGTCTCTGAGATATGCTGCTTAAAAGGAGAAACGTTCACAAACATAAGAGTCTTTGAGTTTCCTCCCAATGAGTATTGCAGAAGATACGTCAGCTATATGAAAAAGAAAGTTAGCACTACTGTCTGATCATTTATGTGTCACATTCTAAAAGCTCACCTTTGAGTTTCTGTACGGAATATGACCACCGTCTTTAGATGATCCCAGCGCGGTGATTACATCTCTTAAACAACTCAAACTCTTGTTGATGGATACTGTCTCGCGAAGTCTGTCACCTGTACTTTGGGAATGCGAAAGTCGCTCAGAACCAGCCAGATCAATCAAATTCAAAGTTCCTTCTCTCTTTTCATTTGTAGTCGTGTTCTCTCCGTATAGTGTTAGAATGAATACACTGTGAGAACGAGAAGATCTCTCATTCGCTTTGGTTGCTGCAACAGATCGGTTTCCGGATGCTTTTCTGAGCATGGAAGATACTCTTTGCCGAGAATCCAACGTCACGGTCGAAAGCTCTGGTACTGTAATCTTTCCTTCCTTTGAGTCATTTCGAATTTCCAGTTTCCTCTTTCCAAAGTCGTCTGTTTCGACTAATAGATCGTTGATGGTCTCGTTATAAATCTCCAGAAACTGTCCTTCAATCCGGTAAGTCCATCCTTTTTCGTGCAGACTCTCGGCGCTAGAGAATATCTGATCCACAGCTCGAGTAATCATTCCATCTTCCGAAGACCTAGTTCAATCTGTCAGACTATGCAATTATTTTATCGTCCTCAAAAACTGGCGCTTACATCGTGTACGTCTTTCCAGATCCAGTCTGACCGTAACAGAAAATGCACACATTATATCCATCCAACGCACTCTGAACCAGCTGCGAAATCTCACCAAAAATTTCAGCATTAGTAGACTGCTCGGAAAACACCTTGTCGAATCCAAACGAATGAGTCTTAGTCGTGGTTGTGCCCATTGCCATTCCCAAAGCACTTTCGCTGCTCGGACCGGTCAACTCAATCTCACTGCCTTCTGCATCTTTGTCGGGGTATGCAATCTCTGCAACGTCTTTCTTTTCTGGTTCACTGGGAGGTCTGACTCGACAAAATACGCGAATATTGCCTTTCAGCTCTTGCACTTGATTATGTAAGACGCGGCGTAACGATTCCTCCTTTACCAATTTCTCTTTCATAATACTTTCCGACTCCTTCGCTTGCGACACCTGAAGAGTCATTTCAGCGACTTTAGCATCTCTGTCTCGCAGTTCCATTTCGAGTTGGAGAACACGGTTATGCAGAGTTTGCTTTGAAGTTTCCATAGTCAACGAACTAGCAGACTGTTCGGCAATCGTGCTCTTAAGAACACTGTTGAGATGTTGTACGTTTTCCAGTTCTGATTGCACCTCCCTCAGACGACTGCTCGTTTGATCAAGTGTAGACTGGATATTTTGAGTAGCTTGCCCCGCAGTCGCTCGTTCGCAATCAATTTCAGCTCTCAAAATGTCGACATTTGCGCGCAGAGACTGTGCCTGTTGCTCGTATTGATCCGCAAGATCTCGCTTTTGACTTTCAAAGTTTGAGATTATGTTGCGCTTCTCCTTGTCAAACTCCATCTGTACGTTGAGAAGCTGATCTCGTGTCTGTTGTTCTTGCGCTTGCAGCTTTCTTGAATAGTCTGCCAGCGCAGAATCATGCTTATCTTGTTCCTGCCGTCGTATCTCATCTTCGCACGCTCTCATTGTAGACTCCTGGCTTTCGAGTCTGGCTCTGAAATTATGCTCGAGACTTTCAAGCTCAAGATCGTGCTTACGCTGAGCGTCATCGGCAAGTCCCTTCAGCTCTGAAATATGGCGCTGCAAATCTATAATATCTCCTTCGAGTTTCCGTCGTTGAAACTCTGCTCCAATCCGTTCTGTTTCCAGAATCGTGGCTGCAAAGTAGATTAGTAACAATGAAGTAAGGAGTTTATAATCTGAAATCGTGACGTACTTTTAGCTTGAAGCTCATCAATTTTGGCAGACGATTTCGTCTTGTCATCTGAAAAAAGAGCATAAAGTTTCTCATAGTTTGATTCCACCGTGTCAATTCGGCCCTTGACATCCCATGGTGGATTATCAACAGTAGCGCTGACTGACATAATCCGACCATTCGGAATCCCATTCCCCTGAGCACTAGAAGGCCGAGTTGCTGGCACTTTTCCTGAGGATTGCATAGGCTGTCCACGCATGGAATTGGCAGATTTGGCTCTTGTAGTTTGACTGCCACCTGTGAAGGTAGTCGTGGAAGAGGCTGCTGTTTTCCGGCCATAGCCCGCAACTCTGCTGCTGTTTGCAGTTGATGATAATGGTCGTCGTCCAGGCGGTTCCATTGGCTTTCTAGCTGTAGCTTTCGCACCGGCAGCTTGTGTTGTCAAGGACGGCTTGACTGTAGTGTGATATTGCTGCATCTTCGGCGGCGCTGCTGCAATGTTCAATGTTTCCGGCTGAATGGTCCCAAGCACATCATCGGCGCGAGACTGATTTCTTCTACTAAGCGGAGACGCTGGTGCATTATTAAAAATCATCTTCGTCGCTGGCTGGGGAATCCGCGAGACCTGGGCCGGAGTGCAAGGAACCGTCATTGCGGGTTGCTGGTCGTTTTCGGAGAGCATTATGTTCTTCTCTCTTTAGTATCTCTGGAAATTGAAAACAAACAAAAAAAGCGCAGTTCAATATTATGGCATCTGTTGCAGTGAGTATAAACTCAAGCTGAGACGTGCACACGCGCGTGGTGCTGAGTTGTTGAGTGCAATCGACGGGAGATCGCTAGAAAGATAAACACGGTTTGTTTTGTTTGTTTGTTTACGCCGCGGTTGCGATGACAACGGGAGTTACCCGGCTCTTGTTTAGATTGCATAGTCACGTGGGTACAATCACGTGCGCGGCTTACTGCTGCAGCAAAACGCGCAGCGCCTCGAGCGACTAACTCTGCCTTGTGAAAGTGAAAGCTGCCTTGTGCTTCACCACTACAACTATAGAGCAATTGCATTTTAAAAAATAGCTTTGGCTTGCTTATACTCTTTAATAGTCAAAGAATTGCTTTGAGTGTTTATAATTTCTAATTTTCGAAAAATCATGGCGTCCAAAGGTAGTTTAGTTCGTCTTGATAATACCAGAAAGGCGAAGATACTAACAACTTCAGCTTCGTTGCGTCCAATTGTCATTTCGGGACCGTCAGGTATGCTGCAGGGCCTTCAAAGTGCTGGTTAGGTAGAGGTAGTAAGACTCGGATAACTTCTCACACCGCCAGGAACCGGCAAGTCGACGCTGCTCAAGAGCCTTTTCACGGACTACCCTGATACTTTTGGATTCTCTGTCTCGCGTATGTTTCCCAGTCTGATATGTTCCTATGTTGAAGTATGCGACTGCTGATATAGTTTTTGTAGATACCACACGGAAACCTCGGCCGGGCGAGGTTGACGGGGTTGCGTACCATTTCGTCGAGCGACCTGCGTTCGATGCGTTGATTGCGCAGAATGCGTTTTTGGAACACGCCGAGTTCTCTGGCAACTGCTACGGTACTACGATTAAGGCTGTTCAGGATGTCGCGACGAAAGGCAAGACTTGTATCTTGGATATTGATATGCAGGGCGTCATCTCCGTGAAGAAGACGGATCTGAATGCGCGTTTCCTGTTTCTGGCGCCGCCTAGTCTCGAGATCCTACGGTCGCGTCTCGAAGGTCGTGGCACCGAGAGCGCGGAGAGCGTTCAGAAGCGAATGGATCAGGCGACGAAGGAGATGGCGTTTGCTGAGACTGGTGCTCACGACAAGATCATTGTCAACGACGATCTGACCAAGGCGTACGAGGACTTGAAGGCGTTCATTTTCGACGCGTCTGCTTAGTTTGGTTTTGTCATTGTAGATACTGGTATTCGCATTCTCTTATGTACAAAGATCTGTGTATGTAAATCGAGTCTTTCTTTAATGGACCATGCGGAAAGGCTGTCCGGGCTCGTACTCTCTCAACGCGTCCTTCACGTTGACCCAGTATCTCAACACTCCCACGGCCGTCTTTGCCTCGTCCATTTGATCTGCGTCAAACGCAATCTCGACCCGCTTCTCAGCACCTTCGACTTTTTCCTCGACCTCGCTTGCTATCCGCGCGAGTTCGTCATGTGTCTCGCACTCCTCAATCTCCTCCAAAAACTCGTAAACGTCCGCCAACAACTGCGGATCCTGCGGAACTTTCCGGCCCTCATCCTCCGCAATCCCCATCTCACGCAGTTCCAGCAAATACACAGCTCTGCTCAGTGGCGATTGAAGCGTCGTATACGCTTTATTGATTTCAGACGAGAGCTGTTCCGCGCGCTCTTTGGCTTCGTCCGTCCGCGCCAGATCAGGATGGTTCAGGGATTGAAGTTTAAGAAACTCGTTTCGTAGTTGCCGCTTGTCAATCGAGAAGCGACCGGCTGGTGGTGGACCATGGAGAAGGGTCTTGGGGAAGAGAGCGTAGTAGGACTGGTCTTTGGTCTTTGTCGTTATATGGCGCACCGCGGACATCGACAACTGCCGTGCTGCGGCCTGACACCGCGATATTCGGATCATTCCAAGTTGTAGTCTTAGTTATACCAAATATATCAGATATATCAGATCAACATGGCACGTATGATATATGTCGTCAGAGACGTCAGAGTTCTTTCTATATGAAGTCTGAACGAAGATCGGAGTTAAAATAATCAGCACGTGACCATTCAGAACATATAACTGCGTTTACAGAGGGTTTTAAATTGTGATGTAGTTGTGTAATGAGATCAAGGTCTAGGCAATATATTCAATTTCATGCATAATCATCAAGAGCACACTCTGTATTCCAAGCAGATTGTTGACTAGTTACTACATATACAGCGCAAACAAGAGAGGAAGAACTATCTTCAATTTTAAGGGTACCCGCGAAACCCAATCAGAATACAATAACGAAAAAAGACTTGTCGTCCCCGGTAGTAGATCAACATCAAATAATTCAAGCAACTTATATAAGGTCTGCGACATCCATGGGCATCTCCTCGACCTGAGTGCTGTAGAACTGCTCGATTTCTGAAGAAATACGATGTTAGTATACCGACAAAGACTAAAACAAAGATGGAACAACTCACCTCTCATGACCTTGACGTCCTCGTCAGTCACAAAGTTGATGGCAACACCCTTGCGACCGAAACGTCCACCACGACCGATACGGTGGATGTAGTTCTCCTTGTTGACCGGGAGATCGTAGTTGATAACCAGCGACACCTGCTGCACATCGATACCACGAGCAAGGAGATCAGTGGTAATCAAGACACGCGAAGATCCGGATCGGAACTCCTTCATGATGATGTCACGCTGAGCCTGGTCCATGTCTCCATGCATGGCCGAGACAGTAAAGTCACGGGCGGTCAACTTGTCGGTCAGCCAGTCGACCTTTCTTCTGGTGTTGCAAAAAATAACTGCCTGTGTAATCGTCACAGTCTCGTACAGATCTGTGAGAGTGTCCAACTTCCAATCCTCCTTGTCGACAGCAATGTAGAACTGTCGGATACCTTCAAGCGTAAGCTCGTCCTTCTTGACCAAGATGCGGACAGGGTCGCGCATGAACTTGGTGGTCACATCAAGCACCTCACGGGGCATGGTGGCCGACAGAAGGACGACCTGTGTAGTGCCGGGCAGCAGCTGGAAGATGTCGTAGATCTGGTCCTTAAAGCCGTGGGACAGCATCTCATCGGCCTCGTCAAGAACGAAGAGCTTGACGTTGTCGGTGCGAAGCGCACGACGCTGAATCATGTCCTGGACACGACCAGGGGTACCGACCACGATCTGGACACCCTCCTGGAAAATGCGAACATCATCTCTGATAGCAGTTCCACCGATACAAGCGTGGCAAGTCACGTTGGTGTAGTCACCGATGGCGACGACGACCTTCTGGATCTGCTGGGCAAGCTCACGGGTGGGCGCGAGAATCAAAGCCTGGCACTGCTTGATGGTGGGATCGATCTTCTGCAGAACAGAGATCGAGAAGGTGGCAGTCTTACCAGTACCGGACTGGGCCTGGGCAAGAACATCGCGACCTGATTGGCAGAGTTAGTGCATGAGCCATGAAATATCAAATGAAAGAAAGCTCACCCTTGATAACGGGCATGATAGCACGCTGCTGGATGGACGAAGGGGTCTCGAAACTAGTACAATCAGCCAAAGAACCTCACCAATCACCACAAAAATAAAACAAAATGCAGCTCTTACCCATAAGCAAAGATACCTCTGAGCAACTCAGGGTTCAAGCCCATCTGGTCGAATTCGTCGACGACTTCATCGTAGTTGGACTCAATCTGATCTCCATCGATGTCGGTGAGCTGCTGATCAGCCATATTGCTCTGTCAAGCTGGGTCAAATAAACCGAGTTCTTGTGAAAAGTAAAGTAAATGTTCCGTTGAATGCTCAACCGGAACGAAACAGGTGATTTTGGGGAAAGTGCTGTACGAATTCGTGCGAATCGTGGTGAAGAAAAAATTTTTGAGACGGGAAGGCCTTACTTGAAGTGATGGCCCTCGAGGCATAAGCGCACAAGCAAGGAGAGGTTTGAGCCCTAACTCGCACGCACGTGATGCTACATAATTCAGTCGCAGCTTTCTAAAACCCTCTTTATTTAGATAACCAAACGATCAGCCATAAGTTAGGATATATACACGAATTGTTTGTAACGATGTCAAGAAACTGGCAGAATGATGTGTTATGTTATGTTAGACTCGACGTGACGAACTGACGATGTCCATGGCCGGATTGGCTGGCTAGAAGAGCAGACCCACGACTATAAGCAAGAAAGACTACATATAGATAACGCTTGAATACTCTCACTGCAAGATTACAACTTGTACTTGTAGTTACAGTAAACACATCCAATGATCTGCTGCGACTCGTGATACAATACTGCGCAATGGAAGTCGTGACTAAGATCAGATTCACGAGACGAGTTGAGCAAGTATCATTAGGCTTGAGACAAGAGTGCAGAAGAACTCAGTTCCAGGGACAAAAAGGCACGATATCAATATGTAAAGATGCTGTATTGACCAGGAATGCTATCTTATAAACAGACCCATGACGATATTCACTCATGCCTGCTGGTCCGGGTTATGGTGAATGTCTAAATGTTATAACTTTCTCGCTATATGTTTCCCAGCGTAATCAGCCCTCTCTGTGGCCGTCTCGGCACCTTTCCGTCATTGGCACTGATAATCTCGTTGCGCATCTCCTGTAGTCTCGCTTTCTAATCGAACCCGTCAGTATTCATCTAAACATCACCAGCACAACCTTCAAAATCTCGTTCTCACCTCCCGCTTGTGGTCCAAACACTCCATGTAGTCCGCCAGAGGAAGCTGGCAAACCTTCTCTCCAGAGCCAGTTGCAGCAGCCTTGGTGCACTCAGCAAGATCGAGCCAGTCTGAGAGTTAACGTTAGTATAAGTTGGTGCGAACAAGTTGATGCGACAAGTAGGAACAAGAACATACTGTTATAGCACCGGCCGACACCGCCCTTCATACCAAATCCGGAAGACATTTTCTTTCGTGTTTCCTTTATTCTTTTACGAGAAGAGCAGAGAATGCCGTATACAGAATATATACTGTATGTAGAACTGTTTGAAGGAATCGGTTGCTGGTTGCGGTTTGAATTCGGAGTTCGCGGCGTGATTATTGGTCGAGACAAGCTTGGTGCGCTTACGTTTCAAGGCGTTCGTGTTAAATAAAGAATTCGCGGCACAAAACTACATACAAAACCTATAAAATCACATAAGCTTCTCTTAAGTATAAGTTTACTACTCGATTTGCATTGCAGTCGTATTCTTGCGAGATATTACTATTCCGTCTGCTATTTAGGATCGAGTTTATCATTAAAGTCTTTGTGTGGATTGCCGTGTGACCGATATACACCGATTTTCAGGCGAACATGAGCAGAACAGGTAAGAAGACGACTTGTGCTGCCTTTTATATTTGTATCCCTGCTTATACTAACCTCATCATCAGGAACCAACAGTGTTCCGCTTGGAGCCAGACGGCGAGGAATGCCGGATGCCTTTGTGCCTCCGCCTCCAGTTGGAGGCGGCGACGGCGACTATCCGCCTCCTCCGCCGGCATTGCCACCACCACCTCCTCCTCCCATGAATATGGACGACTACCCGCCTCCGCCTCCACCGGACGAGGCTCGTCCTCCGCCTCCCCCTGGCGATCTTCGCGGTCGTGGTCGATCTCCGTTGCGTGAAGATCCAGAAGCACCGCGCAAGAGAAAGCGGAAAAATCGATGGGCTTCAGCTGAGGAGAACCATGTTGCCAACTTGATTAATCTTCCGACTTCGATTTCTGGAAATATGACACCGGAGCAAATTGAGGTATGTGTTTTCTCTTTTGATAGATTCTATTTTGATAGAATCCGGCATAATCCTAACCGAATCAGGCCTACGTGCTCAACCTTCGTATTGAGGAAATCTCACAAAAGCTGCGGATCAACGACGTTGTACCCAGGGATGGAGAACGGTAAGTAGCTTGTGCTTGTCTCTTGACGTTGGTTTTGGACTGTATTAATATTTTATGTCTAGTTCGCCGTCTCCGCCTCCTCAGTACGACAACAACGGAAAGCGCGTAAACACAAGAGAGTTCAGATACCGGAAGAAGTTGGAAGACGAACGGCACAAGCTGATCGAGAAGGCTATGCGGACCATCCCTGACTTCCGACCTCCTGCAGATTACCGTCGACCGCTGAAGACGCAAGAGAAGGTTTTTGTTCCTGTTCATGAGTACCCGGAGATTAACTTCATTGGTCAACTTATCGGACCCCGAGGAAACACGCTTAAGAAAATGGAACAGGAATCTGGCGCAAAAATTGCCATTCGTGGGAAGGGATCAGTCAAGGAAGGAAAGGGTCGGTCTGATGCTGCATTCCAATCTAACCTGGACGAGGATCTCCACTGTTTAATTATTGCGGATACCGAGGAGAAGGTTCAGTTGGCCATAAAGGCTATCAACAGAGTCATTAGCACGGTAAGTACTTTTCGCTCCCTTTTTTTCAGACACAGTGCTGATAGTATTTAGGCGGCGTCGATGCCAGAAGGCCAGAACGAACTTAAGCGAAACCAGTTGAGAGAGCTTGCGTCGTTGAACGGTACACTTCGTGACGACGAGAACCAGGCATGCCAAAACTGTGGAGAGCTTGGTCATCGTAAATACGATTGTCCGAATCAACGCAATTTCACAGCGAATATTATCTGCCGGATTTGTGGAAATGCAGGTCATTTTGCTCGAGACTGTCGAGAACGTGGGCCTGGCGGTGGTGGAGATTTCTCTCGTCGTGGACCTCAAGAACCGGCTCGGGATACAAACGACCAAGAATACGCGAGACTGATGCAGGAACTGACTGGAAAGGCGTTACCGTTCCAACCTGGACCGCGAGCTGCTATTGAGAATGGTCCGCCTCGCAATGATTATGGTGCGCCTCCTCCCCAGGCACCAGCGCCGCCGCCCAAGTCAAATGCGCCTCCGCCGTGGGCTCGGAGATAGTTATGATGGGGATTTTTTATTTTTGTACTTTATTTTGCTTCTGAGATATGTTGTCAACTGTGTTATGCCGGAATCATGTGCTATTTGACTTCTATTCAGGATTTACATGTATTTATAAGTTGTGACAAAACTTGTCTAATATTGACAAAAAATTCGATTTTTGATCACTATAAATCCTAATCCAGGCAGAACGCGCAAATGCTGTTCATGCAAAATGAATTCCGACCTGATGAAATGCATACAACAATCTAAAGGAAAACTTGTTAGCTAACTATTACCAGTTCATGCGTTATCAAAGAACTCACTTCAAAAAGTCTGCCTCGTCGCATTTCCCGGCCCGCTTGTCGGACATTTCAGTCTCGTTAAGTACTTTATCTATCAGTGTGCTTATATTCAGATCGTCTGTGACCATCATGTCGTTCTGTGAGCAGTACGTCCGGTAATTTTTTTCCAGAATTCCGGTGATTGCGTGTGATTTGAATCCAGCAGATATAGTCTAGAAGAGAGAGTAACTGATTAGAACCGTCAACAATAAAGTTCAGGTATCTACGCACCCTGTTTTTCCGCACAAAGCAGATTCTCAAAAGTCCGTCCCATTCGTTAAAATCGATCGGCGGTCGTGGATTTTTCGTCTCAATACGCACCACAGACGACTCTACCTGAGGTGGAGGTCTGAAATTGTTCTTTCCCACCTATTACAGTCAATAAACATATTCTAACATCAATAACGCAAAAAGGGGAATACCTTCATAATATGCGTAACAGTGGCCCACATCTGCACGTTTACACTTAACCGGCAATAAAGCTCATCGCCAGCTCGCGCGACGAGTCGTAGCGCGAATTCACGTTGAAACATAAGAATCGCTACTCTTGGTGGTCGTGGTAAGTTGAGAAGTTTGAACACAAGTGGTGAGGAAATCTAGATATCGTCGGTTAATGAGAAGGGGTCCAGATGAAACAATACAGCACAGGTCGGTCTTACTTGGTAAGGAGTATTGCTGATGCAAATATCAAAATAAGGAAGATCTGCTTTGATCACGTCCCCAAGAATAACTTCTAACTTCTTCTGTTCTGGTTTTCCCTGTGTACGTTTCGTAACTTCCGCCGCCATTCTCGGATCCATCTCAACCGCAATGACATGCCTCGCTTTCTCCAGTATTTTAACTGTCAGATTTCCTGTTCCCGGTCCAACTTCAAGCACCACATCCGACGGTTTAATTTCAGCCTTGTCCACAATTCCCTGCGCAATAAGTGGGTTTTTCAGCATATGTTGACCCAGTCCTGTGTTCATTTTGAAAATGTTCAGTGCTGGTCCTTGGCCTGGCTTACTACTGGACTTTGCTGGGCCATCGCTGCGCTTTCTTGAGGGAACTTTGCCCATTTTCTACTTCTCAAAGTAGTCCAGCGGTACAGTATATACGATAAAAATGCAATATTTTTCTTTTTAGCTGTATTTACCGTCTCCAAGATGTATAATTTTGATCCGATTCGGCTTTGCTGAAAGCTTGAAGACGCGAGTTGGGAGATCTCAAAATTATTTTTTTCGGGTTTGGGTTTCTGAAGTTTAACCTTGAACTCTAAAACATTGAAATCGCATCACGTCGAGACATCGAATTTCATACAGCTTTCGGTGCTTTTAAAACATATATATACGCAGCTTGAGTCCAAGAAGTCGCTTTAGATTTATATTTTCAGCATTTCCGCACTCTTTCAGTGTTTACAATGCTTGCGACTCCAAGGCGTGACTTCTTAAGCGAGGCGGCACCAGAAAACTACGTCGCTGGACTTGGTCGTGGTGCCACTGGATTCACAACTCGATCCGATATCGGACCTGCGCGCGAAGGACCAACTGAGGATGCTATTAAGGAGGCGCTTGCAAAGAGAGTAGAAGCTTTGGAAAATGGGACTGCGTCTGATAATGATGATGAGGAAAGATTTAGGGATAATGAAAACGACGAAGGTCTGTTTGCTAGGGGTGCATATGACGAGGAGGATGAGGCGGCCGATAAAATTTACAGCGAGGTTGATGAGAAGATGGATTCGCGCAGAAGACTTCGAAGGTACGATATGTTCCTGTAAAGAATCGGCTCTTCAGTTTTTTCTAACTTCGCTATAGGGAAGCACGAGAGAAGCGCGAGCAAGAGGACTACGAACTCAAGAATCCAAAGGTCTCTCAACAATTTGCGGACTTGAAACGAGCACTTTCTGCAGTTTCTGCAGAC
Source organism: Myxozyma monticola (assembly GCA_030568405.1). Classification (NCBI taxonomy): domain Eukaryota; kingdom Fungi; phylum Ascomycota; class Lipomycetes; order Lipomycetales; family Lipomycetaceae; genus Myxozyma; species Myxozyma monticola. The sequence goes on from JAJLTV010000037.1 coordinate 29,652, forward strand.
GAATGGGCTAGTATTCCCGAAGTCGGAGATCTTACAGGCAAAAATCGACGAGGTCGAAAGGCAACACAATCCGAACGCCGATTCTATGCCGTTCCAGACTCCGTCCTGGCGAGTACTCGTACACAAGGCTCTTATGATAACGCAGTTAGCGCAGAAGACGGTACAGTATCTACTGTATCTGGAACCATCACTGATTTTCGACAAATTGCGGAAGCTAAGGATAAAATGCTGGGAATGCGATTGGATCAAGCTGGAACTGATTCAGTAATAGGATCAACAAATATCGATCCAAAGGGTTATCTGACATCCTTGTCGACTAGTTCAATAAAAGGTGATTCGGATCCGGCAAATCTCTCCAAGAATCGTGAATTACTGTTATCTGTTGTGAAGACTGATCCGAAACACGCAAACGGCTGGATCGCGATTGCGAAGATGGAAGAGCAAAATAACAGAATGTCAAGCGCAAGGAAATACATTCAGCAGGGTTGTGAAAATTGTCCCAAGAATGAAGATGTCTGGCTTGAAAATATGCGATTGAACACTCCCGCTCATGCCAAAATTATTGCAGCTAATGCAGTTCAACATCTACCTCGGAGTGTTAAGCTATGGCAGGAAGCATTGAAGTTGGAATCAGAAATTCAAGCCAAAAAGAGAGTTGTACGAAAAGCTTTAGAGAACGTACCTCAAAGTGTCACGCTGTGGAAGGAAGCAGTTAATTTGGAAGAAGACCCGAACGATGCTAGAATTTTACTGGCGCGTGCGACTAGTCTCATTCCCTTATCAGTTGAATTGTGGATAGCTCTCGCGCGGTTGGAGTCGGACGACAACGCGCGAAAGGTTCTCAACAAGGCTAGACAGGCTGTTCGAACATCTCATGAGATTTGGGTTGAAGCTGCAAGGCTTGAGGAGAAAGCTGGAAACGCATCTAGAGTCGACGCAATTATTACTCGTGGTGTGTCTGAGCTTCAAAAGCGCGGTGGAATGTTGGAACGCGAAGAGTGGCTGGATGTGGCTGCCAAATGTGAGCGTGAAGGCAGCATTGTTACCTGTCATGCCATTGTGACTGCTACGTTGGGTCAGGGTCTTGAGGATGATGATAAAGAATCAATCTGGCTGGAGGACGGAAGGCAGGCTCTTGCAAACGGATGCTTTGAAACAGCTAGAGCTATATTTGCGTTCGCTCTTCGTGAATATCCGGCAGCACATATATTATGGGATCAATCAATTGCATTAGAAAAAGCGCACGGTTCATCAGAGTCTTTATTCGGAGTTTTGGAAAAGGCGGTGGAAGCTTGTCCAAAGTCGAAAGAATTGTGGTTACTTTTCTCCAAGGAGTGTATTGCTATTTCGGATTTGGAAGGTGCCAGATCTGTTTTAGGACGTGCTTTTGAACATAATCCCAACGACGAAGACATTTGGCTTGCTGCTGTGGATATCGAGGCCGAGAATAGCGAGCATGAAAAGGCACGTCTTTTGTTAGTACAGGCTAGAGCGCGAGCAGGATCGGAACGTATCTGGATTAAGTCAGTCACGCTTGAAAGGCAACTGAATAATCCAGAAGCAGCTTTGAAGCTGGTTAACGAGGCCCTTCAAAAGTTTAGTCGTTCGCGGAAGCTTTGGATGATGAAAGGACAAATATATGAAGGCCTTTCAAAAGCACCGCAAGCAAGAGAAGCATATGTATCTGGAACAAGGGCTTGTCCTAATTGCGTTACTCTCTGGCTACTTCTGTCACGCTTGGAGGAACACGATGTCACGCGTAGCCGATCAATTCTTGCTCGAGCAGCTTTGGCGAACCCGAAATCCGCAGAGCTGTGGTTAGAACGGATACGAGTGGAGAAACGTGCAAACAACGTCACACAAGCCAAAGTTTTGGTTGCCAGTGCTCTTCAGGAATGTCCAACATCTGGTGCAATTTGGGCGGAGAGCGTATCGATGGAACCTCGGACACAAAGGAAACCGAGACTGATTGATGCGTTGAAGAAATGTGACAATGATCCGATTGTGATTGCAGCGATTGCCAAGCTGTTCTGGTCTGAGCGGAAGCCTGACAAGGCGAAGTCTTGGTTTGAGAAGGCTCTTAAGGCGGATCCCAAGAATGGAGACCATTGGGCTCTTCTATATAAGCTGTGCTTGAGCGAGGGTACTCAAATAGAGCGTGATGATGTTGTTCAGAAGTTTCTCGCGTCGGACGCAAGAGACGGTGAGCTGTATCCAAAGATTGCGAAGGATCCGATAAACTTCGGGAAATCCAGGACCGAGATTTTGGAGCTTGTGGCCAAGACCATAACTATATAATTGCAGTCTACTATGATATCTTTATAGGAAGCAAATATGTACCATATTTATCAAATATATTTCTATTGCAGGATTTTTCTCATTGGTCGCACTAATATTAGTTGGCTTGGTCAGTTAACAACTATTTACAGCTTAGTTAAGTTATGGATTATAATATACAAAATTAGTCTAGATCAGTTCTATATACAGCCGATTTTCTATCTCAAATATGTACAAAGAGGTAGAACATTCTAACCCTCTTTCTCAATTACTTTTACCTCCGTATTACCGTACTTTCCTGCAATCTTCACTCCGCTCTTCTCATCTATGTTTGCCCAAAAAGAAGGCTCTTTAAGCCTTGAATCTTCTTCAGCAAAGCCAAGTTTGCTTCTGACGTCAATGACAGATTCTCGAAGCTTTGCCGCAACAATTGACCTAAGCTTTTTAGCCTCTTCGCCGTTGTAATCTGAGGGCGATAACTGCCGCCATTTAGCGCGCTCGTCTGCAAAATATGATTCATCCAAGGCTTTTCCAAATCCAAACTGGAGGTTGACTCTTTTGCTTCTGCTAAATTTGGGGAAGATCACCGTCCGAGGGATATATTTCATCTTTGTTCGGTTCTCGTCAAATACTTGTTGCAATCCGTTATGGAATATCGGGACGATGGAAGGAAGAATCTCGGATTCGAGGATAACCCTGGAGACGCCCCAGTGGAAATATTTCATGGTTGTGTCGTGAGGCGGAAGTGCTTGGTGTACAAGAGACTCGGGAAAGATGTGGACCCATTGGGGCTCTAATTCGGAGCTTGGGAAAGGAAATTCCTGCTTGGCTGAATCATCGAGCTTGTTCCGAGCTGAGGGCGCGAGAAGGTATACGGCCGCATCAACTGCGCCTTGAAATGGACCGGTTCCAAATCTGTATGTAGCCAAGACTTGACCAAGAGAGAAAAACTTGCCAGTCACCCTATAACAACCCAAAGTTAGTCGGCGGGTACCGCTTGCAGAAACGTCGTAGGCGAGAACTCACGAAGTAGTGAAACAGATGTTCTCAGCACCTAGACCCCATCGCAAGTTTCGGTGGCTGAGCATTTTCCGCAAAGGAAGCAGGCCCCATATCAGTGGGTCATCAACTCTATGCAGCATTAGTATGTAGACGCGCATATGCCCAGAGAATAGGCTTACACTGAAATGTGGTTTGAAACTGTGCGTAGTCAGTATACGAAGCAGGCCCAGAGTCGCAACACAGTACTAACCAGTCAACACTCCTCGTTTCTCGCTCTTTGCCTTCTCCATTGTCTTGACAAACTCGTTGACACCCGAACTTTCGACGTTGTGAAAGCCATACAGGAATCCTCGGGATAAGAATCCGGTAAGTGCCATGACGACCGTACTACCGGCTTGCCATAGCGGTTTGTGTCGCGAATACCGGTTGAGGAAGCTCAATGCATTTTTGGTAGTCGGATACGGGTCCATTAGAACGTGCAATTGCCCCGGAAATGGACAATTGCGAGTCTGGAAAGCTGTTTAGTGCTTTGGGATGGGGTCTTGGAGTCGGATTCCGCGCGTATTTATCGTATTTTACACGTGTCGGTTTTTTTTTTTAATTCCGGTCTGCGACGCGTCGATCCGATAATTATCTCGAAGTCCTATTTTATATTCACCGCGCGTGCGCTATGGTTAACAAATTTCCTGTAGCTTCTACGTGATACATACATATATAGACAACGCAATTGCGATTAAGTGTACAACATGGAGAAGTTCTCAAGATGGAGAGATAAAGGAACGGGAATCGCACCTTTCCTTCCCCACCCGTCGTCTACATTTGCCTCCTCTGGGAACAGCGGACCATTAGCCTCTGCAGCATTCACCGGCAACGCGGTGCTTTCGACAGTATCAATTGTGCTGAAACTTGCATTATTATTAATATGGAGTCCTGTTTATATGTTGTTGTCTTTGTTTCTCGCCAAATCATCTGCTCTCAGAAAGTCCATGAATCGGATAACGTTGTGGATTTTGGGGATATGGTATTTCAGTGCGAAGAACGAAGGCGTGAAATCGTATCGGAGAGAGAATGCAGCGCAGCCTAAAGGCGGAGACGTTGTTTTGTCAAACTTCATTTCACCGCTAGACGCAATTGTTTATTCGGTTCTGTATGTATCTCCAGGTAGAAGATGCTCACGGTCTTAGTGTCTAATGCGCAATATAGCTTCGATTCGACATTCTTAATTCCCTCGAGCGATGGTGTCTTGCGTGAATACAGTATGTTTGGTGCCATGGCATATGCATTGCGACTACCAGACATCAAGCCAGTAGGCCAAGGTGTTTCGATTAACGAGGCAATCTCGAAAGCCAAACAAGACTGCAAAGTTGCGGTGATCTTTGCAGAAGGTACACCCACGAACGGCCGAGGATTCCTGCATCCGGCACTCGGCAGATTAGACACAGATTCGAGAATTTTGCCCGCGCATATACGATATCTACCAGCCGACGCGACTACACCAGTTCCACCAAAGTCGTTTGTGCATTATTATGCTAAGATCTTGAGTCGTTGGCAAGGATGGACTGTGCGGGTCAGAATTGGGGAGCAAGTACGCGGGACTTCTGGTGATTTGCTGTCGGCCTCTGTGGATGCCGTGTGCAGTTTGGGTCGAATTAAGAGGCTGGGAGATGAGCTTGATTCGAGGACGAAGATCGCATTTGTAGCCGCCTGGAAGAAGGGACGGCCATGAACTCAGAGCTGCACAGACAACTGAAGGGTTACAATGTGCCGAGTAGTTTTAGACCGGCGAGGCAGCGACTACTGTTCCATACTTGGTCTGGTTCATGTTTATATCCAGATCTACCCACAATTTGCCCGGAATCTGGCGGACTTATTCTCATTTTAAGTCATGAATTAAATAAAAATCAACCGCCGCACGGCGTGCGTCGATCGCGAAACTCTACACGAAACCTAGTCGCTGGGGCCATTTCCCGTCTCGTCGCCTCGGTGCTTTCCCCGAGATTCACAGCTCGAGTCTGATTTCGGTCCTGCGACGCGAGCAACTCGCGCCTTTGACGTCTGAGCCGGTTTCTCTGTCAGTTTGTTCTCGTTTACAGTCTGCCGCTTGCGGTTAGTTCGTCGTCCCGTTCCCCGCCCGCCAGCAGATGACGCGGGGCCCCGCATTTGGTCGGTCACCGCCGCCGGATCCAGCACCAGCATAAATACTCGTCCAATACCCGCACCGCGAGCCATGCCCTCCGCTTCCTCGCTCAAGCTTCCGCAGGTCACCACGGCCTCGCCTCCTCTGGACGATTCCCCTTCTTCTAGTTCTTCTAGTCGTTCTGCCCACCGTCCCGCTCCATCACCAACCATGCGCAGCACCGCCGTCCTCAAGTACTACCGCGACCGCACCGTCGGCGCCTACGAAGGCCGTCGTCTGCTCGTGACGACCACCATTCTCAGCAGTTTAGGCACGCATACACTACCCCAATAGTCGACTATCCCGCTAACAATACCCGCAGGATTCATGCTGGTCGGCTACGACAACGGCCTCATGGGCGGCTTCATCGAAAACAAGCCATTCAACGAGTCGTTTAACTACCCACGTGCCGATGTGATTTCCACCGTCGTAGCCGTCTACGAAGTCGGTGGTTTCTTTGGAGCAATGTTCATATCGTACTTTGGCGAGATTCTCGGTCGCCGACAGTCCATTGCACTCGGTGCGGTGTTTCTTACCCTTGGTGCCATCCTCCAGGCTGCGTCCTACGGGCTCGTCCAGATGTTTGTCGGTCGCGTTGTCGCGGGCATTGGCATCGGCATCGTCAACTCGACAGTTCCTATCCTGCAAGCCGAAGTCAGTCCCAAAGCCACTCGCGGTCTGTTTGTCGGTATGTACTGCACGACCCTCAATTTCGGCATCGTCACTGCGTACTGGCTCGACTTTGGCTTGTCCTACGTCAACTCTCCTGTCTCCTGGCGATTTCCTACGGCATTCCAGATTGTCATCCTGCTTGCAATTATGGTTCTTACCACTCTTGTCCCCGAGTCTCCTCGGTGGCTGATTGCGCATGATATGGACGACGACGCGCGTAACGTTCTTGCCCGACTGCAGGGCAACGGCGTGTCCGTGGATGATCCCGCTGTCGTGCGGCTATTCCAAGATATCAAAGAGACAGTAATCATGGAAAAAGCCGAAGGATCCGGGTCTTGGAGTGATTTTTACAAATCAGATGGACTGCAGTCTAGCAGACGTCTTTGGACGGCTTGCGCGATTCAGGTATTCCAGCAGCTTGGCGGTAACAACGCGCTCATTTATTATTCGTCTACAATGTTTAAGAACTCGATTGGATTCTCGGCGCATATGGCTGGTCTTATGTCTGGATTCTTACAGACTTGGCTGTTTGTCGCTTCTTTCATCCCCTGGTTCCTGATCGATCGAGTAGGTCGTCGTCCTCTCATCCTCGGCGGTATCGCGACGCAGGGCGCCGTGATGGCTGTCCAATCAGCGTTGATCTACCAAGTCGATCACAACACAGCCATTCATCGAACTGCGGCGAATGGAGCAGCAGCGATGTTGTTTTTATTTGAAGGTGCATTTACGATTGGAATGCAGTCCACAGTATGGGTATACCCTTCCGAAATCCTGCCTCTTCGATTACGTGCCAAAGGTTCCGCGTTATCGACCGCGTCGAACTGGATCTTCAATTTCTTAGTCGTCGAAATCACACCGCCTGCGATTGACAACATTGGTTGGAAGACATATGTGATTTTCGCTGTATTGAACGCTGTCTTTGTACCTGTTGTGTATTTCTGGTTCAAGGAAACCAAGGGGTTGTCTCTTGAAGAGGTCGATCTGTTGTTTGCAAACGAGGAGGCACTCGAGATGCACAGACTTGCCGTACAGCAAGTTCAGTTTGACATGAAGGCTGATTCCGAGCACAATGAATTTCAGATGCAGATGGACGGAGAGGGTTCGGCAGCCGTGTGACATTCTTTTGTACATTTTTTTGTATCACTATAGCAGCACGCGCTTGTATTAGTAACGAGTAACTAATAAATTCTTGTATTAACTTTGTACACCAAACTCCCACGTTTAGAGCTAAAATCCAAAGTTCATCTTGAGCTGAATACTCGGCGTACTCTGTCTATCATCTTCATTCTGTGCCACCGCATCTGCTCTAGGTGCTCTCAATAACCTCTCCATCAACAGTCTCTGACCACCTGAGAGCTTTGATACCACTGCTTTAAACGATAAACTATCCGCACCAGCTAATTCCACCAACTGCCCGCGCTGAGCTGCACTGCTTGACGAATGTTCATCTTTGATACTCCATAAGATCACGGGAATACAAACCGCCATTGCAGGCGCTGCACGATCACCGTCGAGATTCTTGATAAATCCAACCATAACATCACCAATCAGCTTTGCCATTTCATTATCAGCGGAACCATCATCTTTAGTCGCTAGTGACACTAACTGCGGAAGCAATTTCCGTCCCAGGATCTGAGTGAATGAACCGCGGCCAGAGGTCGAGAGTAGAGATCTTGCGCATTGAGAAGCAATCGTGGCAACGTCAGAGTCATTAAACGAATCAACAATCACGGCGCAGCAGTCTTCAATCAGCGGATCGTTAGCCGCAAGGATCGATTCACAGGTACCAATTATAACCACGAGCGAGAGTAGACAATTTTTCCTGAGCGCGATGCCATCGCTATCATAAGAGTGACTATGACGTTCCAGAAGCGACGTGAACAATGCCAGGAAGCTGCGTACTTCCTGTAAAATTTGTCGATAGGATTCGGCATCAGACTCAATCGTGGATTTTGTGAGATTACGAAGCATAATCTTCAAGCTTGGTAGAATGGCTGGAATGACAGTCGCCTGACATGCTTGCATCTCGATAAAACTGCCAAATATGTGAAGATAGGTCGCATACAGATCCAGTCGGATCTCAAACGGGAACGCTTCAATCATGTCTCTTAGTGCGTCCATGGCCAGTTTCGTAATCTTTACCACCTCATCCGTGATCGGTTTTGATGCTATGTCCAGTCAGTATTCAATCTCATGCAGAGATAACCAAACCAAAAAAATCACATACTATCAGCGCCATCAGCAAGAGATGGGTAAATCAAAGACAAGATAAGAGTAACCTCTCTAAGCAACTCAAACATCTGATCAGTTTCTTCTCTCATCGTCTGATTCCCGTTGATGTCAACATTGTACTCCCGTCGCGTAGCCGGATGGTTTACACAAAGATTCCGCAAAATCTCAATCAACGGTTCTTGGCAATCATATCCTTCAGTCAAGATCGCTCGGCCAAACAGGTCAATCGTTTCAGTAAAAATCTGATCCTGGTAAATTGACGCACCGCAGACGGCAGGTTTCAAGATTTTCCGAAGAGAAGAAAAGATTACCGGCATGTCCTTTCGACTGGCTAATACATCTCCACCTGGCGCCTTCACAAGAGCCTCGAAACTGATTCCAAAGAGAACAAAGAAAAATGCAGTAGGCTCGTCGTTTGACTCGTTTTTCTCGCCATTAGCGACAGCACCTCCTCCACCAAGTGCCGAAATCATAAGCTCTGGCTCTTGTTCAATCAAGGTCGCTACCGCCTCTACCAACTTCAGCCAAGACTGCTCGTAAAACTGCAGCACGTTATCCTTCGGTCCAAACACAGACGCATTTGTAAGCGATGTCGACTCGTTCCCAGTCTCGGGCTCAAATCGAAGCTGCGCAAACTCCTTTAACGCACCCAGCCAGAGCGGCGCAAGTGCTGTGATATGTGGCTTCACAACATCAATCAGGTATGGCTTATCGACTGAAGCAATCTCGAGCTCAGCCCAAGCAGACAGAATGGCAAGTCGTAGCATAACCGTCGCGTTTGCGCTCAGACTTTTCAATTCACCAAGCGTGATCTCGTCTCCTTCTGTACCGCAGTTCTGCAGCGCACTAACAAGTAATTTCAACACTCTTCCCATGCGCGTAGAATCTTGAACAATTCCGCTCGCAATGAAATCAGCACAAACGTTGACCGCCTCGGCAGCCAACTCTGGAGACGAATCACTTGCAAAGGCAGGAGTCAAAGCCGACGCAATCTGCGCTTGATACTGATCCAATAGCGCAATATCATTAAACTCGGGATCAGGAAGTTTGCCAAACGCAAGCAAGATATCGTCAAGCAGACTTACTCCGACAAGTCGCATTTCCAAAACATTCGAAGTCGACGCGGAAAATGCAACACGAATAATTTCGCCTACTCTCGGAATCAAATTTGAGAGCGTGTCCTGATTCATCGCCAACATCTCTTTCAAACATCCCAGCACAAACACTCGTGTTTGCCATTTTAGCGGTTCTCCGCCATTGGCGGCAGTCGTTACACCTGCTTCATCTTCGTCCGCAGCAAATGACGCGACTTCTTCGTCTCCCAAGTCAAGATCTTCACCAGGCATCCCAGCGATAGCACGGGTCGAGTTGGATAAAGATTGTTTCTTTCTCCGAGATACCAGTTTGACCAGCACAGCTTGGCAACGCGCAATCCACATCCGAGCTTCAGAAACGCCTGTTTGAGCGAGCCACGTAAAAATGATACTGCGAACTCCTTCATGCCACGGCGTCATATCAAACGCAAGCCAAATGTGTCCTTCCAAGGCACGTCCAGTGCTCGCGAACACACTGTTGACATCATTCCGAGCCAATTGATAATATCCATCAATAGCGGCATCACGAAGGTCTTTGATCGGCGAATTGATGTATCTAGTCAAACTAAGACAAAACGCACGCTTATCAAAATACTGAGGCGCGAAAAGAATAGAATGCTGATACGCTTTGATCGCCTCAACGACAGTAAACGGATCTGATTCATGTGATGTCTCCTGGATCAAAAGTGACACTAATTCTCTGTTTTGAGGCATTTCTTGTAAATCAGGACCAAGAACGCCAACCAAGGCATCAATACAATGCCCGATAATTCGGACAGTCGAAAACTCCGTTTCCATGTTTGACGACAAGATTGAAATACACTCTTCGTTATGTGTATCAGACAAGTAAAGCGTGCAAAGCATACCGATGACATTAGTCGAATATGGCGCAAAACTCAAACCAGCAGACTCCATCGTTGTCGCGAGAGCTTTTAACGCCCAGAAATGAACGACAGGGTGCGGGTCATTGCTGAGGGACATTAAAATCCCGGCAATAGTCTTCAAGTGCGCGCCGGCTGCCATGCCGCCGACGTGACTGTTGATGCTTCCAAATGATAACGCAAGTCCTGCTCGTGCATGGGGATCGCGATTGCTGACAATCTCGTTGACAGAGTTTTTGACATGCAGACCCGTGAAATTGGAGCCCGCGACGGCGCAGAGTCGGCCAATGGCATCCGAAGCAATCATGCGCACGTAGGGATCTTCCTTGACTGCAATAGTCTATCGAAGTTAGCACATTATTCCGAACAAAGGTGTCGAAATAGAGAAACATACCCTAAGAATGTCAAGAATAGTACCCAAAGCAGTTTCATCCGACAGTTTAAACCTGCTATGACTGCTACTCGACCCAATTAATTTAAGCACACCCGACATTGCCATGACGACATTAGCGGTAACAGCAGCCTTACGGCCCGGATCTTTCGCGAGACTGGAAGCACTCAGGAATGACGCGACTTGTTCGAGAATACTCTGCTGGATTCTCTCTGTCTGCAAAGGAAGGAGGAGAACGAATAGTTCGAGGGATGTGTCGACCACAGCGGTATGCGCAGCCTTGGGCATCGTCTGCCACGGTACTAAGCCAGAAGTCGACTCTCGCTGACTAAACAGAGAAATGTAGTCGTGCTCCATCGCTCCCAGTGTAGGCTCATAAAGCTAATCTAGTCAGTACATCTAATTGAACATATGTATAAATCGTCAAAATAAGCATACCATCTGTTCAGCATTGGACGAAAACGACTCTGTACTCAACCAACTCCTCGAAATCTCATCCACGCTTCCCTTCTTTTCAAACCCGAACTTGGCTAAATTGAATTGCTGGATGGTACTCGTAAGACCGTAAGCGTATCCATCAGTAACTTCCCACACGGAATCATACGACCCCGAGTTTGCTGCAATCGTGGTACTCAACGGCGACGTATAATTATCCGGTTCTGCAAACAACGAGACAGCAGTAGTGAGGATATCAGCATGCAAACTATCGCCATGACGCATCTCAATCAATGCAATGTAAGATTGAAAGACGCGTCTGCGTACCATCGATTCATAATCCGCCAACGTGAGAGACTTGCAGAGACGCATGATTTGCGGGTCATCCACGATTCTCTTCGATAAAAGTAAATGAAGAAATGCGGACGTGTTTTGCATCATCACAATTAATCGTTTTGCAACATCGCTTGTGATCAGTTTCTTGTTGAATTGGAGAAATACCAGGATTGAAGAAAGCGCGCATTCACGGACATGAAGCAAGAAACTATACTCCAGTGAATTCTTCTCCGCCGCCGCGTCTTTAGATAAAGGCTTCGGAAGCGCGCTTTTCCAAAGTAGCAATAGCTGACTCAAATGCAGTTTCACAAACGTCGGACCAAGCGACATCAACCCGCCAACTAAGGTCCACGCTACTTGAATCTGGGTGCTTGAGATTAACACGTCCACGTCACCGCTCGATCGTAGCAACGTAGTTGCGCGCGTGAAAATGCGGGATGCAAGGTCAAGCGACGCGAACTGTGGGCGCAAACTCGCGATTCCAATGACTGTAGCGAGACCGGTCGCGTAGCCTACACAGCGGCCAGCGACATCGGCGGACATTCGACGGGACTTGAGAACTTCGAGATCGCGATTGAGATTGGCCATGATTGTTGTCGCCATTTGAATAAGATGTGAGGGAACATGTAGTAAAAAGGCACGAAGACAAGAACTCGTTGAGATTTGGACTGTGTAATTCGGATGTTGCAGGACAAGTAGCAACGCGTCTCGAATCATATTCTGCTGAGCAATTATGGCTGATCCTAACGTCTCAATCATATACTTCAGCGCGTATAGAGCTCCAGTTAACGCGTACTTTGAGGGCTCATACTGATCCTTCATGACATTCGGAAAGCTCTTCAAGAAATCGTTCACCAGAATCTTGACTGCGTTCAATCGCCCCTTTTCACCAAGCAATTGCTGACCAATGACTTCATTCAACAGAAACAGAACCTGACGACGAGCCAGTAACTTCCGCTCGCGGTTACCGCCGGTAACATTCGGGTGCGATAATAAATCGTCCAGCAAGTTCTTGACGATGGAATGATAATGAGCCTCAATTTCCATCGTTCCACAAATAAAGAAAAACTCGGTATACGTCTGCGTGATACCAGCATGCACTCTGTTTGAAACTGATCCAGATTTCGTATACGCGCCAGACATCTGTTTCAATCCTTCCTCAAATGAAATCGTCAGTTTCTGAACAACTTTCTTAACCACCTGCGGCGGCTGTGCCGGTAACGGAACCTGAGGTGAGCCGCCTTCGTCGGCATCTTGAGGAGGTTGGGTGAGTTGCTTTTTGGGCTTCTTTTGCTGCACTTCGATTACTGATGTCGTGGCGGTGGAGGCGACGGCGATCGCAGAGGCCCAGCATACAGCAGCTGATTTGCGGACGCAAGATTGTGGAGAGTCAAAGGCTTTGATCACGATTGATCGGAGACTGTCGAGGTCCGATGTTGTGTTTAGCGATGACACGGTTTTGAACATCTCACGAAGACACTGCCAGTCAGCCCTCTGATTCCAAGTAAAACTGCAAGGATAGCATAAAAACCAAGACATACATCTAACCCAGCAGCTCGAACAAGCGCTGATTTGTCGCTCGCAGCGTTCTTGGAAGCTTTCCACATGTCTCTGGCGAGACTATCATCCACAAACGAGCCAGCTAAGCTGAAGACTTGGGATAGCGCTCTAAAGATTGCAGTTCGATATCCCGCATTCTGAGCAGTCAGAAATCATTCCTGAAAAAGAAATTCAACATATGAAGATACGTACACCGGATGAGGCTTTGATGAGACGCATGAGTGAGAGGACGCCGTGAGGTGCCATTGACATGATCTGAAGGTTAGCTAGAGTCTTTATAAAAATAAGGAGCAACTCACGCTATCCCCCGCGCATCCAAAGATGTCACCGATGACATGAACCAGGAAGCTAAACCCGTCAGTGGCCAATTCCGACTAGTAGATCAAGGTAACATACAATTTCGAATCAAGATTCTTGTCGGCTTTCCCCGTATTCAAAACATTCAACAGATCATTAATCACATCAAACAAAGTCTTGCGATCACTCTTAGAGTACACCTCGGCGTAACACCGTCCAACGAGTGTTCTGATCGGTCGAGTTAAGATCGACGAAGTGAAAGGTGTCAACTTCCCGAGCTCGTTCTTGACAAACATCTGGTGCGCGGTCGCGCCATCGCTGTCGAGTGTTTCAAGAAACCCGTGAAGATTCGAGAGCCAGGTAAAGAGGTATACGTGTTGCTTGTCGAGTGTCAGCGATTGCAGTTTGGACAAGTCGAGCTCGGAGGGTAGCGAAGGTGGTGATGCCATCTTGTGCTGAGTCGTCGTTGAATCCACCGCTCTCGCACGAGATCACAACTCGCAAGCAATAAAAGCACGGCAATTCAAAGCAAGTTAAACAATTCTGGCCAGACAATTAACTGATAAAATCAATTGACGAGAAATATATACGGAATCAGCTACTGAACACGTCGAACGATCCCTGGAATCACCCTAGAATATTGATCCGCGAAGCCGCGCTGTGCAGCAGAGTTTGCTTACAATTGTATGGCGATTGTACTCTCTTTATTTCCGAATCATGCCATTTATAATGCAACTCTTCACAGTTGACTTAACATCAATAGCATTTCTGTGCAGATTTACATTGATCTGGACTATTCCTCGTGACTCCACAATAATGAGCAACACGCGTTACGGTTCCGCGGAAGATCGAGCTCGGCTTCGTGGCGTGGTACGTCCTTATGTTCTTACGCCTTTTCCCGCTTGATCCCGCAATCAAGACCGTCTTAAGCCACAACTTTCTGACGAGATACATAATAGATCCGGGAAGCGCTTTTTGTCGGAGGTCTGTATGGATTTGGAGTCGGTGCAGTGACTGCGACCGCTTTTCAGACTTTTTTGCCTGCGTTTAGACGGTTACCTGTGTCCTTGAAATCGTGCGTTATCATTTAAGTCCGCCCGCTCAGTTGATGTCGGCCGACTAACATATATGGTACAGATATTTTGTGTTAACATGCGTCTTCGGCGGCGCAGTGATGGAGCAGAATAAAAGAGCCAGAGAGCACGTTTATTTAAACCATTTCGAAGCGACGACGGGGGTTGCACCGCCTGTGCATGATCCGGTTTTGAAGGAGCAGGAGGAGTTGTTTGAGTATACGAATAACCTGCGGAAGGAGCTGCGGCGGAATATTAAGGATGATTGATTATTTCAACAGGCGTTGTTAACTGGGTCAGGGGAGTATATGGTGTACATATTTGGCTATTATTATTGGTCCAGCGGGGGTCTATTGACGTGTGTCATTGGCGGTCGGAGTATTGGTTAGTTTACTGAGGCAATTCAAACTTCTTTCCCTTCATAACCCTGGATTTTTGTTAGTATCGAAAAAGAAGCGAATAAGGATGCAAGTATACATACTTGTTGTAGTAGATGTAGAAGAAGTCTGAGTATAAGACGGTCTGGATGATACCTGCGACGACGGCAATCGGATCCACGACACCCTCAACGACCCATCTGAAGATCCAGTTTGGGATGTACAGCGCTCTATAAGCGCCCAACGCAAACAAGTAATGCGACGTAAGACTCTCTGCCTCACCTGTCCGCTGCAGCATGAATAGTTGAGGTAAGATCGCAACGGCTTCAAGCCAGATTGAGAAGGACCAGAGGATTTCTGGGATTGTGTATTTGTATGTGAAGATGAGGGACATGATGAAGGCGCCGGAGAGGAGGTACTCGATTTTGAAGGTGTCGATGTTTGGGTCGTGGGTTGGCTTGAATTTGACCTTCATGAGATAGAGGATCCAAAGCGAGGAGGCGATAAAGAAAAGCTTCATGACTGTGTTGTAGAATGAGTTGTAGTGTCCCCAGAGGAGGTCTTGGGTTGGTGTTAGCCTTCTGCACCAACTTGATCTGCGAGTGATAAACGGAACACGACATACCCAAATACCGAGTGATAAAGACAACGGAATACAATGCTTGACTCTTGAAGGATAGACCAGCACAAGACCGCGACGAGTTCATTTTGCGCAGCAGTATGAAGATGGACAGCATGTGCGACAAGTCGCCTGGATGTGAACACGCGTTAGCTTTCTTGCTGCGATTGATTTCATGGATCAGAACGTACCAAAGAACCTGAAGATATTCATCGTGAGCAGGCTGTAAACGTGTTTTGCTCGTGTGCGGTTTGCTGAAGAATGGCGATATCTATAGATGCACGGAGTGGGAATTAAACGGGTTGTGGATCAAGGAGCCGATCCGGATATTTTGGTGATGCGTGGCTGCTCGACCCAATTGGGAAACAGCTAAAGTTTGTTTATCCCTTTCTGGGTCATCTGCAACGCCAATTACTACTTCCAGTATTTTCATGTATCTTGATTTGCGCAGATCGTAATTCATTTTAAATGTCGTAATGACATAGAGTAAGTGAAATCGTCAATTGCTACCTGCTACACCGCACAGCAACCCCGGCAGCGACCCGCGCTGCCGGGCCATTAAATCGGTAAAAATCAACGAGCAACATACCAAGTTGAACAAAGTACAAACAAACCCAGCGTACGCATTATACTAATTCGATAATGTATCAAACCCCAAATTTTAGGCGCCATTCGAACATTACAAAGTGTTCGCGGCACATGACGCAAATAACAAACGGACAGACATAAGCAAAGCCAACCAAAACACCAGACCGAGGAGTAACAATAAAAACAAACATGAGTGAACAATGTAAAAAGACGAAAACACAAAAACACAATAGAAAACTATGCAAGACCAGGTGACTCGTCATGGTGGAGTTGCAACTGGGACATGGTGGTGAAGAAGGGCACGTCAGAGTCGAGTTCCATTTTAATGCCGCCGTCGATGCCGGTGAAGTTTGGTGAACCTGAGCTCGGCAGGCCGAGATTGTTAACCGCGGCCGGGGAAAGATCATCGAGGATTGACTCGTCAAGCAGGTTTGCAGACAACAAGTCGGAGAACTCGTCGTCGCGCACGAGGTTCAGGTTCAGGTTTGCAAGAAAATCGTGATGGCTTGAGTCGACGGAGCTTGTTCTGTGGCTTGACGTTGATGTAGTGGAGAGGCGCGGGAAGGAGGAGCTTGTAGCCTGCGCTGGACCCGACGATGATACGGGGGACGGTTTATTGAAGACGGTGCGAGCGGAGAGGGTCGACAGCAACGTGTTTTGCAGGTTGAGCGGCTGGTGGCCGTGGCGACGCGCTGCAGCTGCTGCCGTAGCGGCGGCCGAGGCTGAGTCTGGCGACGAGGCTGGCGGGAAGGACGAGGACGAGGAAGTCGACGAGTTCCATGAAGCAGTCGAGCCGACGGACGGCGACGGCGACGGCTGCGCGTTGTTTTTCGAGTGTGCGGCGACGGCAGCGGCAGCAGCTGCAGCGGCGGCGGTCGCGTTAGTCTTCTGCGCGCTCTTGATGAACTGGTCGAGCAACGAAGACGTCGAGGTCAACGAGGAGGTCGAGTTGCCCGAGAACTGCTCCGAGTAGAGCCGAAGAATGGCTTCCGGCGGGATGTTGTCGACGGAAGCGCGTCGCTGCGCGTCGAGCTGGTCCAGCATATGTGCGCGCGACATGACGTCACCGGCCGGCGAGGGGAACGCAAAGGCAAAGTTGAGTCCCGGGTCGTGGGACGAGGTGGCGGAGGAGGTCGAGCCAGGCGTGTCGTAGGGCGAGTTGCCGGCGGAGGGCGGGTCGTGAGGGTGGTTGTGGTTGCTGTTGCTGTTGCTGCCCGGGGGCACGCCAGCAGGGTTTCCAGGGTTTGTCGCGGGGGTTGCGGCAGTGGGGCCTGCAGTCGCCGGGGACGAGATGGAGAGCGAGCCGAGCCAGAAATCTTCGTCGAACTCGACGGCGTCCTCGTCGAGGGCAATGCCCATGCTGTGGTTGTCGGGCAGCGTGAAGGGCAGCAGGTCTGGGTTGATGAAGAGCGAGCCAAAGAGGTTTGCTTTGGCGTCGTTGTTTCCGGTTCCGCTGGAGGTCGCGGTCGCAGCAGCACCAGCCGTTCCAGTGCTGTGCAATGACGATGCTCCACCGGAGAGCGACGACGAAGAAGAAGCACCAAACGTGGTCTCGAGCCAGGAGTTCGTGACGGACATGTCTGCTGACTGCTGGCTCGCGGACGGGCCGGAGAAGGTGTTTGCTCGCGGACGGGCCGGCGGGACGAGCGAGTTCTTGCGCGGGCGCGAGAGCGTGGCGACCGTGATCGAGTTCTTGCGCGGTTGGCGCTGGCGGGCAGTCGCGAGACCGGTGTGCAGCTTCTGCTGATGGCGCAGGAGGAGGTCGCTGTTTGTTAGTCTCTTTTTCACTTTTTTTCACAACAGAACGCTGACGCAGGAAACAAAGAACCAACAAGGCACAAATACAACAAACAGAACAAAACAAGACAGCTAAAGCACAAGGGAAAGACTCACCGACGGGCAAAGCGTCGCTCGCAGACCGCGCACTCGAAGGGCTTCTCCTTCGTGTGCGAGCGCTCGTGGCGCTTGAGATGCTCGAGGCGGGCAAACGCGCGCAAGCACGTCGCGCACACGTGCGGACGCGGCTTGTCGGGCTTCGGAGGCGAGGTCGTCATCGTGTTGTGGTCTGGAGAAAGGGGCAGTAGGACCGGGACTCGGAGTGCGGGACGCGGTGAAGATGGAAAGACGGCGTGGGAGACGAACTGCGGGCGGCAGAGGAACAGCCGGGGAAGCGAAGGCCAGCGCAGCCGCCGCCGCCAGAACCCTAACCCGCGGCGCTGTGGGGGAGCCAATCACCGCGCGCCGGCCGAGCCGCATCGGTTCTGGGGCCGCGCAGCAAGTTCAAGTGTCCCCCGGATCCAGCGCACGTGCCGCGTGACCTGTGACTATGACCCGCCGCCGATCGCTGCACAAACCCGCTGCACAAACCCGCCGGCGCGTTGCCCCGGCAACGACGCCTGTCAACACTTGTAGCCCTAGACCCTAAACCCTAAACCCTAGACTTCTAAACCCTACTCCACAACCCTAGAGTAAACAAACGTCAGCCCAGATGCCAATGCTGTTAACTCCCACAGCTGCACTCACCGCTCACCACTCCACTCCTCGCTCCACCACCACCCCACCACCTCACCACCCCCCACCATGGCCCTCCCGCCCATCCGCGCACATCTCTCCGCCCTCCGCGACGCCGACTTCTGCGTACCGTGCGTGCCCGGCCTGCCGGCCATCGCGGACCTGCTCGAGCCCGCTCCTTCGTCGCTCTCCTCCTCGACCTCCGCCAGCCGGCATCTCGCGCTCGACGCCCTCTATGACTCCGACTCTGGCGCGTTTCTCGGCTTCAACGGACTCCCGACCGCGTCGCAGTGCGCGCATCTCGTCGCAGCCTACGTCGACACGCTGTCCGACGTCAAGAAAGGCAAGTCGCTGATCTCGCGCGACATGTGCGACGACATTCTCGCCATCCTGCGCGACCCGCTCGCACAGAACTGCTCCGCCCAGTTCCGCTTCTGGGCCCGCAACTCGTTCCATCTCTTTGTCGACGCTGCCGGTGACCACCATGTTATGCACAAGGCGCGGCCCGTTGCGGTCAAGGAGGAGCTCTACTCCATCCTCGCTATCTGCCATCTCGCAGCGGGCCACGGCGGGCGCGACAAAACCCTCGCCCAGCTGCGCGACTGGTACTCGCGCGTGCCCAAGAACTTGATCTCGCAGTACATCAAGCTGTGTCCGACGTGCAACCCGTCGACCGTGTCATTGGTCTCGCGACCGGAGCTCGCGCGTGACCCGGACTCGCCGCTGTGCTACCACAAAGCGGCCGGGATCGAACTCAACTGTAGGTGCCGCAAGGTGCTGCGCCCGTCTACCGACTCACGCGACAGAATCAGGGCTGGACGAGGGTTCTGCATGCGACGGTCCGTCGTGCGATACCGGGTGCACCCGTCGCTGGAAAGCATTGTTCATCGCACCGAGTGCGCCATGACTGCTGAGGCTGCTCGGCTCGAGAAGAATAAGGGACGCAAGCTGGATACTGATACTGAACATAAACAGAAATCCAAGAAACCGAAAGCGAAACAGGAACAGATCATGGCCACCTCGCCTTTACCCGTTTTGCCCGCAGTCGCCATCGAGGACCACCACGAACCAAATCTGGCACACCTATTTTCGGATAGTGACCTGGACAGCAGACTCTCAGCCTTCCGATACCACCCCCCTGCACTGCACTCGTCCGAAGCTCACTCTGAACATCTTCAGATTCGCGACACTGCTCACGAACTGACGACCGAGCTCTCACTCATCATGGCCGAGCGGGCGCTTCTGCTTCCGCCTTCTCGTGCGTCTGTTTCTTCTCTTCGTTCGTCTTTTAACCGCGATCGCTCCGTGCTCGAACAAATCTCTGGCAACGCGATCTCAATTTCTGGCAACTCAGTCTCTATTTCTGAAACGACCCGCAAACGATCTGTCAGTGCTGCTGGGTTTCTGTTCTCCCAGGACGACTGTTTCAATGACGATTTTGAAAACACTGAAAATACCAAACGTCGACGCGCTGCTACTGCCGCCGACTGTCTGTCCTTCTCGCTCACGTCGTCGCCGCCGCACCATAGTCAGGCGCTTGACTTCCCGTTCCTGCACGACTTCCCGGCCACCTCGGTCCTCGACGGCTCGCTAATGCACCTTCGCATCGCGCCTGACCAAGCTTCCGCTGAGCTCGCGGCCGCGCAGTTGGACGATGCCGCGACCGTCAATTCGGACGATACCATCTCAGACGGCCCATCCGAGCCCGCTCTCGCTCTTGCCCTCGCCGCGCCCGCTGTCGACGGCCCTCTTCATGGCCCACTCCACGGCCCACTCCACCGTGCTCCCCGGCACCACGACCTCCGCACACGACCAGATATCAACATCGTCGTCGGCGTAGTCATCAATGCGTCATCACCCCGCCGCACGACCTCGACATCTGCTTCGTCTCCGGCGGCCGCGCTGCGTCGCTCGCCGCGTCGCCGCCCGAATCTCACGCTGCGTTGCCCGGACGAACCAGACTCTGACCTGCCACCGTCTAGTCCGACACTGGCGACCCGTAAGCGACGGCTGGCGAAGCCTCTCGCGTCGCGCTCGCGGCTCTTTTAAGAGCAAATCGGAAAGTCTGTCAACGGCCAGATCCGCCCTAACCCTGATCCTGAGCCCCGCTCGAGGATCGCTTGCGTTGACATGTGGCGATTGACTGGCCCCGCTTTCCAATTATTGTGCCTTTATTCCTTTATTGTTACTCAATTCCTTTTGTTCTTTTGTTCTTTTGATCGTGTTGTTTTTTTGTTCTTCTTGTTCTTTTTGTTCTTTTGAAGTTTTGCTGTTTTGCAGTTTTGAAGCTTGTCCTTTTTTGTGCCGCCTAAGTATGGGCTGGCGGTTTGTTTTGATCGATATCCAGTCGACGCCCCTCATCGCGTCAACTTCCAACTTTATCAACAACGTATGACGATCGCATCGCATCACGTCCTTTCGCCCGCCACTTCTCATCACTGCTGCTTTTACTGCTTGCTTGTTACTATCACATCTTGACAAGTAATCAAGAATTCTTTTGTCGTTCATACCTGGCGCATTATTGATGGGATCCTTATAGAATTGATGACGACTTTGACGATTACATGACCTTATGACTTTTAATTACCTAAATTGTGTGTATATAATATGTACTGGTAATACATTCTTTCATCCATATCATCTCGAATTAGAGCACGCGTACGCACCCAAACCCGCAATCAGCGTCACATTTCGCGATCCTCCCCTCCGATCCCGATCGATCTTGCCACCCATCCATAATCATACACAACAATCATGCGTCCTAACCGCTTCGGCTACTACTCCCGCCCATAATCAGCGTACGGATCTCGTACAGATACCGCCGCCGCTCGTCTTGATCTCCTCCGGTCTCCCCGTCATCCCGTCCGATCCATCCATGCATCTTCCGCCGCCACCGCTCCTCCTCGTCCATCTGTTTCCGCACGAACCCGGGCCCGACATCAAACTCCTCGCCGACGACAAACTCGCCAAACACGTTACCAGACGACGACGAATCCGGTTTCCGTCGGCCACCGGCAGAGTCGAGCGCATTGGGTGTCACGCCGCTGCTAGCGCGTGCACCAGGTGACGCGTGTCGTGTTACATGTGCCGCGCCTTCTGATTCCGAAAAGCGCTGCTGTTTCTGGAGTCTTGCGATTCCAGCATACTTCCCCGTCGTCGTCGGGTCATCGCCAAACTCGTCAAACCCAGCGAACGGATCATCGACCCTAGCAGCCGCGCCATCGAAATCGAAATCAAACTCTTCATCCTGCTGCCGATCTCCAGGACTCGTATGATTCGACCGCATTACATCAGTGGCTTTAAACCAGCACATGCGCACAGGATCAAACACCATCCCACCGACGACCTGTACACCTTTTGTTGCCGAGATATTTGAAATTAAAGCTGGTCGCGGCGGTGTCAGTGTTATTGAGTCAAAGTCTGCGGTCACGGTGTCGTTGCCTTCCCATTTAAATGAGATCGGATTATATCGCATTCCCTTCTCCTCTGTTTTCGTTAGCATTTGTTTTGTGTCTTCAAGGAATGTTATTAGAACATACGTCTTGGTGCACTTGCGATCTCGCCTAGCGGCTTAATCAAAAATGGACGCTGCTGCGTCTTCCGTTTCGCCCTGAGTGCTCCACTCGCAGTCCCGCCGCCACCAGGAGTCTGTTTCGCCATCGTCAAGCTAGGTTTCGGAAGTTGCATCTGCTGGTCAATCGTATTGCCACCACTACTAAGCCTTGTCTTTCTGAGATTCATAGTTGACGGAGTATTTGAAAGCCGATTCACGCCTGCTATCCTGCTGCGCACCGAATCTTTTCCAACTATATTCCCCGCTGTCGTCGTGGCAGTATCTGTCTGTAGCGATGACGGTCGCTTCAGCAAACTCCGCTCTTTGACCGCACTGATTGGCAAATCCTCAAACTCGTCAAGCTCGCTACCGTCACCGAATAACCGTCTCCGAACGGGTTTCAGTAAAGTCTTTGTACTCGCCGCTTCGCGTCGCACAGAGTCTAGGATATTATTGCTTGTGGAAGATTCAGTGTATCGTTTTCGAGGAGATGGCGTGTCTTTTGTTGAAATCGTGTGGTTGAGCGTGGTTGTCGTTGTCGTGCTAGTCGTAGTGGTGCGCGGAAGAGCGGCATTCATGACTTCGTCGAATGCCGTCTGCGTCGGAATAGAGGGTATCCTCAAATTTGACGATTTCCTATTCAAATTGTACCGCGGCAGCGCACCACCTGCAGCTAATGGCGTCAACGGCGGCATTGGCGGCGGCGGAGCTTGCGCTGAACTAGTTTGTCCCAAATTGCCGCGCGAAGCCATTCGTCGTAGATTAACTGAACTAGCCGCAGGACGAAGACCAGAAGGTGATGATTGTTGTGTTGAATACAGCCAGCTTGGGACTGAGGGTAGTGGAGGAGGTAGACCAGATCCTGACAATCTATCCGGATTACTGTTGAATGTATCTGAACTTCCTCCGCTGCGAAGTGATGGCATTGATTTCTTTGATAGCAGAGATGAATGCCGTTGTGCGCTTGTCTGACTGCTAGGTTTGATTGAAGCCATGGATGATTTATGACCCAATCTTCGTTGGTCGAAACGGGAAGTAGTCGTCGAACTCGGCGGGTCTGGCAGTTTCGGCGCAGCAAGCACCGTAGGCGTTTGCACAGGCGGAGGCGCGGGTAAACTCTGACTAACCGGTCTCGGGATTCGTGTTGGTTTCGGCGCAAATATCTGGGATAGCGGTTGTCTCTTCTGCGCGGACTGTGGGGTCGAGAGTGATGTGGCTGAATCTGAATCGGGCGATTTGTGCTTCACGTTGCGGTTAATTGTGAGTTTGCCGGATTCAAAGAGATTGTCGTCGTCGCCTATTTCCAGACCATCGAGAAAATCATCATGACCACGAGCTCCGAGAATATCGAATGTATCAGTCGCGGCTTGATGCTCTTCAAACGATTTCATCTTGCCATCCAGCAACTGCTGGAAATTCAACGGTCCATTCGGAATCTGTAGCCCAAACAGTCCCTCGTCTTCGCTCTCGTAGGTCACGCTAGACGAAGGTGAAAACGCAGATAGCATTGAAGACCGGTTTGATGAGTTTGTGAACTTGGAGCCCGTGTAGCGCGTGCTTGTGCTGTCTTCGCCCCATCCGCCTTCCGCGTCGCTGTCTCCGAGTTGCGCCGGCGTGCGCGGTCGAGTTGATGTGCGCAGTTCAATTGTAGTGAGACTTTCTGGGATTTCAAAGTCATCTTCAAAGTTATCCGATGATGATGGCTGAGGGATGACTGCTGCCGCGGGACTTGATTTGTTTGATTTGTTTAATGTGAGCGGTTGTTTGAACAGCGAGCCGTCAATGATATCGGGGACTTCTTGTTGTTTTCGTTGTGGTTTCAGCGTGAATGAGTCGTGATCGCCGAAACCGTCTGAATCGCTGTCTTCGGCCCAGTTCTGTAGTTTCGCGGAACGGGCCTTCATTGCTGATTTCGGAGTGAGCGAGTGTGGTGATTCGAGACGAGTTACCGTGCCAACTAGATTAGCCACCGCAGCAGGCGCAAGTCGTAACGTGCTAACATCTCCTTCATCCTCCTCTTCATCATCATCAAACCCAAACTCGTCCATCTCAGCGTGCTTATCAGACATTTCCAGCTCACGAAGGTGTTCTTCAAACGAAACATCCGAGTCCATCGACCGCGACGAGCTGATTGAGCGAGCACTACTACTGTTGTTTCCGTCAAGTGATAGTTTCGCGAACAGGTCAATGTCGGGCTGAAATTCGAGCTCGCCATCGTCGTCCCAGGTCTCGACTTCTTGGTGTACCGTGTTGAGCGGATGCCGCGTAGGCTGCGCGTGGCGTTGGCGGGACATTCTGGCTTGTTAGATAATTCCTAGATAAACTTGCAAAGAACTGTAGACCAAGTACCTTTCTTTGAACGGCAGAGAGAGACTAGTCAAGTTCTGGAGCAAGAAAGCGACACCTCAAAACAACGCGTGGCGGAGTCGACAAAACCGCCCACAAACCGCAAGCCGAAACAGATGACGCGTTCTGAGCTCTTCTATATAATACCCAAGCAAACACGCAAAAAATAACCAGATACGATAAAATATAAGGGGAGCGCAATCTGCTGAGCGCAGCACGTATATTTTTAAAAGGAGGTCGATCGAATCTCGGCGCTGCAGCTGCAGCGCGCAAAAAGTAAACAAATGAATATCACGTGACGGGCAGCCAGGCACGATATCTTGAAATCGCATTTCAGTTCACGAATTATTTTGTTCTACACTGATCTATAGTCTCGACTATCACACTAGTCACTATAGTACTCTATAGACTAGTGTATGGTTGATATAGATCGGTCTGGCTCGAAGCGGCAAGCGCGTGTTTAGCGTGTGCCTTGTTCGGTGCCACGCGACGCGACGTGACGTGATAAGGCTAGGTCCGCCTTGTTGAATGTCATATATAAAGATCTCCCCGGTCCTCCTTCTTCTTTGTTCAATCTTCTTCTTCCGTCTTCACTTCTTCTTCTACAGCAACAATGTCTACACTTACCTTTAACGAGCTTAAGGCCGCGACTGGAATGCTTCATATGAACATGAACATAGAGACTCCCATGACCAGTCAAGAGTACTACAAGGTCGTCGGTGCGTCTCTCGAGCTTCCTACGGAATCACCGCATATACGCCCGGTGATTGACCCGCTCCGCACTCTCCACGAACGAACCGAACCGCTTCCTATCGCTGTTTTGAATACCGAATTCCGTCGTCCGCTCGTGTCCCGCAAGAACAGACAGCTTATCATGGATGGACTTAAGGAAAAACCTGTGGTTGCGCCGAAGCGGAAACTCGAAATGATACCCGAAGATGACGAAGTCAATACTGAGACCGAGACTGACAACGACATCGAGAACACGCCGCCGCCGATGTCGAAGAAGAAGCAGAGAATCCAGATGGCTGCGTATCAGCAGCAGCGCTTGAAGCCCGTCGCGCCCAAGAAGCTGACTCTCGCGCCCAAGAAGCTGGCTCTGTTGCCGGTGCAGATATCGACTACGCAGACGCAGGCACAGATTATGCAGGCCGTGCGCAACTTTTGTCTACCAAGACTAATTAAGAACCACGGACCATCGCCGCTGCGCAACGAGATTCGACCCGAGGATCTCTAGGTGTTATACCAGTGATTTTGTATACCCGGGCATGATGTGTTGAGCTCTAAGTGATTGGGGGTTTTGTTTATACCGCTATTGTGTCTTGATACCTGTTCCTATACCGTTGTTTATTGTATAGTTGAATATAATTATTATGCAAATACAAGTTCATTCGCTTTATAATTACCCAGCATATTCAAAATGCAGCCGCCTTGTGCTGCGTGCGCAGAATCTCAGCACACTGATCCGCAACGTGCCGGTTTTGTAATAATCCCGCCTTGTTATTGATTTTTGGTATATGCCAAGAAAGCTCCGGTTTAAGCTGGTATCTGTAAATATTTTTCTTCGATCTACAATCAGCAAAATGGGTTTCTTCAGTAGAACATCCGATCCTCAAGCCCACGGCGACAGCGAGGAAGACACCACGTCCACGTCTTCGTCCCAGGAAACGCCCGACACCGAATATGAAACCGAGTCCGAGTCCGACGACTTCAGGAAGAGCTATAAGCGCAGATGCATCCGAGATCAGAGCACATACGACCAAGCTGATGATGATCAGAATTTGCAGTTGATACATGTGCGGCCGGTTGACTCGGCGATGCAGCGGTGGATGCGCTCTTGCGTTAATCGTATTTGGCCTAGTCTGGCTGTAGATGCGGAAGAGCAGGTGGAAGAGCAAGAGCAAGAACAGAAACAACAGCAGCAGGTGGAAGAGGTCAAAGATGATAAAAAAGGCGAAGACGACACGGAGGTTTCCTACATACCTCTAGTAAGCTCGCCGCTCCGTCAAGAAGTCTTTCCCGAGACGGTCGTCACATCCACCTCTCCATCGCCATCTCCTCGTATAATAATCCCTACCAAGCGGCGCATGGAAGTCGAAGGACCGCTACGAGAACGGGTATGTTACGTTGAGCACGCAAAGGCACTGATTGCGCTCATGGACGAGTGCGATGGCGACGCGTTTGAGGTCCTTGATGCCGGCGACGGACAGCATGCAAAGGATTTTGTGCACTTTTGCCGGTCGGAGCTGCCGCGTACTGCTGCGTTGAGGCACGACGTGCGCGGCGTGGGACGGGGCGCCTTGGTGCTGGACCCGGGGTACGATGCGTGGTGAAGGGAGGTTGGGTTTATAGGGTTTGCAGGGTTTGTGGGGTTTGCGGGGTTTGTGGGGTTTACAATACTCAGGGCCAGGGCATCCGTATCCGGCACACTGTAAACACGGCAGCTATAAATCCAAATACCCCTGTGAAGATGTGACCCGGACATATTTGGCATGGCTCAAGCGCGGGCGCATGACCATTTTTTGTTTTTTCTCCTTTCTTGGAGTCACAGTTTTGTCCAGCTGACCGTTTGAGCTGTGAACCGTCTGTGAACCGCGCGTGAACCGAACCTTCGGCACCGCCGATCGCCGCCGCGGTGGGGGGCTGCCGTTGGTTTGGCCCGGCCAGCAGCCCCAACGTCCGCTAATTTGGGATTCGGCGGAGGAATCCCGGTTCGGGCGGTCGTATATATAGCATCTCCAGCTAATCAGGAAGTAGTTGTTTCAGTGACCAGCTTAATTAGTGGATTCTTCAAATATTGCAAAAGTTTAGAGATCAGGGTACGGGTTGCCACATTGAGCACTTAGGGTTGCGGTTTGTGAACTTAAATCTTGTCCGCCTTGTTCGCTTCCTCCCAACTCCTCTTCAAATACTCCGCCCACGAATATATATCAGGATATGCATTGCATCCCGTCAATATACTGAACAGATTAAGAGTATTAAGACAAGCTACAGGAATCAGGATACCTATTGTTTCGCGATATCCTTGCAATACCATCGCACGTCATGCCCACTCCACCGAACTCGACCTGCTTCTACGGCTGCAGGCACAACATCTGCCCCTACGACAGGTTCTACACCAGTGCCGATCCCGCAGACGAACACAACCGCATTGATCAAGCTACCGCAAAACTTGAACGCTGTCGGACATCGCTGAAGGAGAAAAATCCGAAGCGGTTCGTTCCGGCGCCTGGATATACGGGCCATGGTGACGGGCAGCATAACTACATGCTTGCGATGAAGACTATTGCGCTGTCGCAGAGATGTCAAACACTAGGTCCGGATGCTAATGGCGTGGTATTGACGACCGTGCCTGCACTCAAAGTGTCTTCGCAAAATCTGCGAATGTCGGCGTGCTCGGGCAGACATGCGCGCTCACTTGCGGACCGAACTCGGCGGGTCGGAGACGTTTCGTTTGAGGTTTTGACTGATGGGAGTAAGCGATTTGAGCATGATTTTGAAAGGTTCAAAAAGTCGCCTAAAAATTCTGGGAAAATTGTCAGTAATATGCGAGTTAGTTTTACCATGCGCTCGTCTTTTGATTGATTTGGATACCGTTCTGGATACCTTGTGGATACCTTGTGGATGCGTTTTGGATACGTTTGGATACCGTTTGGGTTCTTCGTGTAGTAGAATCTAGAAAATGCTCATCGGCGATAACGAGATGAATGTAGATGTAATATTTAATTCGTCAACTATTACTTCATGCTATAGTTAAATCGTACAATTAATTTTTTAAAAACTCCTGATAAAACCACAGCAATATACAATTCTATCTACAGTCTTCATCAACAAGTCTACCATAACCGGCACTCACCCACCATCGCCAGCACATCCAGAAACAGATCTCTACTCTCTTCAGACACCGACTCCCCACGCGTCTCCTTATTCGGCGCCATACACACAATCACGGTCCTCCGCTCCTCTGGACTTTGTCGACTAATCAAACTCGCAATCTGAACAGCGTAAATCCGGCCTTCGGTGTCGTCTGGACCCGCGCCAAGGACTGACACTGGAGTTAGGTGCGTCAGTGGAAGCAACGAGAACTCGTCCTCGCCGCCGTTCTCGGCTCGATCTGTGTCGAATGCGAATGAGTTCAGCGTCGGGGAAACTGTTAATGGTACGTAATACTACGCCACACAAAAAGGATTAGCAATCTTGATCCATCTTCTCCTCGCACGTTTAATCAAACATTAACATACCATCTTCCCTAATCTCCCGTCTTGTGAAATCGTGACCATGATCTTATCCCCAAATCCGTACACGACACAGTCAACGCGCTTGCCTGCTATTATCCGTACCGATTGACGAGTCTGGATCGGTGAGAATTCAGAGAGTCCAGCAGCAGCAGCTGCTGCTGCTTCTGGGACTGGGATCACTGGCGGTCCGTCGGCGAGGCTGCTCATCATTTGGGATGTATGTCGGTTGTGTGGTTAAAGCGGACTATTTGTGCGAGTAGAAAAGAATTCAAAAGTGCTGTGCGTATTAACTATGACGTTGAAATGCGTTAATTCCAGTCTATATTCACCGATTCGCGTGGTGCGTAGATAAGTCTAGAGTTACTGCAAGTGGATCTTTGATCTCGAGAAGTCCACTCGACATTTAACATTACGTAATCGCCCATTGACGGCTCGATCAACAATGGATCAGTACTATAAGTTACGGAAATTTTGGGCACAGATTTAGAAAGACACGGCCAGACACATGCCGAGGCTTCAATTTATTTCATATAAACACACAAAATCACAACAAACGCACATATAATAGTATAATCCAGTTTCGCCTCACCAAAGTGCAAGCGACCACCCTAGGCAGCAAGGGGTCCTCCTTTCCCCTCACCACGACGACGAAAGTCTAGTTATACAAATCGTCGTCACCCTCGTCCGCGCCAAATCCAGTCGCAGCCGGCGCTTCAGTCGCGCCCAAACCACCTCCAGTCGAAGCAGCAGCCTCGGCCGCGTCGTTCGAGCTGAACCGGAAGTTGCCAAACGAACCACGCGACATCTGGAGTGTGTTCGCGTAGGCTTCGTACCGACGAAGGTCGGCATCGCTGACACTCCGACGGGCGGTGATCATGGCCTCTTCGAAGTGCGACTTGTTGACATACGGCACAGGGTCCTCCATGGCGACATCCTCCTCACCGGCTTCCTTCTCGGCAGCCTCAGCGGCTTCGATGCTGTCCTTGATGGCGAACTTGGCCGAACGCTGCACGATGTAGTTAAGATCAGCACCGGAGAAACCGTGAGTGATCTGGGCAATCTCGCGCAGGTTGAGACCAGGCTCGAGCGGCGTGTTGCGCAGCTGGGCCTTAAGAATCGACATCCGCGAGTCCTCGTCGGGCAAGGGCACGTAGATGAGCTGATCAAGACGACCGGGACGGAGAAGGGCAGGATCGATCTGATCGGGTCTGTTGGTAGCGCCGATAACAAAGACGTTCTTCTTGGCACCCATACCGTCCATCTCCGTCAGCAACTGGTTCACGACACGGTCAGACGCACCGCCGGCATCACCCATGGATCCACCACGAGACTTGGCGATAGAGTCCAATTCGTCAAGGAAGACAACGCAAGGAGCAGCAGCGCGAGCCTTGTCGAAAATGTCACGAATGTTCGACTCAGATTCACCGAACCACATAGAAAGCAGCTCAGGTCCCTTGACCGAGATAAAGTTGGCCGACACCTCCGTAGCAACAGCCTTAGCCAACAACGTCTTACCGGTACCAGGCGGGCCGTAGAACAACACACCGCGAGATGGCGACAAACCAAACTTGGCGTACGATTCGGGGTGAAGGACAGGGTACTCGACGGTCTCCTTGAGTTCCTGCTTGACCTTGTCCAAACCACCAATATCGTCCCAGGTAACGTTGACGCTCTGGACAACGGTCTCGCGAAGAGCAGATGGGTTGGAAGTGCCAAGAGCAAAGCGGAAGTTGTCCATGGTAACACCCAAGCTGTCCAGAACTTCGGCATCGATGGTCTCCTCTTCAAGATCGATCAGATCCATCTTCTCACGAATCTGCTGCATGGCAGCCTCAG
This sequence comes from Myxozyma monticola, assembly GCA_030568405.1. Lineage (NCBI taxonomy): Eukaryota > Fungi > Ascomycota > Lipomycetes > Lipomycetales > Lipomycetaceae > Myxozyma > Myxozyma monticola. The sequence goes on from JAJLTV010000037.1 coordinate 60,146, forward strand.
AGCACAGAGACGCCAAATCGGATCCAACGTAACCGTGTGTCTCGGCCGCAATGGTCTCCAAATCGACATCGTCGCCGAGCTTCATGTTCTTGGTGTGGATGCGCAGAATCTCCAGACGTCCGGTAGGGTCAGGAATGCCAATGTCGACCTCACGATCGAAACGTCCGAAACGACGCAGAGCGGGGTCAATAGCGTTGGGTCTGTTGGTAGCGGCAATGACAACGACGTTGGCGCGAGCCTTCATTCCGTCCATGAGCGTCAGCAGCTGAGAGACGACTCTCCGCTCGACTTCACCGTTGGTCTTCTCACGCTTGGGAGCGATCGAATCGATTTCATCAATGAAGATGATGGCCGGAGCATTCTTCTCGGCCTCCTCGAATGCCTTTCTCAAGTTGCTCTCAGACTCACCAGCCATCTTCGACATGATCTCAGGACCGTTGATCAAGAAGAAGAAAGCACCAGTCTCGTTGGCAACAGCCCGCGCCATGAGGGTCTTACCGGTACCGGGGGGACCAAACATGAGAATTCCTCGTGGCGGCTTGATACCAATGCTCTTGAATAGCTGGGGATGGCGAAGCGGAAGTTCAACCAACTCGCGGATCTGGGCCATCTGCTTACGGCAACCACCAATGTCATCGTATCCAACCTCGTTAAGGTTGTTCTCTTCGTCCTCTCTATTGATCGGCTCTCCCTCGCACTGTCATCTTGTTAGGGCTTGTTGAGCACTCCAAATCAAAAAGTCAAACTTACGTGAATCACAGTCTCCTGTGCGACGATACCATACTCGGCCGGCTCCATATCGACAATCTTGAACTCAACCTGCCGCATGCCGCCGCGCACGGTGAATAAATCACCTTTCCGGACGGGTCGGTAGGCCTCCAAAAAGTACGGCTTAAGGTACACATCAAAGAGCGATCCGGTGATGCCCTCAACGGTATCGGCGATGGGCAAGCAAGAAATTCGCTTGGCCTGGACAAAATGTTAGCGATCAGATAAAACAAAAAGTGTGATCGATGAGGAGACACGTACGTATTTGATGCCGGGGAAGGCGTGCACGGTGAGGATGTCGCCAAGTCTAAGGCGCAAGTTGCTTCGCACGACACGGTTAACGCGCGCAACACCGTCCTCAACCTCTTCGTCGGCAAGCACAATCAGAGCGGTGTCTTTTCTCTTCTTGCCCTTGACGATCACAACATCGCCCCGGAAGAACTGGAGCAGATCCATGGTGTTGGGCGAAAGTGTGATGACGGAGTTGTCGTCGTTGACGGCATCATCGACGATCAAGGCTAAACAAAAGATTGATGTCAGTGGATTGTACTGGAATGGGTGACAACGTGTCCGCAAGGATCCGATCCGCGCGCTGACGTGCTCCCCCGTGCTCCCCGTATGACCGAGAGAACCGGTCAATCGCGAATCAGACGCATCCCGCGCGTGTGATCGCATCTCAAGAAATATGGGTGCAAGTTACAGCGTGTTCGAGGATGGTTTATGATCGGATCGACGCGTGCGCGCACGAAAGGCAACCCGCTCATGCTCCCGCCGTCTGATCGCGCTCAAACATGCAATCCGCGCGCTTCCATCGAAACAACGCGATTTGACACAGATCCGGACACGAGTTCAAACAATAACAAGCTCCAAACATACCATTGTCTTTCTTCTTCTTGCGCAGGATGGCCGTGGCGGTGGCGTCCTCTTTGGACTGCTCCGCGCCCGAGGCATCGGCAAGGTTCGCGTGGTGCTTCTTATCGGAGGAGCTGGGTTCGGACATGGCTGCTGCTATTGCTGGTTGTTATACGATGTAAAAACAACAGGAGGACAGATGGATCCGGAAGATGAGCGACGACTGAGGGAAAGCCAGCAGAGGTCGGTGGAGAGGAAGCTGGGCGGCGCGGTGGGGAGTTTATGATGGCTGGGAGAACGGCCCAGCAGGCTCGAGGCGCTGAACGCGGAAGGCCACAGAAGCGGCAGCCGGGCCGGGTAATCGCGTCATCCAACTGACTCAGCCGTGGTTACGCAAACCCTGAACCCTAATCTGCTACAGGAATTTATGAGAGCGTAGTGTTTATTCGATCAGTCCATCAATAAATGTCGTTTTGTACAATCTCTGCCTTCACTCGTCCCGTCATACATATACACTCATTATCCGTCTCCGTCACCTACATCATGTCCGCCATTCCCGGAACAGCGCCGCCCTCCTTCGCGGCAATCTCAAAGTATCCGTAGATCGTAGTCACAGCGAGCAGAATCGCGGTTCCAGATCCAAGAGTTCCAAGCAAATCAGACGTCACAGACAACGCGCCAATGCAAGCTCCACCAAAAGCGGCAGCGGTGGGGATAATCTTCTTGAGCTCCTTGTACATAGACTGCTCACGGTGGCCGGCCATGACGAGACCCTGGTCCTTGAGCTGCTTCGCGACGTCGCGCGGGGAAGATCCGGAGATCTCGATCCAGGTCTTGGAGAACAGGGCGCACGCGGACAGGATGAAGGTCACGTAGACAACGGTCTTGATCGGGTCGACGAGAGCCTCGGCGATGTTGAGCGGGGGCTGCATGTAGTACGCAAGACCCGAGACAGCGTGCAGTTGCGCGCTGCCGGACTGAGCCTGCCAGACACCGAGGAGACGGATCAAGAAGTTGTCCGGGAAGCGGTTGAACAGGATCTGGCTGATGATGAACACGTTCGAGGTCAGCGCAGACTGAAGCATGATAGGCAAGTTGCTGGTGTAGAACAAGCGCACAGGGTAGGTTCCGTAAGGTCCGCGAGCACGAGTCGACTTGACCGGGATCTCAACACGGAAGCCCTGGAGGTAGACGACAGCGAGGAAAACAACGGCAGTAGAGAAGAGCTGCATCATGTTGGGCAGGTTCTGTCTGTAGAACGCCTCCTTGAGCGCGCGGTTCTTGTCCTTCCGGGTGAACAGCAGGTGCACGAGACCAACGACAGCACCTTCAAACTCGGTTCCACGGCCAGTGTTGACGGTAGTGGGAGAGAAAGCCTTCCAGATAATCTGCTCGCAGATGTTGGTAGCAATGAACAGCGAAATACCAGATCCAAGACCGTATCCCTTCTGCAGCAGCTCATCGAGCAAGATCACAACCACACCGGCAAGCACAAGCTGCAGAATCAAAAGCAAGCAAACACCGGCACCAAGCTCCTTGGGAGGACCGTACATGCCAGTAAGAACGTACACCGTAGCCTGTCCGACGGACAGAATAATAGCGAGCACTGCAAAGTTAATTAGATGAGCCCAATGCAATGCAGAAAAACAATCATCACTCACGCTTCTGAGCAGTCTGGTACAGCTCACGATCGCTCTTCAGGTCAAGGTTCACATCAATGATGTGGGTACCTCCAAGAAGCTAAAAACGCTTTGTTAGCCCAGAAACAAATACTAGAATCGCATTCTAGACGTACCTGGAAAACCATGCCCGACGAGATAATCGGCGAGATACCCAGTTCCATTAGAGTTCCCCGGTTACTGGCAAGCATCATACGGAGCCAGAAACTAAGTACAAGTTAGTCCAGCACCTCAAGCCTCCTCAGACGTAATAAAAAGAACAACATACAGCGGATCCGAGCTGTCAGAAGACACGATACCGTACAGCCTACACAATTAGCCCTGGCGCCGACGTCCACCAGCCCATCTCAACATACGGAATCTCGCTCATGACCAGGAAAATCAGCAGAGTGACTCCGGTCCACATGAGACGCTGCTCGAAGGGGACCTAAGATCGGTTAGCGGGGGTGCTGGGCTAGGAGTAGCAGTGGCAGCGGCACGAGGAGAAAGAGCCCACTGCGCCGAGCAAAAGCGCAATTGAGCGCGGTAAAAGACGTACCTTGCGCTCCGGAGCCGCAACCTCGGGGAGGATGGGCAGGAAGGGCTTGACCAGGTCCAGAAAACGGACTGGGCGAATGTCAGTAGGGAGAGTGAAAACGATCGCTCCTCGGCTGCGAAACAAAAACAGCCAGCGCAAACACCGACTTGTCGCGCGCCAAATCGCCACGCAACGAGAAGAAAAGAGACAGAACTACATACGGCCACTCATGACGGAAAAAGAAACAAAAAGAGCAACGACGGGGTGTCGTGTGAAGTAGACGGAGACGAAGGCAGAACGGGGGACGACGACGGGTCGAGACGCGCAGAGCAGCGGCGGAATCAGATGGAGCTCGAGTGGCCTCGGGCGCGCCGGGTAATATTTGGTCACGGCTCGATCACCCCGGATCACAGCGATACAGCCAAATACAGCGCAGACAAGGCGTATCAGTCTGTGATCCGCTATAAAGGCCACCTCGCCCTAGCGAATCGAGTTTATCGCCTTGTGCTGTGTTCGCTATATATTCACGATCAGCTTCCCTCTCTTCGCTCGATCCTTTTTACCAACACCATCTATATCCAAATACCCTTTTGAGTCGACACACTGTCAAACAGCACAATGCCTGTCCAAGGCAAACCTGAGATTACCGTGCAGGAGACAATCGAAGCGATTTTGGAGTTCCAGCAAACCTGCGTTGGAGCCTCACGAGGGAAACGCTTGGAGCCTGGGTCTTCATTCTGTCCCGAACTTACTCCTAGTATTAAGGCGAAACCAGTCGGAGCGTCGAAAGATGAGAAAGTGGTGCCCGCGAAGGTTACGCAACAGAAACAGGAGACGTCTAAGACTTTAAAATCCCAGGCCTCCCAGAAGCATCAGGCGCTGAAGTCCCTGGCCTGGCAACCGTTGGAGTATCGTTCGTTGCACGAGTGTCTGGACTCCTACTGGTCTGAGAACCCGAAGGCGGATCCGAAGCCTCAGATGCCCCAGCAATCACAGAAACCTCAGGAGTCCGACAGATTCCAGCAGTCTCCGGAGCTGCAGAACTCTCAATATCCTGTCAAGTCTCTAAAGTTCGACAAGACCGCTATACCCCCGGCTTCTGCCCTTATACCCTGGAACTCGTTTGTGGTACCCCGGAAGCCAGTCAAGTCCAAGAAGTCGCGCAAGTCAGACAAGTACAAGCTCGATGTCAATGGATTTCCGATCCGTCGCGCTCCTCTCGGCCGTTCTCCTCTGTCCCAGGAAGTTTTTCCAGAGACTGTGATTGAGGCAACAGCATTAGAGCCCCATAAGCCTCGTCAGATTGTCCCTATTCGACGAAGATTCGAAGTTGACAGTGGCATGAAGCTTTACGGTGACCAAGAACGATTACCGATGCGGGTTGTTTTTGGAATTTCTAAGCTGACGGATAAGATAACTGATATGGTTGATACTGATTGCAGAGATTTTGCGAGAAAGATTCGGAATGCTGGACCTGAGTTTGTGCGTGCCTTTGCGAGAATGGTTGATCAGAGTCCTAGCTCAACGGGGACTCATTTGAGAGATTTACGCGACTCGGTAGAGATCGAGTTTTGACCGGCCGGTAGTGAAATGTTGAAGTCAATTTAGAAGTGTCGTTTTGATACTTGATATTTGTACGCAATGCATTTTGAACACGTTTTCTTATATTCATCTCTGGTTCTTGAATTTAACTCTTGCTTCCGTGGACAAACTGAACTCGTCATGTAAATTACCGTGTATGTCACTATCAAGTGACAAGCTGTCAAGGTATAGTAGGCTTCGAACCGCACAATTGTAGAGACAAATACAGGAACAGAACATGCCGCGAAAGGAAACAAGCTGGCCTTCATGATCACGTGATGTCTAATTTAGCGGCCTCCATTTTGAATCAGTTTCGCGATTACAATTGCACTCGACATATAGAACGGATTATAGACCAAATTACTGAGAATCGAATAGTTCTGCAGCTGTATCTTTAGTTATATACACTAGTACTACAACAATGTCTGATTTATCAACCACAGAACTCGCAAGCCAGACGATCTCGACGATCCGCAGTCTCGTGGCAGGTCCGCTCGGATACCCGACCGTCGCGGTGATTTGCGGATCCGGATTACAGCACCTTGCGGAAGCGTTGAATGAAAGTCCGAGAGTTGAGATTAGATTCGGAGATTTGCCTAATTTCCCGGAGACTACTGGTGTGTTTAATTCTCGAGTCGGTTTATTACAGCTGGGATAGTTCTGGGAGTGGATAGATGAGCTAATGATGAGATGGATATAGTCGAAGGGCATACCGGAAAACTTGTGTTTGGTTACTTTGGAGATGTTCCGGCGGTGTGCATGGTGGGCCGAGTTCAGTGAGTGTATCTTCGTATTATTTGCTTGTCAAACCAATCGTGCTAATGGATGGTGGCTAGTTTCTATGAAGGCGTACCGTTCGAGAAATCAGTATACCCAGTTCGAGTATTCAGCGAGATGGGAGTTAAATCATTGATTGGTAAGTCAATTGGAATAGTTCTTGTGTTATGACAACTGATTTGGGAATATAGTGACGAATGCTGCCGGTGGTTTAAATCCTGATTATAAAGTCGGTGATCTGATGATTCTGAACGACGTAAGTGATGTGTTCCATTTTGAGGCACGGGCTCGGCGACTGACTATTCGATATAGCACATCAACTTTCCAGGATTAGCAGGTGCCCATCCGCTACGAGGCCCCAATGACTCCCACTTTGGTCCTCGATTTCTCGCACTTAGCGATGCCTACAGTCTCGAGTTACGCAAGAAAGCCTTTGTAGCAGCCGACAAGCTGTCACTCACCCGTTCGATTCACGAAGGAGTTTACGTTTTTGTCAGTGGTCCTACGTATGAAACTCGTGCGGAATCACGCATGTTGAGAATGTTGGGTGCGGATTGTGTGGGTATGAGTACTGTGCCCGAAATTATCATTGCCCGGCATTGTAATATGGATGTTTTGGCGATCAGTTTGGTCACGAATGAGGTTGTGACGGCGCCGATGCCGAAAGCTAATGCCGTGGATGTGGATTTGGCGGCCGGGAAGGCGACTCATGCGGAGGTTATTGAGGCGGCGAGGGAGGCTGGGAATGATATGCGGCTGCTGGTGGCGGAGGTTGTTAAAGGATTATAACGCTACCGAGGTCGCTACGATGGCATATTGTACAACAGATGGCAATGATTTTATTAGATCCTTATGTGAGAATATTCAAAAAACTTTCTATTCTCTATCTCATACAAATTCAGACTCTGATATGAGAGAAGAACTACTCCATAGCCTCGATCGCAGCAGGATAAGAGTAGTTGTTCTGGCGGCGAGCCTCGTCCAACACGCTCAGGGAGTAGATGGTCTCCTCCATGGGGTGAATCAGACTGTCGGTTCTTCCGTCTCTGATATCACGAGCAACATAGTCAGCCTCGTAGCACATACCGTTTCCGTCCAACGGGAAATCAAACACCTGCTCGGGTCCATCAATCGGGCGGAACGTCAGCTTCTCAGGCTTGTACGCCAGGGGAGTCACGATAAGCTGGCCCTTGGAGCCCTCGATACGGACGGAGACTTCCTTAGACTGAGGCAGAACGGTCGACATGGACGCGATACTGACAATATGCGGCTTATCCCAGACCTGCACGATCGTAGTCTCCTCATCGACACCAGTCAATGGGCTTTCGAGGATAGACGCGGACGTCGATCGCGGCGGGGCGAGGTTGTTGTCGGGATGTCTGCGGCATACGGTGTCGACCCACATGATTGTGTAGACGCCGATATCAAGCATAGCACCACCGCCAAGTTCGGGGTCGTAAATACGGTGCTTGGGGTCGTAGGGGAACACGAGCGACTGGTCCGCATGCATACGGTAGATGTCTCCAAGAGCCTTATCGTCGAAGAGCAAGCTCTCGACCTTGCGCATGAGAGGGAAGAAACGAGTCCACATAGCTTCCATCAGGAACACGCCGTTCTCGACCGCAACTTCGGCAATGTGCTTGGCCTGCTTACTGTTGATGGTCAGCGGCTTCTCGCAGAGAAGATGCTTCTTGGCGCGGAGCGTCTGCAGCGCGAGGTCATAGTGGAGGTTGTGAGGAACCTAGACATGTTAGTTATTTTTCGGAGTCAGGTAGGAGTATAGACCGAGATACGTACGCCAATGTAGACGATCTCAACCTCGGGGTCCTCAATGACCTTCGTGTAGTCATCGTAGATGTGCACGTCGGTCTGGTTCGAGGCGTAGTCGGCGACGAACTGCTTCGCTCTGCCGAGATCACGCGCAGCGACGGCAGCGACCTTGTGCTTCACGTCGGTCACACCGCGGTCCTTGGGGTCGAGGACAAGATCCTCCACAAACAACTTTGAGATCTGGCCTGTTAGTGTGCTGCTCTGTAGCTGAATGCTGACAATTGACTAGATCAAGAGAACGTACAAATCCGAGGCCGAGAATGCCCCACTTTGCGGTGTATGCCATTGCGGATCGAGGTGGTAGTAGTCTAGTAGGTAACAGTTTTGAGTGTCACAGTGTTATAACTGTGATGAAGTGACGAATAATGTTCAGCAAGGAAGTCAAGTCGCCCTTATATAACTAGACAGGCCTGGCTGGTCGCGGTCTCTATAGAGCCGGAAGCCGAGAACCCCGCCATCAAGCGCGGAGAAGCCCCGGAATCCGGCGCGACTCGCGAATGCGGAGACGATTTAAATTATTTAAAATAACTTTCTGAATTCTTTTAAGCAGAATTAAATTATTTTATTTGTTTAAAACGAAAAACATTAAAATACGGCGTTTAAAATACGCAAACACGGCTATAAGCAGCGTGTTGACCTCGTTCTCGAGTTCTTGAGCCGTCGCGGTTTTCCGCGTTCTCGGCAATTGAGTTTGCCGCGGCCGAGTTTGAAGGGTTTACAGGGTTTGCACTTTGCAGCGTCTACAGGGTTTATAGGGTTAAGATGTTGGAGGATCTAGCATCAACTGATCTAGCATTAGCATCTACATTAAACAAACAACTCCATGCGCTCAAAAATCCGCAGCCGAAATACTCGCCTTCTCGCACATCTCTCTAAACACGCCTCCCTCTCGTTCAAACAACTCCCTCGGCGGACCAAACTCACGTACTTTACCGGCCTCAAGCACGAGGATCTTGTCGTAATTGATAATCGTCTTAAGTCGGTGCGCAATGCAAAGAATCGTGCACGCGGCGAATTCACGGACGATGATTTGTTGGATTTTGGCATCGGTTTGATAGTCGACTGAGGAAGTTGCTTCGTCTAGGACTAGGATTTTGAAACTTCGGACCAGGGCTCGGGCGAGTGCGAGGAGTTGACGTTCACCAAGAGAGAAGTTCAGACCTTCGTCTTCGACTGGTGTGTCGAGTTGGAATTTGCCGTAACCCTCTGTTTTCTCTTCGAGTGACTCTTGCGAGTTGTCGCCATTGTTGGATTGCTGCTCGGCGTCTGGGGCAGACATGAGTCCGGATCTGCGTAACGCGTCCCAAAGCTGGGCATCGGTGTAACTATTAAACGGATCCAGATTCGACCGAATAGTACCTCTGAACAGCACTGGATCCTGTGGAATAATCGCCAATTTCGTCCGCAGCTCATGTAATCCGATTTTCGAAATATCAATCCCATCAATCTCAACAGCTCCGGAAGCAATCTCAGCAAGCCTATATAGTGCGACCATGACTGATGATTTGCCCGCGCCCGTACGTCCGCAGATTCCGAGTTTCTCACCACCTTTGATGGACATTGTTAAGCCATCCAAGACAAACGGTAAACCTTCCCGGTATTGCATTCGAACTTGTTTCATCTCGATCGCGCCGTGTTCTGGCCATGATTCGCGAGGTCGGGTTGATTCGATTTCATAAGCGGCTTCGGAGGGGAGATTGACCATGTAATAGTGCACACGTTCAGTCGCGTTCATGTAATTCTCGACATCGGCCATTTGTTTGATAATCATACTCATCTGCATCGATAGCGACATGCAATACGACAGCACTAATCCGATCGCGGACGCAGTCACGTTCATTCTAGCTGCGACAGCCAACATACCAGTGACAAAGACAAGACCGACAGCAATTGATTCAAGACGGACGGATAACCATCTCTGGTTTCCGACTAACAGAAAGGAAAATCTGTTCATTGTATCCAACGCTGATTCCATTCGTTCTTGGAATGCGTCTTCTTCTCGGTATGCCCGGACTGATGTTAGACCGGATAAAGTCTCGGAAAAGTGCGCTACCACGGCGGACCGTTTGTTTGAATCAAGACGTTTAAGATCGACTGCTGAACCGCGGTAATACGCCGTCGCGAGGATATAAAGCATGACCATTGGTACGAGCGCGAGTGCAAACCAATGAAGATACGCAATGATGAGAATCAGGACTCCGCCGATAGAACAAGTTGTCATGAGAAACTGCCTGTATGCGTCAATCAGCGCGTTATCCATGGCTTCGACGTCGTTTGAGAATCGGTTGATGATGCGGCCGAGTGGGGTAGTATCGAAGAAGGACATTGGCGCTTGCATGACTTTTTCTGCAGCTGCCATGTTCATGGAAACGGATGCCTTTGCACCAGCTGTTTAATTGTTAGATTGTTCTTCGATTTGCTTAGAGTAAAAGAAGCAGACTTACCGACGGTGGTGGTGATACCCAAGAGGAGAAACAACGCACCAGTCGTAACACCAAGCATCACAAAGATCCCGATATACTCCCCCTTCGTCAATCCAAACCTTCCCTGCGTCCACCATGACAGCCATAAGCTCGTCAACACCTGAGTTCCGGCGCCTAAGATTGCAACCATCAGGATCAATGGAGCGACACTCCACCCGAGATGCGCACCGCCCGCGTTCTTGAAATACTCTCGATAGACGGCTAAGGCGACGCCTGATGCTTTGTTGCGCTCTTCTGTTGTCATTAATGTGCCCGATTTGTTGGTTTTGTCGGGGCTTTGTGGAGCGGCTTTTTCGGATACTGCAGCGGTGGTCTTAGTTTCGACCTTGACATCAGGCTTCGGTGCCTCTTCTTCCTCTTCCTCCTCTTCTCCCTCTTCCTCCTTCTTCGCAGATCCGTACGCAATCAGCTGCGCAAATTTGGGAACCGTGGTCATAAGCTCGTCATACGTTCCAATCGAAAATCCACCCGCGCCATCCATAAAAATAATCCGATCTGCTCTCGGCAATACATGCAACTGATGTGTAGCAAGAACCCGGGTCGAATTCTTCAATAACCCACAGATACACTCTTCCACAAGATGTTTTCCCACATGCGGGTCCACCGCCGACAAAACATCATCCATAATCACAATCTCAGCTTTGTAGTACGCCGCGCGAGCAAGTGAGATCCGTGATTTCTGACCGCCAGAGATGTTAATCCCGCGTTCACCAATCTCGGTACGGTCGCCAGCTGGAAGGACAGCTAGGTCATGTGTAAGCGCACATCCTTCAATAATTGACCGGTACCGTTCTTCATCGTAATCTCGACCGAATAGAATATTGTCGCGTAAACTGGCGTTCTGGATCCAGGGTTGAGGGCAATATGCGACAGTGCCGCTCATCTTGACGGAACCACCAGTTTGACGCATTTCGCCGACGAGTGAGGCTAGAAGCGACGTCTTTCCGGACCCAATGAATCCCGTGACGACGATTAGCTCGCCTTTTTGGATCGTCAGGTTCAGGTTATGCAAGCCTGTAAACTGAACGTCTGGATCAACTGCTTCTTCTTCAGCCAGAGCTTCTGCTTCAGCATCTTCCTCCTGCTCGAGTAAATCCTGCATCACAACATTCGTGGTATCTCTCTCTCCGCGTACATCTTGATCAAACCCATGAACAGCAGCGGTCTCGCGACTGACAGCCCGGCTAAGTTGAATTTCCTGTTCTTCCTTAATTTCCTGCATCGTCGGTTTCCGGCGCCGTGAATACCATTTCCGTTTCTTCTCCTTCTCTTTTGACTTTGGCTTTTTGTCCTCCTCGTCTTCTTCCCCAGCTTCCCACTCAAACGATGCGTTTTGGACAAGAATCGCGCAATCGAGATTCGGATCTGCGACAACAGTTGAATCGATTTCGGGGGCAATCAACATTTTCTCGATCCGTTGTAGCGCGACATAGGCATCTGTTCCGGTCGTGAGACCCTGTGGGATCACATTAAGCGGTACGCGAAGCATGTTGAATAAAGTTAACGATGCAAAGATTTTTGCTGGAACCAGGGTACCTCCGGAGACGGATAAGATGACGAAAGAGATCATGCATGCAAAAATGGGGAGTGTATAGCTTGATGCGAAGATTGCGGAACGAATAGTAAGGACGTAGCGAATAAGTCTAATCTCACGAGCTCGGATCTGACGAAGTCTGAGCACGTATGCATTTTCCCAGGCGAAAAACTTGATGACACGCATGCTTTGAAGGAGTTCTTGCATAAGTCTGATTCGTTGGTCTGTGAACACAATTCCACGGATACGACGACGAGCAATCATGCGTGTTGCTTTGGCGAGAATGGGTGATGCGACGAAGAGGAGCGCAAAGCCACAGAGCGCGGAGACGCCGATGTTGACGATTAGTAGGATTAAACAGATTCCAAGCGGTACGGGCGCATCGATCAGATGCGTAACAAATTGGCAAGAAAGTTCGATGCGGGACGCGTCTGTGGTAATCAAGTTTGTGATTTTGCCGTTTGTGTACGTGACGCGAGATTTGTTGGATAAGACTAAAGATTTGCGGTAGAGTGCGTTGACGAGGACTGTGCGTATGGTTGCACCAGAAAGACCGGCATTATAGAAGTATTGTTGTTGTAGAGCGGTGCTGCAGAGAAGCATGACTGTAAGACCGAGGACCATACCGACGCCGTGGGACATGGGCTTTGAGTCACCGTCATACGCGTCCGCGACGAAGTAGATCAAAGTTCGGGATAACTGAGGCGCGGTCATCCAGATTGCGTCGACAACTGTTCGGCATGCTAAGGTCGTCCAGATTGTGACAGGAAAAGTGTCGAGAAGTGCGCGGAGAAGTACGTTCTTAGTCTGGCCTTTTGCGAGACGTGCCTCAAACTTTTCGAAGAATCGATCAGTCATTTCACGGGCTTTGCGGTGGTCGGCGACGAGTGGTACATCGTTTTCGTGAACTGGACGGGCGTAGCCGGCCTGGGTTTGTTAGTATATATGTCTAGCAAGGTTGGGGCATAACTGCCGGAGGTAGGTTACACGTACGCTGAGAATCGGGTTCATCCAAAGAAAGTACACGCGCGAGATGATGTTCGCCGTGCTCTCCGCGTTCGGTCGCGGCGAGTCTGGAATCGGAGGGATCTTGCGGACCGCGAAGGGGTTTAGGTAGCTGAGCACAGAGGTCTTCTTCTGCTGGCGTCCGTTGCCAGTGTCATTGTCATTTTCGGCGGAGGAGGAAGAGGAAGCGGAGGAGGAAGACGGTTGCTGGGAGACGGAGACGGAGACGTCCTTTTCGACCGAATCCGCGTCTGTTGTTTTGGCCATTATTGTTGGCAGTCGTTCTCAATGTAATGATGGAAACACCGGTTGTCAGGGCAGCGAGGTCGAGCAACCAGCATGGACGGCCGCGCGATAAGCCGGCGGCCATTGTCCAGAGCTATATACTTTAGACTAGGCCGCCGGATCATCGCGATTGCATAATTCTTACGGGGGCGCACATTGAGTTTGCCGGATGTCGGCAGAGACCTAACTCCGCCGGAGTTTGCGTTTTGGGATTTATCGCCGGTCTGTGTAGCCCTGTAAACCCTATAAACCTCCTGATTCTGTTCATCTCAGTATTCTTGTCTATCTCCACGGCGCTGCTACATACATATATAGTCGTAGGCCAAGTCTGCGAGTGCATCAGTTATCAGTACTTGTCTGCGCGGCCTCATGCCTGGACCAAGGCCAAGGCCGTATTGGTGTCGCCAAAAATCCCGCTGCTCACCGCGAGTCATCGACGGCAACGCAATATGGTCTCGATCACTGCGCTTCGGAAAGTCCGCGCCTGACTGCTTTGATATGAGTCCTTTGCGTTTTTTTTGAGTCTTGAGTCTTGACCAGTTTGTCTTTATTTCCGAGCGGTGCAAACAGCAACTGAGCAAATGCATACAATATACTGTTAATACCGATACACGCCATTACTTCCAGAAGTCGCGTGCACGATCACAATGACGCGGCCTGGTCAAGCTGGATAATTAACCAACTGGACTATTCACTTTCCACTGAATTGATATTATTGCAAGCATAGCTGATTAATGATTACTAAGTCGATGTTGTAGACTGAACATCAACTGCCTATAAGGATTTTTCTTTAAAAGAAAAATTACTGTCGAGTGTCGTGGCTCGTGATAACGTTGAATCGTATTTTTCGATATTTTCAGAAGTTACTTAAAAATTCCCCGCTCAACACGAATTCTCCACGTTACAATCACCAACCAAGGCAAGCAGCAGGACAAACAAGACACTCTCCAGACCAATATCCAACTAAAGCCAACTAATAGAGATCTTTATACGACTCCTTGATCATGTCCGCCCCCTTCTCACCAACCATGTACACCGAGTTCTGAATTCTGCAATCCGGAATGACCGGGATAACCGAGGCATCAATAACTCGAAGTCCCTTGATTCCATGTACTTTAAGTTGAGGATCGACAACACCCTGTTCGATAGTCTTTGACAAACGCGCCGTACCGCAAGGATGAAACGCAGTCTGGCAACGATCTAGAACCGCACGATGCATTTCTTCGTCTGATTCCAACGGCATTTCCCAGGGAAACTCGGAGACGACGATATCCTTGAATCCGGCGCCTTTGGTCAAAACGTCATAACTGAATCGGATTCCTTCACGCATGCCGATAATGTCAAGGTCATCGGCGAAGAAATTGAGGTTGATACTCGGCTGATCGAAGGGATCGGACGAGTTGAGCGTGACCTCACCTGGCTCGGATACGGGACGAACGAGATCGACGACGACGGTAACGAAACCACCTTTTTTGGGAGTCGGATAATGCCACTGGAACGCACTGCCAAACATGCTCACAAAATCAAGCTCGAAATGAGGTTGTCCCTCAGGGCAAAAGGGGTCTTTGCCTCCATTGGCAGCCTTTCGCTTGCGGTACAGGTCGTCCTTCTCGAAATAACTGTCAATTCTGGGGAACCCGACCAACTCCAAAAGTCCTGATCCGACGGGTCCAGTATGATCCTTGCTGTACGCGCTGACAGCTTGCACGTTTGCGGATGTGCCCTTGCGGAGGAGGTGAGTGTCCATGCTGAAATCCTCCTTGACTTCGAGCACGAACGGAACGCCGGGATGGTCGAGTAGGTTCTTGCCGACATGGCGTGAATCAACGATGACTTCGATTCCATTCTTGGCGAGCTCTTTCTTCGGGCCGATACCGGATAGCATCAGAAGCTTGGGCGATTCAAACACTCCTTGGGACAAGATGACTTCGCGCGTGGCATAAAACTTCTTCTCGGTACCGGTGGAATCGATGACAGCGACGCCCTTGCATTTGAGATTTGTCTCGTCGATGATAAGCTTCTTTGATCGAACTTCGGAAACGATGGTGATGTTTGGCTTGTTTTGAACAAACAGGAAGCTTCCGGAACGTTGGCCATGGTAGATTGTGTCGACACAGTGCGTGAGTCCGATCATTTCGCCGTCATAGATGTTTTCCGTGATCGTGCCACCTTGGGATTTCCAAGCTTTCGTGAGAAGATCACGGAACGGAGAGAGTTCATCGAGAAGCTCGGCGTGAGAGATCGGGAGAGGACCGTCGGTGCCGAGCTTTTTGAGGTCCTTGGAGTACAATCCCTTGTCGTCGTGATAGGTTCCGCTCTTGCGAAGGTAGGGCAAAAGCGGATCCCAGGTCCATTCTTTTCCGCCGAATTCTTCCCATCTGTCGAAAGTCGGCTTGCAGCCGGGAACCCAGGTGAAGTAATTGAGCGCGGAGCTTCCACCGAGGGTTTTGCCGCGAGTGTTGGGTTTCTCGATACGTTCGTAATCGTCGCGCTTAACGAGCGTGGTCTTGTACGCCCAATCATGCTTGCTGCCACGGAGATCCATTGCAGAAGAGGGAGTCGTGATCTCCGGGACTTCGAGAGGATTGCCGATGCCGGCTTCGACGATTAGGATTGATACATTCGGGTTCTCTGCAAGACGACCTGCGACGACGTTGCCTGCAGTGCCGCCGCCGACAATGACAAAGTCGTAGTGGGATCCGTTGATGGCTGTCATGCTGTTGCGGATCAGGATCAGGAAGATTTCTGGTAGAGAGGGGAAGTGAAGAGAGTTGATGTTGGTATAGAAGGAGTCGAGATCCCAATTGTGCGGAAACGTGGGCTTTTATATATAGATTCTCTGTTGATGCTGCTCCTGGCGAGCTGCAAGACGCATGATAGCGACTTGCATGTACGATTGTGTTTCTACGGCTGCACATTGTAGTACCTAAGCGAGCGTGTGTGCGTGTGATGGACGCATGCGCCGGGATAATCGGATCGAGTTTCGGTACCTTTGCTGCACGTTTCGGGTCGGTACGGTGACGACGAGTCGACGACCCCGGCTCGAGCCGGTAACAATGCTTTTAAGATATTAGTTCTACCATTGGACGAATGCTCGCTCCAGAACGAGACTTTGGTTGATAGTGGCACTGATGACGATGACGATGACGATGATATTGTCGGTTGAAGTTGACGATTGGCGACATGCTCTTTCCTGAAATAGATGCAGTCTGCAAGATGAGTTTGGGAAAGATCAGCCGTCTACACAATTTGCAACTTCTTCAGGCTTTGGTTTTCTGTTTGTTTTAATTGTGGATGCCATCTGGCGAAAGGATTGCGGCCATGTGCATGCATGCGATCTCGGATTGCGGAAGAGTTAACTTCCGTCTTGCGACTATAAGTGAACTGTATACTGCGTTTGTCTCTATAACCGAGCCCGCCGTCGCCACCATTCACCAAACAAACAAAACACGGAAACAGTGCTCTGTAAGTGTAGGTTTGACTGTATGATAATGGTGCACTTTAGACTGACTGAGACGACTTTCAGTGAGTGGACCGTCGCATTACCCGAACCGGCAATATACCAAATAGGGATAGTCCGCTAAATATAGTCTAGAAGCTGTCCCTAGCGCGGAACCCTAAATATCCGCGTAATGCCGGCCAAATCGGCGGCCGCCGCCGCCCGCGGCGCGCGCGCACGGGCGGTGTTAATGCAGTTAATCAGGGTACGACTCACCGGCCACAGTTTATTCAAATCTTATTCGGTCCGGCTCAGCCGCGTGAATTGTTTGGATTGCTGGCGATAGTACCATCATCACCAGGACCAGGCAAGTTAGTGCTGACAATAGCCTGACATGAGTAATTAGAAAAGTTGAAGTATATAAGACGCCGTCCCGGCCACTTGAGCTTGCGCATTACTAATTGCTTGACCTCGTCTCTCTGTACCTTGAGTATTACCTTCCACCATGCCTTCTACCATGTCCAAGTCTTCTCCCGCGTATACACTCGCTGAAGGTACATTCCTCTCCTCGATACTGTTATTCTACAGCAACATCATAGCAATATTGAGAAGATCAATTGAGACTAACGCAACCCCAGGTTGTCCGCAACCGAGCAACGTCACGAGTGTGCAAATGCGCAACGGACGTGGCGGCGGACTCGTGTTGTTGCAGGATACTCAGCTTATTGAGACTCTGGCGCATTTTGCGAGAGAGCGTATTCCGGAACGGTAACTATTTATTTGTCTTTTATGTATTGAGGTATGGATGGAGTGCTGACTGTATATAGTGTCGTACACGCGAAAGCAGCTGGGTAAGTCTCAACACTCCTATAGAATTCGCGAGACCTGACCTAACCGTGTGAATAGGGCATATGGAGAATTCGAAGTCACGCACGACTGCTCAGACATCACGTCTGCTAGTTTCCTCAAAGAAATCGGAAAAAAGACGAAATGTCTTTTACGAATCTCGACTGTGGGAGGGGAGCGTGGATCTGCGGATACCGTGCGTGATGTGCATGGATGGGCGATGAAGTTGTATACCGACGAGGGCAATTTGGACTGGGTGTTTAATAACACAGTGAGTTGGCTTAAGTTATGATATGAGAGATTGAATTGCAAACTGACGTGTGACTTTTCTAGCCGCTTTTTTTTGTCAGAGATCCGATTAAGTTCCCGTCTTTGAATCGTTCGCATAAGAGACATCCGAAGACGAATACGGCCGATGCTGATATGGTGAGTTTTTACGATTTGACACTAATACAAACAAATGCTAACGAGTACAGTTCTGGGAGTAAGCGTGCTAATATTTCTTTTATATAAAGTAAAGGCAACATGAGCTGACTGATAGTTTCCACGTCGGTAACCCGGAAGGCATTCATCAGCTTATGCACTTGTTTAGCGATCGCGGTACTACTGCTTCGTTGCGAATGATGAACGCATACAGTGGACATACCTACAAGTTCACAAAAGAGGTGTGTCATTGTTTTTCTATTGCTTGTGATCTAAGTTATCTTCAAGATATTAACAAACCCAGGACGGAACATTCCACTACATCAAAGTACAAATCAAGAGCCGCCTCGGCGTACACAATTTTGACCGCAAGACTGCAACCGAGATTGCTGGCCAACATCCGGACTACCTTGTTCAAGATCTTTTTGGTGCTATTGAGCGTGGCGAATTTCCCAAATATGATGTGTTTGTGCAGGCTATGACGCCTGAACAGGCCGAAGGATATAAGTGGAATATCTTTGATATGACGAAAGTTTGGCCGCATAAGGATTTTCCGTTGAGACAGATTGGAACGTTGACAATGAACGAGAATGTGAGATAACTCAACAATAAGATGACGAGAAAGATGGAGACTGTGAAGTGCTGACAGGTGATATGTATAGCCTCAAAACTACTTTACCGATATCGAGCAAGCGGCGTTCTCACCTTCGAACATGGTCCCCGGCTGGGCACCTTCTGCTGATCCAAGTATGTATACTGATCTCAATCATGGCCGTCAGCTCTTGCTAACAACGACCAGTTCTTCAAGCACGCATGTTCTCCTACCCCGACGCAGCCCGTTACCGTCTCGGAACAAACTACCAACAACTTCCAACCAACGCCGCAAAAAGTCCAGTTTACTGTCCCTTCCAACGCGACGGTTTCATGAATTTCAGCACAAACTACGGTTCTGATCCCAATTACGTTGGCTCAATGTTGAAACCAACTACTTTCAAAGCTAGTACTTCTACTCCGGCGAGAAAGGTTGCGACGACGATTACGGAACATGAGAAATGGGTAGGTGAGGTTTCTAGTTACTTAAGTGAGATCGGGCCAGAGGATTTCGAACAGCCAGCGATGTTGTGGGAAGTACTTGGACGGGAGCCGGGACATCAAGAGAGATTTGTTGATAATGTCGCTGATAACGTGGCTGGTGTTAAGAATGATGAGTTGAGAGGATTGGTTTACGGTGAGTCTTTTTTTTTTTTTCACGCACTATCTCAAGTGGAGCGGGGGTATACTGATGACTGACTATTGTTAGATTTGTTTTCAAAGGTCAATAAGGGGCTTGGTGGTTTGATTGAAGTTGCGACGAAGGCAAAGATGGCTAACTGAGAATGGTTACGTGTTGGTTGTGGTTGCGAGATACACAGAGATATGTTGTCGATTTGTGGATTATATAGTCAATTAACTTGGTGACGATGGTCATAGTACTGAGTCTCCGTAGTAGCCAGTTGTTTTTGCTCTTACTAACCAGCTTGAATGGTCAGCCAACCCAACCAGCTGATTATTTTCATCGCCACCCTCTGTTGTGATCCTTCCGAATCCGGTACAACAACGATCAGCCGCACAAAATATTAAGTGTACGGTACCGCGTGCGGCTCATTTTTAAATGAAACCTTGTAACATTTAAGCTTCGCGCCACGGCGTCATCAAACTGATCGTGATTGGCCGGCTGGTATTGCTCGATTCGGCAGCAGCATACCTGTGCTTGTGTATTTCGAAATAGATCGATTCAGACCCAGGGCAGCGGGAAAGCGCGGATAACTTCGTCTTCTGGTCACGGGAAGCAGCGAGTCCGAGTCGTGACCGGTGATCGGTGATCAGAGTCGTCTTTGTCCTCGAGTCTTCTGCCCTGATTTGTCAGGTCGCTATAAGAAGCCAGGTCTACTTACTATGAGTATTCGTCTCCTTCCAACAGCTAAGCTACCTTGCATGGTCCGTTTAAGCACCAACACTCACTTTCGTTTCTCCACAACTCCAATCCGCACAAGACTCCATCGCACCATGGCTCCGACTCCGCAGGCAGTCGAAGCACCTCTGAGCCAGTCCGCTACTTTCCTCGTCCTCACCGCATCCACCTCGTCACCCACCGCATTCCAGACCATCCGAACAGCACTTTCCCAGGTCGCCGACATCACAAAAAACATCAGCATCCGACATAACGCGGCAAACCTTTCCTGCACGGTTGGAATCGGCAGTACAGTCTGGGATCAGCTCGCAACCGGACTTGCCAGACCGGCAGAGTTGAGACCGTTTAAAGAAGTTGTAGGACCAAAACATACGGCGGTTGCGACACCCGGAGACTTATTATTTCATATTCGGTCGGAAAGAAGGGACATGTCGTTTGAGTTCGAAAGGCAGTTGATGGACCTCTTAGGCGATTCTGTTACTGTCGTTGACGAGACTGTCGGATTCAAATATTTTGATGCTAGGGATTTACTGGGATTCGTTGACGGAACTGCAAATCCGGCTGGTTCTGCAGAGATTGCGGAGTCAGTTCTTGTGACTAGTCAAGACGATAGCGCAGGTGTGTGTGGGAGTTACGTCGTTGTTCAGAAATATCTTCATGATCTTGCAGCCTGGCGGGCACTTACGACAGAAAACCAAGAATCCATAATTGGCCGAACAAAACTTGACAACATCGAGCTTTCCGACGCAGCTGACGACTCTCAAAAGGCGCATAAAACACTTACGACAATTGAAGACGAAAACGATGGGACAGAGTATGATATCCTGAGAGATAATATGCCGTTTGGTGCGCCTGCGCAGGGGGAGTTTGGAACGTATTTTATTGGATATTCAAATAAATTATGGGTGATTGAGAAAATGCTGGAAAGGATGTTTGTGGGCGTGCCGGTGGGGATGTATGATCGGATCTTGGATTATTCGAGGCCGGTTACTGGATCGACTTTCTTTGTGCCGTCCGCGGATGTGTTGGATGCGCTTGGTGACTGATAAATTATAGATAGCTTTTGAACTCATACATATCATTAATTGCAATTGACTTCTATTCTCAAGCAACAGATTCACTGAGCCGGAATCAGCGACAATAACGAGTCCGGCGTCCACTCATCTTCAAACGCGTTATACCCATTCCCCTTTGTCCTACACAGAATATTCAATAAACATCTCTCAACCCCGTTCCTAATCTTACCAGTCATACCCGCAATCACATTTGTCATATGTAACACATAATCTGCAGTATTTGGACCAATTCCAACAGGTCCACCACCACTGAGTGTTTCGAAGTGATGAAAAAACATGTCATGCACTGACTCGATTGAATCTTGCCATTGTTCTCGGTTCGTGTCTAGGAATAGATCGAAATAGTGCAACAGTTCAAGATCGCTAGCTGAACCTCGACGGGCTGCCGGGGAGGTCACGACAGAGCTGGCTTGTTGCAACAAAGTGCAGACGAAAAACAAACATGCCAGCCTAGTAGATTCGGAATTACTGCACTGATCAGATCGAACTGAGCCGAGTTCTTCCTGTTGAAGGTGAGATTTTAAAAGACTGAGAAGACTGGTCAAGGCTGTGTAACGTGTCGTGCCATGGTAGCTTAGTTCGGGTGAATTGGATCTGAATGTACCCATATCTTGGACAAAGGAGAGAAGCCAGAGACAACGGATTCGGTGACGATTTCCTGCTGCGCCGAGAATGGGATGGGAAGATACTTCAAAGTTTGAGAGTTCAATGATCTGATTAGAGCAATCAAACCATGTCGGTGCGGACATCAGCGATACCCTGTGCATTATTAGCAATCTGTCGAGACAGTTGAAAGAATTTGACAACTGACAGGAAGGTGGCTAGCTGGAGCCGCCAGTTGGATCTGAGCGCCATGATGCCGCCGCGAGCTTCAATCAGCGTGAACAGTCCGTTATAATGCACCCGCCAGTCTGCTTCAGTTCCCCAGTACCTCTGCAATTGTTAGTACCACTATCATAGTCACTATTAAAGGATGCAACAACACACCTCATAAGTCAACAGTCGCAAAACTGCAGCAAGCACATCATCACCTAACGATAATTGGGAATCCGACATCCAAAGATTAACAATCTTGACCGCTTCGGCTTTGAACTTGAGCGCTTCCTTTGAATAACCAAAGCCCTGGATTCTCGCTAAATGCGCGGCCGAATGCGCCATGATCGCGTTAAATGACGCCGCGTTGGATAAGTCTAACGGGCACCATACGTCGCGCATGGGGTTAAACGTTTGACTGTATACATCTTCAAACATCATGGCCGCATATGTACTGAGCCCTATGACATAGAATTAGTATATTAGTTCGCAGTAACAAGACGTGACGGGGACTTCTTACAATGATGAAGAAGACGGTGATGCTCAACTGTAAGCTCGATCGGGAACTTATCGAACGGATCGAGCCTACTCGATCCAAGCGCAATATTCATCCCAGAAAATGCCTGGGCGGGGATTCCCTGTAACGCCTGATTGATCTCAAAATCAGATAAGACGGCCCAGTCAAACTGCCCACCGTCGACGCCGTCGTCCGAATGGTTTGAACCCACGTCTGCTGGTACCAATTCATCATGTGCTTGAGTAAAATCGCGTACAGACATCTCTTTCATCATCTGGTCAAATTCGGAATCAGAAAGGGTGCCCCACTTGAACAACTCGTTTCCGCTGCCGTCATCAGGCGACTGATGTATGGAACCGTCGCCACTATTCGAATTCCCCAGTGTGCCTTGATCACTCGTCAACTGAGACGACTCTCCGGATATACTTGTTCCAGCATGAGCTCCTGTACTTCTCCCAGTTGTACCGACAGCAGGCAAAATCGGCAACACATTCTGCTGTCTACTTTCCCGTCTCTTCTTCTCAAGCCCCGACCTATATCGCCGTTCCTTCCAATGCTCCCTCATCACATGGCTTCGCGACCCTTTCTGCGGCACTCCATGCTCCACAAACGCAAACTCGCGTTGCGGCGATATCGAGTCGCGATCTTTGTTCTTCGCCATATATTTGTTCGGTCACAGCTCGAGTTGACACTTTCAAAGTGCAGGCTCCGGTCAAGATATTTAAAACCATTGACGGGTCCGTTCGCTCGGGAGGCGCTATCGTCATATCAACTTACACTTCCTGCATTGGGCCATTGGCGCCTCCTATAGAGCAAGAGCACTTCACGGAGCCGATCGAGCTCCGGGCTGACCGCTCGATCGAGGCCGACCTGATTGTGTTCTCGACGCACGGCGACGTCATCGTGCAGTGTTTTTAAGTTTTGAAGTCCAGCATTGTTTTATAAATAGAGTTTCGCCGCGAACTGTGCGGCTGGATAAATAAACCCTGTAAACCCTGTACTCTATCAGTCTATCTACAAGCCCAGGTGCACCTTCGCAACAAGACACAAATGATCACTCGGATACTGTCCCTCTCGCGGCTGGCCGCTCGGCTCCTCACCCATCTCCTCCGGCACCGGCAACCTCAACAATTCCAGCACCGTAACGCCTGGGACGACCTCTGCCTTCTCCGCCATCTTCATATCCACAGAATCATCCACACGCCGTCTCTCGGGATAATCAAACACAAAGATATAATCCAACAGCCCACGCCACGTATGCGCCCAATTCGAAAATGCAGCTTCACCGTTTCGTGACTCGATGTTTGCGTTCTCGGGGTGCACGAACCGATAGCATTGGCCGTAGAGACTGCGGAGAAGGACGTCGTTGTTGTCGTGTAGGTGCATTACGTCCGCGATTGTCGTTGTTCGAGGCGCTGGAGTGGCGGAAATTACCGGAACAGGAGGGTGCGAGATTTCAGGTAGAAACTCGGCCATCATGACTGGTTCCTGAGGAACTGTTGGTGGTGCTGCAATAGCTGCTTCAGGAATCGCTGGTTCAGGCATATCCGGCTCCTCTTCAGCATCATCGCCTTCGCCTTCATCAGCTTCCTCAACCGCTGATTTCTTGTATTCATGAACGAAGCTGTTGTAAAGCACTGACGCCGACCGTTCAGTAATACGCTCGCTTGCAGATTTCGTGAGACACAGGTACGGCGAGTCAAATGGTAAACTGTTGAAATCACCGGCTAGAAAGACGGGCCATGTTGAACTGGGATCAATCTCGGCTGCAAATCGCTTTGCATTGCGAACCAAGACCGCACATTGTCGAGTACGCTCAAAAGTTCCCTAATTTCAAAGTCAGTTAAAATAGACTTAGAAATGACAGCTAATCAAACGCACATGAGGATGCCAAAACAAATGAGTCGTGCCAATAACAATTCCTTTCTCAGACCCCACAACTTTCAACGCGACCACCAACGCGACATTCCGCGTTTGCGTCTGCGGTTCTGTAGGCTTAACCGTTGTCGTCAAACCATCTGCTGTAATTGCGTCATCATAGCCCGTATCGCTATCGTAATCAACTTCAAGAGATTTCTCGAGCGTGAATAGTTGCTTGCGCCAACAAATCAAAAGACCGTGGTTTTTGCGTGCGCCGCGGTGGAAAAGATAGCCGTAGCCAAGGGATTCTAGTTTGGGGTAATAAAATGCGTTAAGATGTGCAAGATCGACTTCCTATTTTTTTGCTTGTTAGACGAGTCTTGGTATAGACTGGTTTCATATATGAAGTAAAATACCTGTAAACACATTACGTCGGCATTGTAGAAAGAGATCTCGGAAAGCAAGATCTTTGAGCGCCATTTCCATTTCAGGATATCACCTGACTAGAATTAAATCATGCACTTTGCACTCAAAAGATGTTCAAACAGTGGAACCATGACATACCACTAGTCGGGAAGAGCTTTCTCCGGATCAAAGCTTGACCGAGCACCTATAACAAGAATCAGTAAACTTCCTTCGCCCAACCTTTTCGTCAATAAAACTCACGTTATACGTCATAATCTTAATATCAACTCCATCGCTAAAACCACCATCCGCATCAACTTTCAACATCGGTCTATGAATAAACGATAAATCAAACCCTTGCGCCTGCTGCGCTGTGGTATTGATCCCAGACTCAGCATCACTAATTGCTTTATGTTTCTTTGCTAGTTCACGCTTAGCTCGCTGTGCTGCAATATATTCTGGCGTCACAAAATCAGGACGACCGCCGGCTCGACCTGAGGATTTCTTTTTGCTGGCCGCGGAGGGGACGGTTTTTGATGGTTCGTTTGTCATTGTGGTGGAAAGTGAGATGGTGCGGATTTGACGTAGTGTCGCGAAGGAGCGCGAGTAAAGGATCCTGGTGAGGAGAATCGTTGTTAAGCCTTGTTCTAGTAAGGAGTATGAGTAATCCTTAAGTATATACAAAACGGAAGAGTCAATATATCAATAGCTATGTAGCGTACGAATAGACTGAATCGGAGATATATTTCGGCCTCGAGATTGTTTTTGAAGAATTAAAAAGCGCCGCACAAGGCACGTGAGAGTAAGTAGAGTGGGTTTGGTGTCGATATATAGATTGAACAGTTACAAGAGACAGTTAACAAATAATAGAACCAGCAGCTGCAAAATGCCGTCGAAAGTCCCAATTTCCTTGCCTGAGCGGCCGACGATTGCAATCGGTCTTGAAGGCTCCGCGAACAAGCTCGGTGTCGGCTTAATCCGTCACCATCCCCGGAACCTGAAGACCGGTGTACGACCGCCCGCCGAGATTCTTTCAAACATTCGGCACACATACGTTACGCCTCCCGGCGAAGGATTTTTACCTCGGGACACGGCGAAGCATCATCGATCGTTTGTGGTGAAACTTGTGCGACAGGCGTTGAAGCAGAGTGGTGTCATGATTGAAGATATTGATTGTGTGTGTTTTACTCAGGGACCTGGGATGGGAGCACCGTTGCAGAGCGTGGCTATTGCGGCGAGAACGCTGAGTTTGATGTGGAATAAACCCTTGGTTGGTGTGAATCACTGTGTTGGACGTAAGTAGTTTCTAAGGAGTCGTAATCTTTTGGAGGTTAACCTGGAAATTAGACGTGGAAATGGGTCGTGAGATCACGGGTGCTACGAACCCGGTGGTACTCTATGTTTCAGGCGGCAACACACAGGTGATTGCATATTCGCATCAACGGTGAGTGGGCATGGAGATTTGGACTAATGAGTGAGGGCTAATGAAGATAAGATATCGGATTTTTGGAGAGACTCTGGATATCGCAGTGGGCAACTGCTTGGACAGATTTGCGCGCACGCTGCGGATCCCGAACGCACCGAGTCCGGGTTATAACATTGAGCAGCTTGCGAAGCAGTACGTGATTCTTTTTTTATTATGTAAGAGGTCCGGGACCAGGGAACTAACGGGATACGCAGAGGCCGGAACTACGTCGAACTGCCATACACAGTGAAAGGCATGGACGTATCGTTATCCGGAATATTAGCATACATCGACGGCGTAGCCCACGATATCTTCAACGGCACGGTACGATACGCAGAAGAAGGGACGACCGAGATCACGAGAGAGGATTTATGTTTTTCGTTGCAAGAGACTGTGTTTGCGATGTTGGTTGAGATCACGGAGCGTGCGATGGCACATGTGGGAAGTCAGCAGGTGTTGATTGTTGGTGGCGTTGGGTGTAACGAACGGCTACAGGAGATGATGGGAATTATGGCGCGGGATCGCGGCGGCGCGGTGTACGCGACGGACGAGCGGTGAGTTTAGCGGATGTTTGAGCTGCTGTTTGAGAAGGAGAGAAGTACTGACGAGTGGTAGTTACTGTATCGACAATGGGATCATGATTGCGCACGCGGGTTTGCTGGCGTACGAGACGGGATACCGGACTAAACTGGAGGACTCGGCGTGCACGCAGCGGTTTCGGACGGACGAGGTCTATCTTGCCTGGCGGGAGGACTGAGCAAGTAAATGGTGTACAGCACAAGATACAGCAAATAACAAGAAACAAACTAAACATTCCACATTCCACAAGATGATAATAGTCTGAAGTCTCCAGAGTATAGGCCTACCAGACTACCAGAGTAGTTTATAGAACAAAAGATATTCATGCGCAGGGGTGCACAAATATGCAGAATTCAAGCTAAACTGAGCATCAAATGCGCGCGGCTAAGTTATCGAGTTACGCAGTGGCGGAATCCAGCACGGACCGGCCGCACTCGGCTTCCAGCGACCAGCTCCCCGTAATTATAAGAAGAAGCTGGAGTCCTCCTTCTTTACTTATATATACTCTCATATATATATAACTATATCCTACAATCTCTTGTTCTATCTTTATACTCCTCGCATCACCATCCACTCCACAATGGCTCCACCCCGCACCCGCAAAATCGCCGTCGTCGGATCGCGCGCCGTCGGTAAGTGGGGGACTTTGTGCAGCAGAGCGTGTGCTACGAACCGCGTCCGGCGCAACTAACACGAAAACTGTGCAGGGAAATCGTCAATGACTGTGCAATTTGTCGAGGAGCATTTCGTCGAAAGCTATTATCCTACGATCGAGAATCAGTTCTCGAAGATCATCCGATACAAGGGCGTGGACTACGCTACTGAGATTTTGGATACGGCGGGACAGGTACGTGCATGCAGCCGTCAGGATATTTCAGTGTGAGAGTATGGCTAACGGAGTATTAGGACGAGTTTAGCATCATGAATCAGAAACACTCGATTGGCGTGCACGGATACGTTGTCGTGTACTCCATCACATCAAGGGCGTCGTTCGAGATGGTCCAAATCATTCGCGACAAGATCCTTAACAACACTGTATGCTCTTCTTCTTCTTTCTCTTCGGATTTACAGATCTCCAGATTTACAGTGGACACCTCTAACAAAACCTGCAGGGAACAGAGTCAATACCGCTGATCATAGTAGGAAACAAGAGCGATCTTGGCGCTCAACGGTATGTTCTTATCCTATCGTTATGCTGAACCCTATACTAACTAAGCCGTCAACAGAAAGGTGGAAACTGCAGAAGGCAAGTCGTTAGCGGACGAGATTGGGTGTCCATTTATCGAGACGAGTGCGCGGCACAATGCGAACGTGGCCAAGGTATTTGAATTGCTGATTGGTGAGATTGAGAAGCATGATAATCCAGCGCCGGACGCGAACGGCAAGTGTAGTGTCATGTAGTAGTATGATAACTTACTGCTGCTTGGTGGGTGTGCCCGAATAATAACGGAATTTGAGATCTAATAATATGGCGTTTCTTGTTACTCTTTTATCTGCTTTTTTTGTTGTCAATTGTCTGTTTATGGATAGCTTTCAAAGCTGTATTATATATAACAAACTACAATACGCTACTTCTTCTTTCCCGAGAGAACAATATTGGAGACTACCGGCCGATGGTCGCTAGAATAAGTCCCATCGTCAAAAGTATTCGGAAGTACACCATGTCCGACAACTTTTATCCCAGGATTGACAAAGATATAGTCGATACGTTTAGTTCTCTCGTGTGCGGAGAATCCTGTAAACGTATCCTTATTCCCATACGCCGAGCTCTTTTCACACGCAGTCGCAGAATCCTGAAGTTTATCCGCCAGAATCGGGTACGCCTCCTGATCCGGTTCCGAGTTCAAGTCACCACCGAGAACAAGCACGTCGTGTCCTTCGAGACTCTCAATTATATGATTGATAAGTTTCGCACCTTCAGTCCGTGCCTGCTTTCCTTGATCGTCTAAATGCGTATTGAGCACATATAGAACGCGTTTACTATCCAAATGCTCGAGTAACGCGACGTTGACGATGCGTACCGAAGCTGCGTCCCAGCCCTTAGATGGAATATCTGGCGTGTCGGAAAGCCAGAACGTGCGATTCAGCGCGACGCTGAACTGTGATTTCCTATACAAAATCGGCGCATATTCTCCCTTTTGACCGCCATCATCCCTCGCAACACCACAATAACTCCATTCCTCGTTCTCGTTCTCGTCATTGAGTAGATCGAGCAGATCAACGAGTTGCGAATGCAAGACTTCCTGAAGGAGAACGACAGAGACGCAGGAAAACGTGTGAAAATTGATTGATGCGGCAATCAAATGCTTGCGTTTGGACCAGGGTTCTTCGCCTGAGGACTGTGGTGATGCTGCGTATCTGATGTTGTGCGTGTAGATCCGCACGGCGAGCTCGGCATGGGAGTCGTCCCAGGCAAGGTGGAGATGCATGGTCGTCTCTTTCTAAGCCTGCAAGTTGCAGTATTAAATAAGTACTAAAGAGCCTTCAGATAGTAGAATCAGCCAGGTGTTGGATTGCAGATTGAAGCGGTATAGAACAGTCCTGGTGGTGAGGATGCAACGTTATGGTGATCGCCGCTGAAGCACCTCGAGAGGGAAACTCCCAAGTCACATAGGATTACATCTTGATCACCGACCGTGATCCATTGTGGAGAACCAGGAACAGTAACTGTCTGCACCAATAAAATCGCAGCAAATTACAATTTCAAATGTAGCAAATACAAGTTGACAGTTTCTAGGCAAAAGACGCAAGAATTCCAGTCAAGGAGTGCGCGTGGACTCTATTATATAAGCAGCGCTGCGCCTCGACTTCTCAGGGGCCAATAGCTGCGCCACGGCATCGCCGCGCGGAATTGCGCCATACAATTAGAGTTTACAGAGTTAGAGTTCACAGCGGCCTGTGGCGCTGAAATAATTCTTCGTCTCGAGTCTTCGTCTTCTTCTTCTTCCTGACCTACAAGTAGACAATAACCACATATATAATCCTCGGGTCTGTTGTGCCAAGAAAAGAAAGAAAGAATGCCCGCGTTGCTGATTGCGCGGAACTGCGCCGCCGAGACACATCTTGTGGTCGGCGCCTCGGCGCTGTCGCTCGCGCGCGCGACGAGGTCGGTTGACTGCGGAGCCGCGAAGGTGGTGATTGTCGCGCGTGAGGACGAAGCACCCGCGAGTTGGCGTGCCGAAGTTGAGACGCGTGAGAGTCAGAGTGAAGGCCGGATTACGTGGCTTAGGCGGGACTTTGAGGATTCAGATTTGACGACGTTGGGTCGGGATGAGGTTGAGCGTGTGGTTGATGTTGTGTTTGTTGCGGGTGGAGTTGAGGTTGGAAGTAGTAAGATATCGTCGCTGTGTCGTCGATTGCGGATCCCAGTCAACGTGGCTGATGCACCGGGGCTATCTTCGTTTACGTTGCTTTCAACACATACTGACGGTGACCTGCAATTCGGAGTGACTACCTCCGGACAAGGATGTCGTCTAGCTGGCAGAATCCGACGTGAAATCGTCAGTAACTTGCCGCGACAACTCGCAGCAGCATGCACCCGTGTCGGCGAATTAAAGCGTGCGATTCAGGATGACGATGAACTACAGATTCAACAAGCCCAGCAGCGTCGACGGACTGCGAGCTTTGTTGCCGCGCGGTATCATGAGATTGGGCAGAATGACGACGACGCGGTACAGAATCATCGATTTAACGAGCTCGTGGTGGCCGCCGAAAATGTGGAAAAAGAGGAACAGGTGGAGCGGGAAGACCTCAAAAAACAGAGAATGCGATGGCTTTCTCAGGTCGTTGAGTACTACCCATTCTCAGAACTCGCGACGTTGTCTGTCGACAAACTGTTTTCTCAATTCCGCGAAGGTAGTACGCGCATATCAAATGCGGATTCTTCCCTATCTTCTACGACGCCAACTGCTACGACTACTACCACGGGAAAGATCTCACTAGTCGGTTCAGGACCCGGTGCGCCAGGTCTATTAACCACCGCCGCGCTCTCACTGATCACAACAGCCGACCTAGTTCTTGCCGACAAGCTTGTTCCTGCCGGAGTTCTTGACCTGATTCCACGGCACGTTGAAACTTTCATCGCTCGCAAATTCCCCGGAAACGCAGAAGCTGCGCAACAAGAACTTCTCGAAATGGGTCTTTCGGGTTTGCAACAAGGCAAGACAGTTGTCCGTCTAAAACAAGGAGATCCGTATATCTTTGGTCGTGGCGCTGAAGAATACATATATTTCCGAAAACACGGTTTCACGCCTTCCGTGATCCCGGGCATCACATCCGCTCTCTCGGGACCCTTGCTAGCAGCAATTTCACCTACTCATCGTGAAGTCACAGACCAAGTTTTAATCTGCACCGGAACCGGTCGAAAAGGCGTCGCACCATCAATCCCAGAATTTGTCGAATCCCGGACAACAGTTTTCCTAATGGCTCTTCATCGACTTGCAGAAGTAGTCACCTGGTTACGCGAAGCAGGATGGCGTATGTCTATTCCCTGTGCTATCATTGAACGATCAAGTTGTCCGGATCAAAGGGTTATTAGAACATCGCTTGAATATGTGGCTCAGGCGTTTGAGGCTCTGGGAAGTCGGCCGCCGGGCATTTTGGTGGTCGGGAATAGTTGTGCGGTGATCGAACCCGTTCCTGAGGGCCAGAAGTGGACCGTCAGTGAAGGCTGCGACATGTGATTTGTTTTTGACATTCTTGGATAGCATTTACGTCGTTAGTTGTCATGACATGGAGTTTTTGTTTTGTTTTCAGTATACGTAACTATTTATTATCGAATAGGTTGATTTAGTATAAAGTATGCAGAGGTGGATCTGGTCATGACTCATGCCGACCTGGTTTCGCCCCACGTAGTGCCGAATATCTATATATCCTTCATTATGAACATGCAAGCGCAAATCTTACTGAGGAAACTCCAACCAATACGTATCGATCAAACGACACCCGGGATACGCTTCCTCGGAAGACTCGGTCTTCGACAAGTCGAGAGACTACATTATTTCGCGATCGACGAGGCAAAGCGGCTGCGAAGCCCCAAGTAGGGATTAGTGGATTACATGTTGAAGTGAAGTGAAACCGTGAACGATGCTGAGGAATCCCACGATGTTTTACCGGGCTTGGATTTATACTGGGTAGAGGAATCGCATTGTAGTGTTTGACAATTGTATTTGTAAACAACTAGTTACACAAAAAGGATAACTTTGTCCACGTCATTGCAACTGCTCTGATGAAAACATACATGGAAGTAACGATAATATGCTCTTCACAAGCGGGCAAGTTCCATGATCCTGGTCAACTGAGCAACGTCGTCGCTGAGAATTTGATCCACCTGGCCATTACGAATCCATTGGATGATCTGGGCTTCCACATCCATCCCATAAGCCTTAAGTTTGCCAAGATGCTCCGGTCGGGGAATATATAGGGATACTGCAAAGCCCTCTCTATGAAGCTGTTGACCTTCTCCTCTCGGAAAGTGATTGATCTCTAGGTTGACAGCATCTAGATTGGCTTCCCGTGCTATCGCGGCAGGATCGATCAACCGCGAATGAGTGTGCCCTACGGTAGGTACTTCTGGAATAGCCTGCTTGATTGCCCGAAGTTGAACGAGGTCAAACGAAGAGAACTGTAGGAGGTCGGCGCAATCCAGTTCATCAATAAGTGCTCGCAATTGCCGAAACAACACGTGGTCATTGTCGTGGACTTTAAGCTCAACTTGATATGTAATTCCAAGCTCGCGAGCGAGGTATACGGCGTCTCGTAGCCGCGGAACGACCTCTCCGGAAAATGAAGCATCAAACCAACCACCCGCATCGAGCGCTGCAATCTCCTGGTAGTCCATATTTTGAACGAGGCCTGTACCGTTGGTAGTGCGATCGACGGTATCGTCGTGAATCAAGACCAGCTCGCCATCACGAGTGAGCAGAAGATCAGTTTCGCAGATCGTACCCTTTCCACCAAGCTCAAAAGCCCTACGGAAGGCGGCCAGTGTATTCTCCGGAGCACCTGCACTATGGCCGCGATGCCCAGCAATTCGAACTGTGGACGGTGTTCTTCTGATTGGGCTCATACTATCGTGTCTTCGTTCAGTTGTGTAGCGTATAAAATTAAGCAGGCTCAGCCTGTCACTTTAAAGACGTGCCTTACTCGGTACCTGCACGATCTGGGGTGCTAATTCCCGCCTAATTAGCCGAGCTAGAAGCCTAGAAGCCCCATTATTGGATCATTGTAAAACTGCGAGAGCGGTGTTATCACTTATCAGGCCCAGAACAGCGTCCGTCGGCTAGAGATATGGATCCGCCGTGCTGAACCTGTGGGAGATGCACGTGCGAGCGACCGTGGCTATATTGTTATAGTTGTCGGTCTGATCGCATTTGGGATATTTACGTGCGGCGCTCAACGCTGGTTGTTTGGAACAAGCTCGATCTCTACAACTCGGCATTTCAACATAGCTAATAACCTATAGGCCTCATCTTGCCAGGATCTGGTTCATAGTCTGTAACATAATCTGATGAATCCCCCCCCTGGCAGCAACCAACCCTCTATTTCGACTAAGGCCCCTCCCCGCGCCAAAGTCTATCTTCTTTCCGTCCAGGTCTGTCACCTTTCCTCCGAGCTCGGTGAAAATCAACTGCGCGCCAGCATGGTCCCATATCAGCATCTCATATGCAGGAGTTTCAGGGACCAGAAACTGCACATCACCTCCACCGATAATAAGAGCCGCGTACCTAATATGCAAGGCCCATAGATCAGTGTTCGGATACGGAGCACTAAACACCCCCGCGAGTTGGCTGATAACGTCGTGTCTGCAGGATACGGCTGTGTCGCAATTGACGAGATGTAGCTCAGCTGATTCAGACGAATCCAGGTCCCCTAGAGGAATAGCGGGTTCAAGTCCGTTCAAGGTCATAGTTCTGATTGTTGAGCCTTGCCCGCGAACTGCAGTAAGCATGATACCCTGGCCATCTTTGTCGATATTATCTTCCGAGATAGTCATCATCTTTGCGCTAACATTCGGACAGCCCAGAACACCGACCACTTCCTGGCCATCCTCAATCAGAGCTAAGGCGACGCCGTATTGCTCGCCTCGTAAGAATGCAGCAGTGCCATCAACCGGGTCCATAACCCAGAAACGCCCCTTGTCGCCTCCTGTTCCACGCCCGCCAAGGTCGATCATAGCAAGCATTTCATTCTCAGATGTTGGCTTAGGCAGCGATAGTCCATTGTTGAGCGTATCAAACAATTCCGGAGCAGATAACACAAGTTCATAAGCTTTGCTCCTGAGCGCCTCGTTGTCCCTCAAGATAGTTGAGTCTTCCTCTCCTAAAAACCCATCGCCCGGGAAGGTGTCACGAAGAGCCTTGATGAGAAGGGCTTGAGCTGCAAAGTCGGCAATAGTCACTGGCGAATCGTCGTATTTAGCGATCCCACTAACAGTAGATTGAACTCGCTTTGTGAGAATTGAAGCGCGCAAGACGGCCAATTCAGCGAAATGCCGCTCACGAGCGTAAGGAGCAGGAATCATGACAGTGAAGAGACTAAGTCGGTGCACTCGCGCGGTAGTCTAATACATGTTTAGCAGGGCCTGGAACAAAGATTCTGTAACAGAATGTCGGACTCACGTAGAAGAGATTAAGAGAACTGCACTCAAGGTGAATTGTGAGGGATAGAGAGCAGGTATCAGTGTCAGTCCGGGATATTTAATGTAGCGGCTAACTATAACTTAAGTTATAGTCGCAAGTCGCAATCGAATTAGCCTGCATATGACCCTCGGTCTGTGGTATATAGCCGAGAGTTATTCAAATTGGATGAGGGCGCGGTTGGAAAATGCCTAAATCCTTATTACAGATTCGCATCAATAAAGGGCCGCACGCGAGATCTTTCCTGTTTGGAATCGTAAGATGGTTGACCTATTAAGGCATATTATGACATTATTATCTGTAGCCGACGGGATCTTATCTGGAAGCGACCCGATGGCTAACGTCTGCCGACCGATCGAGGCGAAATTTCCCTTTAAGATCGGGCACCAACTTTTTAAGCTTCGACTCCTCGGCTCTAGATAGGATGCTCTGGACAGGATTACTGGGCTCTCGGCTAGAGATTAGGAGAACTGACCAATCACTTTGAGAACGTCCATGCCCGTGTTTGACTCAGGGCGACGCCACTGCGCGATGGCGCCCTCGAGACTTTCATATTAGCCATGGCCCGTGAAGTCTTTCCCCGCTCGTGGGAGCGTTGGATTTCGTGATTGGCCGTTCTTGCAATATACACTGTCTTCCTGAATTTCATGACTTCTATAAAAGCACCGTTCATGGCTTATGAGATTGAACTGATTGATCCTGACGCGGAGTCTACAATAACTGGCGTAAACGATTGTCTTCCGTGCGCTAATATCCATTTCGGCTCGAACGGTACATCATGGACATGCCCGAGATCAGGTCAGGGGAGTCCGAAGACATCCAGCTATTTGAGAAAGAAGTGCTCGTGACAGAGCTTGAGGACGCGACTAAGCGAGACCACGACTTGTCCGTTCGCCAGGCCATCGTGCTTTATCCGAAAGCAGCTGCGTGGAGTGTGATCTTCTCCGCAACCGCAATCATGGACGGCTATGATTACCATATTATGAGTTCCCTTTATGCGATGCCTTCGTTCCAGAAGGCATATGGCGTGCTGCAAGCAGATGGCTCTTACCAAGTGACTGCTGCATGGCAATCCGGTCTCAACAATGGCTCCACAGTCGGATCTCTGGTTGGCCTCTACTTCGCCGGTTTCCTTACTGACAAATTTGGATTTCGCAAGACAATTATGCTGAGCTTGTTCCTCGTGACGTGTCTCGTTTTTATCCAGTTCTTCGCAGCCAACCTGGTTACACTTCAAGTCGGACAGATACTGCTAGGTATGGTGCCCTGTGTTGGTGATGCCATAATATACGTATATCTAACTGATGCTCACCTACTTCCAGGCTTTCCACTCGGCGCATTTCAAACCATCACTTGTGTTTATGCCGTGGATGTTGCCCCGCTCGCTCTGCGTCCTTTCCTGACAAGTTATGTCGGGATGATGTGGGTAAGTCATCCATGAGTTCGGAGGAGTTGCCTACGAGCTTGACTAACAGCATGCTAGTTTTTAGGGCAGATCATCGTCTCCGTCGTGACTCGCAGTTGCCTCAATTTGGAATCCTCCTGGGCATACCGTATCCCCTTTGCTGTTCAGTGCGTAAAGGATCTTGATGTTTCCATTCTCTGTCTGACTTTCTTTAACTAGGTGGGTTTGGCCGATTCCTATCTTTGCCGCGGTAATACTCGCTCCAGAGTCTCCCTGGTGGCTGGTTCGACAGAATCGGTTTGAGGACGCAAAGAAATCTCTTAAACGATTGGCATCAGCACCACACGACGCGGACGAGCAAATCGAGAAAACCTTGGCTCTGATTTCAACGACTACGGAATATGAGCGGAAAATTAACGCTAGTTTCACTTACCTTGATTGCTTTAAAGGGACTGATCTTCGTCGAACGCTGATCGTTATCTTCTTGTTTACTATGCAGATTGTAGGTGGCACAACTCTGCGAAGCTACGCGACCTACTTTTTTGAGGAAGCTGGTCTAGGCACGACTCAAGCGTTTGATATGTCGATTGTTACTTTTGTGATCAGCTTTGTGGGACCCGTAATTGCGGTAAGCACTCCTGTTTGTTTGTACCGTTCTTTTACAGCAGCGTTGTAATCTAACTTGTGTTTTTTTATAGTGGTTCATGATGCCTTATATAGGACGGAGGACGCTTTTCCTTTGGGGTGTTTATGTTAATACCGCAATTTATTTCATCATCGGTGGACTTGGAATGGACCCAGGAAACAACAATTTCATTTGGGGAGTTGCTTCACTCCTCGTCGTTAATGCGTTCTTCAGCTGTACGTGCATGGAATCCATAGTTTTTGCGCTTGTCCCTGAGGTACCGTCTACTCTTCTCCGAAACAAAACTGTTCCTGTCGGCCGCTTTGTCTATTCGGTTATCAACATCCCTCTGAGCGTCCTTACATCGTATCAGATCAACTCCTCGGCTTGGGGATGGGGCGCAAAATCTGGCTTCTTCTGGGCCGGTCTGGGTGTGCTTGGATGCTGCCTTACGTGGCTATATCTGCCGGAGACCAAGGATAGAACAGACGCCGAGCTTGATCTCCTGTTTGAAAAGAAAGTGCCTGCATGGAAATTTGCGACGACAGAAGTCAAGGTCTCGGAGGTTGCTTCCCGGGTTCTACGTTGAGGCTTTAGAAACTACGGGATTTAGGAAATGGGAATGCAGAATGCCATAATTACTTGTAGGGAGATGATTCGTTATTGTCGTGTCGTGGGACATATATCATAATACTTAAATACGTGCTTGCAATTCGGGCGTCAGCACCTGTTGTTTATATATAAACTATTAAGTTAGTTCTAAAATAGCTAGTCGGCTACGATCTTTGCTGGAGATTATCTCCAACTTCCAAGCACTCCAGAGTCTAGACAACCAGAGAATATATCATAGTTCATACAGTACAGAACTTTGTAATCTGCAAGCTTAGGCCGCTTTACTGTAGCTCGCCTTCCTCAATAGCCCATTCACGGCGCCCGATACAGTAGCATTAGCAGCAAAAAGAAGCCGAGGTCGTAGTGTTGTTCAAATGAGTTTTGGAATTCACTGAAGAACTGCTCGCTTTCCTTGTCGGTGCAGCAGTGGGCGCCATAGGCGACGAGACCACCTATATCCCGTGCAGAAAGTGAAGCGATCTCTGCTAAGCCTCTTCTCGGAGTTAAACTTCGTAAATGGCATGACTGTCGTCTGTCCTTCTACGATAAACTGCCGAACACCTTAATCCAATATCATTATATCAATATCTTGTCATGGACTGTTACTACTTCACTGAATATACTTGTATGACTCATGATTATATTTTAAACCGTGAGGAGACTGATGACGATACTTAAGCCTACATATATGGCAGTGCTACATTATATGCTTGATAGCAGAAGTATCTCATAGTGACCCTTCTTTTGCTCTTCCGTTGCGCTCCTGCTAGAGATTCCGCTAAAGATGCAATAAAATGACTTCTACTCAGAGAGGTGTTGATTTGCTTCAAGCGGTCCACTGCCCAAAGAGTGTCATCCTCTTCAAAACTCTCTATGGCATAAAAGTATAACGGCCTAAGATATCCTGCATTAAGTTCATGTTCCTTTGAAATAGCATTCCAATTACCATCGACGATGTCGCGAATTTGCTTTGCGGCAACCTTAGCTTCTGGTGATGGAGACGGCGGATCCCCTAGCGTGCGACCGATTGCGACCACCTCTGTGAAGTACGCTGCAATACAGACTCCAACAAGTGCAATAAGAGGCTCCGCAATATCGCTACAAAAGTGCTCTCGAAGTTCATCTGGGGTTGACCGCAATGGACCAGGTCGGGATTCCCACAGAGAGCACATACGAACCCTCAAATCGATCGCAATTTCAGTGACTTCAGCTTGATCTGCAGGTGTGATTCGAGAGCGGCGATAGTGACTCAGATCTGCGACTCGACTCGAAATATTTTGGAGCTGTAGATAAAAAGACAATACTGGAGCACTGATTATATCATACAAATTATTAGTCGAGATTGCCTTCTGGTCTAACCCAGAGAGAATGGGCGGATCCATAATGTGCTCACTCAGCATATCAGACACTGTTCCGGATAATAGTGTTGGGCCTCCTCCATGCTTGGTAGCTGTATCCAGCAATTTCAACCAGGCCCCTACGCGTAAAGATGCGGGCAGTTGATGGCCCTCTAACAGCCAAGCCTCCAATCTCGTCACGAAAACACCGTCCAATCCCGGGAGTGCGGAGTCATCCTCATTGGGGAGACTCACTATGCATAATCCAAGAAGAAACACGACTACTAAAATAACTTCAAAAGTGATATCCTCGTCGCTTAAGATGGACTCTAAATTCGTCAAGGCGGCTTGATAAAGCGACATTGCATGCGACATAGGCAAACGGTATACCTGAGCCTTAAATACTGCTTGGAGTGCTAGAATAGAGGCAGCTACCGCTTTCTCCTGAACGCCCAGCTGGCACATATATAGTTTCATCCTTCTCCAATTCAAATGTTCGAATGCCGAAATGACATGAAGTTCAATCTCTTCCGCAAAATAAGAAAATGAAGATTGATTTGGGACTTCGGAAGGAAGTAGGTCCAATGCTAGGATCAGATGAATATTCTGTGATACTAGCTGGAATGTAACAGAAGATGATTCTGTAAAGCTCCGACGATCTCCTGGAGAGAATGTACCAACTGTACGGGATTCCAAGGGCGAAGCACCAATAGGAGCGCAACAATCATCTGGCTCTCGGCTATCTCCCGAGACTTGCGACCTATCGTCAATGCCGGGACTGGACTGAGCTTCATGAGAGTCTAGCTGCTCGCGAGCCGAAGAGTTCTGAATTACAAGCGGCGGAGTCTTTATAACGGGTAGCCTACCGGGACTGCTTTGAAGTTGTTCTTGACAGTCCATGTCTCCCAATCCTGAATTCGCAGGCATCGCAAGAGGCCCCCGCCGTGTTGGAGTCTTGTATATGCATGTCTTCCTCAATCTAGTGCAATTGTGGCATCTGGGCCGCTGCTCGTCGCATTTAACCTTCCTGGATCTACAGATAAGGCACCCGGTGCGAACACGGCCTTTATAAGTTGAATTTGCGAGAAATTGAGTACCTCGATGGTGCAAACTAGATGTGTTCCCACCATCGTGCCCAGTCGAATCCATGCAGGCTGCCGTGGACAATGACAGGAGAATAGCCGAAATACTCTGTCCGAGACTGCAAAAGGCGTGCTGTAATATTGAAGGTCCTCAGCAAGCCAAAATACCAGAACCCAGCAAAAGTAAACAACTACATGAAAACGAAAGTTGAGTCCGAAGACCATGAAGCACGACATCCTGTTGGCGCAAAGTCACGTTGTTAAAGTTAAGGTTTACGTCAGCAGATTGCCTGCAGTCACGTGATGCTGGTAATACGCAGATAATACGCAACGCTCGCATCGCAGGATTCGCGCAGCCTTGTAGCACGGCGACGGCGTGACCGCCGTGATTAAAGGCCTGTTTACGACATAGTCCTACGGTGACGGACTAACGGTATATCAATATTACTTAATATTCATATAAAGCCATATTTAAAAAAATGAGAGCCACGAGATTCGAACTCGCGCATCCGAAGATATCAGAGAATTTTGCGGCGTTCAACTTTTTACGGCTGAAATCTTGAAGACCTAAATCTGACGCCATAGACCACTCGGCCAAGCTCCCCACTAAAAACATACTTCTGTGCGGCGTCAGCGAGCTACTATCTGTAAAAAGGTGTCACGTGAGTTTGGCATATTTGAGAAAGTGTGGTGTAGTTAAGGTGCAAGCGGTGTGGGGTTGGAGCATATAGTTTCAAAGCAGGTCCGGTCCACCAATAACAAGCCGACGAAGTTCTGAGCATCGTCGACTGTGTTTCTGTTTGTGGAGGCCATCAGGAGACGTATTAACGAGTAATAACGGCTAACGTATAGTATATTGTACTTACTACCCGTATAAAAAAAAACTACAAAAGTCAAAACCAGAACCAAGATAACTCAAACACCTCATAATCCATAATCCTACTTCAGTACAATTCTCATCTGCGATTCCCATACTGCGACGTCGCCTTCGGCGGCGCCTTATACCCCGGCAACAGCATACTTTTATGCACAAGTTGAGTCCTCGGCATAACATAGAACGCCGCGACCGCCCGATCTTTCTCAATATCAGTATACTTTGCACTTTCACCCGCCAGTGTGGGAGATACAAAACTATCAACATCCGGGTCGAGAGGACAGATCATTGTTGAGCCAGGCGTGAATGTTGGATCTGCTGTAACGGAACCGATTAGACCTCGGGAAACTTTGGGGTGCATTTCGATCGTCGATGATTTCGGCTTCTCGTAGACTTTTTTCAGGATTGATGACCCAAGCGCACTGGAATCGGATACGTAGACGACTTCATGACCGTATGAGTTCCGTGATTGTTCAGCGTCGGTAAGTAAATGATATCGTCCGTTGATTGCCGAAAGTAGTCTTCCTTCATCGATAAACGGTAACAACGCTACACCCTGCCATGCCATTTTCTTGCCATTCATATCAATCGGAAACTCTTCAGGATAGAAATCAATAATCTCGCTATCCTCCTCCGTCATC
This sequence comes from Myxozyma monticola, assembly GCA_030568405.1. NCBI lineage: Eukaryota > Fungi > Ascomycota > Lipomycetes > Lipomycetales > Lipomycetaceae > Myxozyma > Myxozyma monticola. The sequence goes on from JAJLTV010000037.1 coordinate 101,044, forward strand.
AGTGACCGCAGTACATTCGGTAATGTATGTGCTGACGCGGCAGGGAGTACACCCATTAGCTGCTCATAAGGTCTGAACGGCTGACCTTTTGAAAACTCAACCTTCATATCCGCGACTCCTTCGAAATCAGACGCAAAAGGAGCATAATGGTAAGGATAAAACCATGTCCAGGATGGACATCCTTGGTAGTAGTATAACAGCACCCAACTAACTCCTTCGACGTAAGAACGAACTAATCCCTGTCGAATCCGGTCCTGTTCTTCTTTCGTGACTGCATCAAATTTTTGAGCGTAGTATCGCGATTTGTAACCGGCTTCCCATAATCGAACACCATCGTCATCTTCGGCATTTGATTCTTCTAGCTCAGCGGATGTTGCAATCGGGGTCGCCGAATCTGCACCGGATTTGCGTTTCTTGCCCTTTGGTGGCTCGGTTGTCGTCGTTGACTCGGACTTGGCAGCTTCAGACGATTCACTGGATTCCTCCACATCCTCAGCCTTACGCTTCCGTCCAGCTGTATCATCATCCTCAGCAGCAACACTGGTAGCATCCGTAATATCAGTAATATTCGAGATATCAGTCACCTTCGACGTCTCCGTCGTAACAGATTCAGCAGGGCCTGAACTTGCCACCGGAGCATTCTTTTTCGCCATTAACTGTGCCTTCAAAAATGATGCCGCACTCTTATTCGCTAAATTTGCGTTATGTGTAGCGAGACCTGGCGCTGACATGGTGCCAATAGATCCAGTAGTTCCCGGGGCGGTGGTTACCGGTACAGGAGGCTGATGAGAACCCATTCCGATTGCGACGCCTTGTGGTGTGAAAAGTGGGATATCAGTCGGTAATGACTTTGGTCCGATATCGACTTGATTTCGACGTACGATTGGTTCACCATGGTTCCCTCTATTCCCGCCACGCCCACCGCGACCACCTCTGCCCGAATCACGTTGGTTATTATTATTCCCGTTAAATCCACCGCGTCCTCGATTACCGCCTCCATTGTTACGACGCATCTCTTGATCATGTCGACGTTGGAAGATTCCATCTTCTTGCTTGCCGAGCGTAAGCATGAGGTATTCGGTACTCTTGAGGTTAACGGTTCCGTCGGTAGTTAGGTATCCGCCCATATGCGCTAATCCATGTTTCCAAATCTGGATTAGCTTGTCGATTCCATTTTCGCGAATCTCCAACGAAGGAAGATGAGGTAAGAAATCGTTTCCAACAAAGAAACACATAAACACCCAATCATCGATAGCACGTTCTAAATCAAACTTGAACGGCAAGCGTGGCACATAAAGTTCGGTTTCAAGGTATTCACGAAGAATGTTCACGTGCAACCAGATGAATGGTTTTTTATCAACCGGTGTAGGCGCAGCGCCAAGTTCATCATGTTTCCCATTCGGAATCTTTCGTTGTCCGGTACATTGCGCAGCTTGGTGACCTGGCTGTCCACACATATGACAAAGTCTAGGCCCAGATTTTTCTTGAGCAAACACATCTTCACGAAGAACTCGGAAATGAGGTTCGTGGGTGGCCAGACCGAGCATGATTAGATCGGCGTCCAGTCCGTAGATGGCGTGGGATGTGTTGGCGTCGTGGTGGGGCGATTGACGTTGGCTGCGAATGAATTCCATGATCTTGTGCTCGCCTTCTCCGGGAACTGAGGCATCTGATATTATAACCTCGAGCTTGCAGGTTCGTTAGTATTTGAAACCTATATGGTACTGACGAAGAAGGAGATAAACTTACATCTTTCCATCCTGGCTCAGTATTGAGCTTGTATGTTACCCAATATCGAATGGCTTTTGCGAGCTTATCCATGAACGGCGTTCCCGGCGTGATCACGTTCGTATCCCAGGATCGTTTATCCTTAATACTATCATCGATAATCTGACCCATCGCCTCCATTTCCGCAACCATTCTCGCATTAGCCTCATCCTTCTCCTTCGCCTCTTTTGCGGATCTAAACCGTCTTGACCGCTGCTGATTCATCTTTGCTCTCGGTGCAACTCCATCAACCGCAATCATGAGCACTTTCCTCGGTCGGGCCATGCTGACCACGCGATCAGTGTACTTGAATACCTCAAGCATCATCTCGTCTTCCGATGCCGGCGGCGGTCGATTTTCGGGATGACTACACGGATGCACGATTCCGTTCATGTCGAGGTACAGATTGTCGAGCTCGCCGTTCGGATTCGGGCGCGAGTAATCGGCCGGATATGGCACTCCATCGATCGTTCTGTCGGGCTCTTCGATTACGCTGCTGACGATGCGGGGATATTTCCGGGAAAGCCATCGGAACAAGGCTGGGACACTAGTTTATTTCGTGTTATTATTTGTGGCTTCAGTAAAACCGGAGTTGGGAAGTCAAGATTGTGATGCGGGTTTCTCTTCTCTTGTTGGCTTGCTTTTACGGCGAATAGAACATAGTAACGCAAACATAATAATGCAGGAACGAAGCCATATGGCGAAGGCGGTCAAGAGACCAAGAAATTTGGTGGCTGCACATAACTTAATTCAAAAAGCAGTACGGCGAATAGCAAAAAAAAAGACACATCTATTCAACACAAGTGGCGGAAGAGAGAAAAATTGCTACACAATCCCGACCTCACAACGGGGGGAAAAACAAAAGAAGAGCTAACCCCATAATTGCTGATTACCGCTAGTAGTGGCGTTCAAGTACTTGACAGTAGTAAGATGAGATCTGTAAAGTCAAGGTCAGCAAAAGATGCGCGAAGCAACAGCGATCACCCATCGTAAGTGTGAACAAATGATCAGACAAAATAAAAAGGTAGCGTGTTTTTTTCCACATCGAGCTTCGTGCCGATAATTAAACCAACAGGAAGTATCTCGAGCCAAATGCACTCTAGTCATCATTGAAACTTGTCACGGGATGGGTGACGAAGTAGAAGGGAGAGGGAAGACATACGTTGAGGAAGAAGATGCAGTAGGAGGTACTGACTGGGCTGGTGATATTCTGGAAAAGCAAAGCAGAACTAGTTACTCCATTACCTAGAATTTTGAATAGAACAGCAAATAAAGTAGCAAAAGAACAAATAATCAGCAATTATAAGAAAGCGATGCGACGCGCGCAACAGTGTCGAGTCACGTTGAGAAGTGAGAAGAGGAGGAGGACGAAGAGACAACGCTGCTTAAAAGCTTTTTTCGCCGGGTTGAGTCCGATGGTGACTTTATACTTTCCCTGCTTTTAGTTGCTAAATAGCCACATGCCCTAAAGCAGTAACCCTATCACGTGAGTACTAGAGTGACAAAATAGAATACGGTGGTAATTTAAGTACTTGCCATAACTAAGTCTGCACAGTGCAGTGCACAATTAACACGCGATGAGCCTCGGCAGCCGGGGAACCTTAGCACCGCCATTTACCCCGCCAGACTTAGCACTACTGCACTACTACTACTGCCACGAGTCTAATACAGTGTTACTCTCCAGGATCTGATGCAGACCAAGAGTGAGACGAAGTGCCTTCAAGAAGCAGCCACTAAGTCGCACGACGGGATCGCGATCTGCCCGTGAATCCTCGTCTCTCGGACGAGCGCGAGCGCCCGAAACGCGTCCGCGCGACGCGTTCTCGAGACGGTTGGAAACACGTGCCGGCCCCGCCTGACCGTGTATATAAACAAACCGCAAACCCTCCCGCGGCTCGACTTGACTGTTCGGTCTATATAAGCCCTCCGTCCCTACCCGACTAGCCCTCCCTCCTCTTTCTCAACCCCCCACCCCCTCCCTCACCACATGATCCGCGCATTCTCCCAACCGCTGCACCGCCAGCTGCCCGGAGCCCGTCTCAATCTGCCCGCCGTACGTCCGCCACCGATTTCTTCCTTGTCCCATCCTGCACTGTACTGACCGCGCCCTCCAGATGACCAGATCACGCTCAAGCACCACCACGCGCACCTTCTCCGCCGCCCGGATCGTCCTCAACGCGACCGCGGCAAAACCCGCAGAGCCCGTCTACGTCGAGGATCTCTCGGCTGGCAAGATGCTGCGCTTCCAGGCTTCCCTCCCACATCTTCCAGTGCCCACCCTCGACCAGTCCGCCGAGCGGTACCTCAAGTCCGTCAGCCACCTCGTGACACCCGCACAGCTCGAGCGGACGACGGCCATCGTCAAGAAGTTCATATCCGCCGAGGGCGAGGGCCCCGATCTGCAGAAGAAGCTGCTCGCTAAGGCTGCTGATCCAAACGTCAAGAACTGGATCTATGACTGGTGGAACGACGCGGCTTACCTGACCTACCGCGATCCCGTCGTACCCTACGTCTCGTACTTTTACGGCCACAAGGACGACAAGCGGTACACATCTCCGCAGGCAAAGGCTGCAGCGCTGTCGACCGCCGCGCTGTCGTTCAAGACCCTGGTCGACGAGAAACAGCTCGAGCCAGACTACCTGCGAAAGAAGCCAATGTGCATGGACTCGTTCAAGTGGATGTTTAACGCGAGTCGTGTCGCTGCGCCGGAAAAGGACTTCTCCGTCAAGTACTCGCCCGACACTCCCGAGAACAAGACTATTCTCGTGATCTGCAAAAATAGGTTCTACATTTTGCCCCACGAGGTCGACGGCGTTCAGCTCTCCACGGCCGAACTGGAAACTCAATTTGAAAAGATCATTGATGACGCGAGTCTCAAGGGCAAAGCAGCAGGAATTGGGGCCATCTCGTCTGCCAACCGTGACGACGGCGTGCTGTATCGCGAACACCTGCTGGCAGCTGACCCGACAAACAAGGCGTTGCTAGAGAAAATGGAAGCATCGTCATTCGTTGTTGCACTCGACGACGAAGCCCCCCAGACCTATACCGAGCGGGCACATCAGTTTTGGCACGGTGACGGACAGAACCGGTTTTACGACAAGCCGTGCCAGTTCATTGTCTGCGCCAACGGTGTCTCGGGATTCATGGGTGAGCATTCGATGATGGACGGTACACCTACGTGCACGATGAACGACTACGTATGCGACGTCCTGCGGCACAACAAAGTCGAGCACGGCTCGTCCACACGAACACTGCCCGACCCGGCTGAACTCGAATTTGTTGTCGACTCGACCGTGGCTGCTGACCTTGAAGCCGCGAAGAAAGCGTTTACAGAAGTCATTGGTCTGCATGAACTGGACGTGAATGCGTACAAGAAATATGGAAAAGACTTGATCAAGAAATTCAAGACCTCGCCTGACGCTTTCGTCCAGCTCGCATTCCAAGTTGCATATTTCCGACAAAATGGCTACGTGCGACCGACATACGAGTCCGCGACTACCCGGCAATACCAACTGGGTCGGACAGAAGTCTGCCGATCTTCGACTCCCGAGTCATTTGCGTTTGTTAACGCGATCGATGACAAGACGATTGATGCCGCCACAAAGGTCGAGCTGGCTCGAACTGCTCTTACAGCGCATTCGAATTACATCAGTGCCGCGACCGCTGGATTCGGCTGCGATCGTCATTTCTTTGGACTCAAGAACCTGGTAGATAAGTCCAAGCCGTTACCGGACATGTTTACTGATCCCACGTATGGGTTCTCATCTACATGGTACCTCAGCACGTCTCAACTAAGCAGTGAACATTTCAACGCCTATGGCTGGTCACAGGTGACTGACGACGGATTCGGAATCGCGTACATGATTAACAATCATTCGTTGCAATTCAACGTTGTTTCGAAGAAGAAGAACTCGCCCGGACTGGCGAAAGCCATTGGAAAGGCGCTCGATGATATGGCTGAGCTTTTCAACTCTCAGCTGCCGCCAAAGGCAAAGCTGTAATCAATTGGCGCTTGGTCTTTCTTATATATGGGTTATGATACAGAATTAATTTATGTGGATTGTGCCTGTATATGGCATTCGCGTATGTGTTACAGTGGCGAATATAGAGTCGGAGGCGCATGTATAACAGCAGCCCAGTCGTTTCCATGGTGCAATTAAAGTACCGTTAAATTCGACGGACGTCAATCACCTGAATCACTTCGGTGAAGATTGAGACTCTATTGCTTTAATCAAACATGTATAGTGCGAAGTAATATTATGGAGAATATCTTGAATCTATAAAATGCAACTTGAAAATCTTTATATCTTGACCCCATCATACTCTTTCAGCAAACAGAATCTCATCACCATCCGAGAAACTCTCCGCATCACTGCTAATCGATGGCGTCGATTCCGAATCCGAATCAATAACAATCACAGGAACCGTAGTCGCAACCGACCTATGTCTCTGAGTAGCAGAAATAGTCCGTTCTCTACCCTCACGGCCAGTCGCAGCCAGAAATTTCTTTCGCGCGGAGATCATGCTACAGAAATTTTGTGCAATTTTCCGGTTAATCTGGTCTTCGACCCATTTATTCTGACTTCGGACCGTGATGAATCGCTCAAGTCTGTATTTCTTTGTTAGAACATATGCTCTGATGACGGTGAAAAAAAAAGAAAGAGGAAACGTACGTTAGATGCTCAGTCATGGCGTCAGGGATCTTGAATAACGGGATAAGCGTCAACGGTTCCGAAAACGGGATACCGTAAATATGGCCATCTTTCTTAACCTCAGTCGACAACAACGTCTCGTATAACTGAGTATACTTTTTCCTTCGTTCCTGAACTGCTTCAACGTCAATTGAAGATACCACGTTGGCTAGCGTAGATACATCTAATTGTCGTGATCGATGGCCGACTAAAGGCCCGTGATTCGGTTGCGTGGCGTTTAAACAGCATTCGGAAGTTATATTGCTGTATGTATACTCTCCGTCGTAGATTCTCATGTCGAACGGATACGGTAGTTTCTAAAGTCTCTGGTTAGTAAAAAGAAATTGCCTTCTTGAGACGATGGTAATTTCACATACCCTTAATAGTCTCCCGATATCTTCCCTTTGAATGAAACCAGTTCCTTGGACATCTAATTGATCCCAAGCATCTTTATACGCGCGAATGGCATCACGAGATAAGAATGGCGCACATAGTGTCTGTTGGTGCACGTAATTGAAGCTCTCGTAAATAAGTGAGATGAACATATTCATAAAGATGTACATCGATATGATGTTCCTATATCCATATAGTCAGTTTCTAAAACTCCACGCAACGAATATTAAAAAAGTGAAAAAGAACATACCAAGACACAAACATCACAAAAGCAGAAGTCAAACTTCCACAATCCGACGTAAAGAAATTCTCAGTCTGGACACAGAACGGCTGTTCAACTTGATAATCCGCCATAACCGAGTTCCAACCTTCACCACAGCTCATTCGGAATAATAACAACATTGCCATTGGTATCGTTCGCACGTGTGTTAGGTTTGATCCATTTTCTCCAAGTCGTGTAAGTCCAAAGATCTGATTCATTGCGATGGCGTATACAATGAACAGAATAACCCACGTAAATAACAGACTGAGGATTGCGGGTAAACTCGCACCAGCGGCAACTAATAACTGATTAAGTCGGTCACTATGTGGAATCAACATAAGCAGCAATAGAATAAACAAAAGTCGCTTTGCTGTGCTTAGCGGGGTGAAGTCGAAGATTGCAAATTCTAATTTAGACGAAATGGTTCCGATGAATGTGACAATGCAGAGAAGAAAAGTGATGTACACGACGGCGAACCAGCCAATGTCGTATTTGTTGCGTCGCAAATATCGCAGGCTGAAAACGCGACGGTGGTCTAGCCAGGGTAGACCGAGCAATCTAATGGCTTCGTAAATAGCCAGAAAAGTGGCACTCAAAAGATAGATTGATTCTAGGTTAACGTTTGTTAATACGATACTCTCAGTTGCTGATATACTCAAAAGAACGATCATACCTCTAGCGATTGAAACACCTCGCGCTTCACCGTAAACTTCAGTCACCAAAACAAACGCAACAATCAGTAAAGTCACGACCAGAGCTTTATTGAGTGGACTATTCCTGTGCACAGCCCATTCATAGCATCTTAAACGCCACGCTCTAGTCGGTTTTCTACCGATACGCGACGGTTGAAGCGATTGTAAAATTTGCTGCATTTCCTGAAATGAGCGCTGTGCGGAGGTAAGATAGCTGACTCCGGTCCTGGTCGCGTAGTTTTGCATTACTACTGTGATGAACAAAGTCTGTAGAGTATTAGAAGTGAAGTCAACATGTGGCTAAAATCAAACACTTACAGAAATGAACGCGATGGCGATGAAGTTGAAAATGTACACGAAAATTCCGTTGTATACCGAATGGTTGTATGATAAGCTAAATCCTCTTCCGACGACGTCCTTTGCAGTCTGGAGTACATCATTCCAGCCTATTCTTTTGTCAGATTTCAAATTAACTCGCAGAAAAAGTTAGACAAAACGCACCTTCTAGTGAAATAATTTGAAATAAAATTGACATCGCGTGTGCAAATGAATCAAAACTGTATCCCGGATTATTATAAGACCGGGGAAGAAATATATCCCAGTTGTACGGAGCGCAGCTGTTATCTCCATCCGCAGAACAAATGAATTCTCCGGTACAAGACGAAAGAGCGCTAGTATCTCCATCTGTGCATTGATCAAATTTTCCGACGAAGATGTTGAGACCCCATAGCGAGAACGGTAACAGAAGCGTCAAAGAAACAATCGCTGCACTGAGAATCTTGCCGAGACCGATGATGATGATATTGTGGAATGTCTCCTTTGCTGTCTCGTTCACATGCAACAGTCGCAGGGCACGAAGTGCTTTGAATGCTCTCAAGGCACGAATATTTGAACCTGCGTTGAATGCGATTGCAATAATCTCGATCCATAGCGCCAACAAAACTACGAAGTCAATGTCGTTCCAAGGTGAATATAGATATGCGTTTGGCGAGTAAATAAATCCGTCCGCAATAATCTTAATGATAGCCTCACTGCAGTCTTGTTAGTCTTATCCTCATGACCTATAATCCAAAAACTTCTTCCCTTACATAGTAAAAATAGATGCGAACGCAATATCAGTGAATGTCATCCAACTCCAAGAGCAAGAACTTCCAGAACTGGAGAAGTCGCATCCACGTTTCTCAAAATACTCTTTCTGATAGTAAGGAGTAACAATGCACGCAATCGCCACCATTGCCAGAACGCAAACCATAATAAAAGTGGAATAAAGACTCGACATAGTATGATTTCGCTCACCACCATTATACCGAACACCATGAGTAGGCGCCACGATGGCTTGACAAAAGCGGCGAATGGGATTCGAGGGCTCTAGGAAAAAAAGACTTTTGTTGAATCTAGGATGCTCGTAAACATAGGTTTCAAGCGCTCTCTTGTGAGCAGTCTTTGCGTTCAAAACGGAGTTGATGTATGTGTTGACATCTGTTAGATCCTCGTACTTGAATTCTGGATTGTAATAAAACGGATTTGCTTTGAAGCTGAAGGTGAGCTTCTTTCGCCAATATTTAAATGAAAAGATTTCTCGAAGTTGATGACCTGTTTCAACTTCCTATAAATCCAGTCAGTAACCTTCCGACCGTATGTAAAGCAAAGCTTAGACGCACCATTGGAAAAATAAGCCCTGTTTTCCGGGTTTGCAAAAACACGTCAGATGCTTCATCATCTCCTATCATTTCTGCCAAAGCACGAATATCAGGCACAATCGATGAGTGCCGCCGCCGTTGGTCAAGGCGGTCAAATATCCCCGAGGAAACCGCAGGCCTAAGTGTAAAAGATGTTAGAGAGCATATACCTTCCGCTAATTGAAGAGGACCACTTACTCATCGCCGATAGTCGTAGGTTTATAGTTCCTCGCATATGCTAGAATTTGAGCTCTTCGCTTCTCTTCTTCTGGGATGTCGAAATTCGCTTGAATCATGGCAATGAAAAGATTGATAACGACCGCGTTTGCAAAGAGAAACCAAGCTGCGAGATACACAGCAGCTACCCACGCCAAACTTCGTCCAGAGAGAGCGCCAGTAATTGTAAATAAAATACTAGCCCACCCTTCCGTAGTCATAATTTGGTATACACCCGCGAAAGCATTGGCGAGATTCCGAAAGGTAATGGTGACGGTAGACCCTTCGTAGATATCATCGATTTCGCCACGTAAAAGCTCAGATCCAAGGATAGACACTAGAAAGACTGCGAGCAAGAGCATCAAAACAAGACTCATAAAATCTTTCATCTTTCGCGTGACTATAGTCCATTGCTCACGAAGAAATTTGGTTGCCAGAATCACGCGATAAACTCGAATAACTTGAAAAACTGTAAGCCAGGGATACGCTCTTTCCGAGCTCTTGATAGACGGAAGCAAAATAGTACACGTAATGACTGCAAGTGATAAATCCAGGCTATTCTGGATCCCGAAAAAGCTACGCCAGTCAGGGAGCCAGGCACAAAAGCGTAATACTATTTCAAAAAGCAGAATTATCGTAGTCGCAATTTCAACGTCATAAATGGCATTCTCGCGCTGCTGCGACATGGATGCTGATTTGCATGATTGCACGATGAAGTCTATGAAAATAAAAAGCACAAACGCAGGTTCCGCGTTCAGATAAAATCGCTTCAACCTGGATTGAGCTATAATTCTCGAAGGACTGTGGTGGGAACTATAGACTCGTTAGAATGCCACACATTGTAAAAACAAAATTAAGAAAACACAAACCTGGCAGGATCCACCACTTCTTCCTCGTTTTGCTCATCAAGCTCACGAATCCGTTCAAATGCAGTCGAAATCACAGCGATAAACAAATTGAACAGCCACCAAGACAAAATAATAACTCCTGCCACAAAGAAAAACGCCGAAACTCGTTGCTCAGAATCCGCAAGATATCCCATGACATCTGAAAATCCGTTCATACCCAAAATAATAAACACCAACTCCAACGATTGAAAAATGTTATCAAAACTGACTGTACCACTGTAAGGATTCCCGCCAACGTCTTGGCATACTGAGTATACTGGGCAGATGTAGCCCTTTGCCAGCGTATTCGCTGCCTCGTTATTTGAATCTTTGTACGGGATCACTTCGAGTGTTTCCGCGTCCAAATATCCACCGCAGAACTGAAGACTCTGTTGGTACGTGTCGTTAGCATCATCAGGATTGATCCACACACACTGGCGTCGGAAAGATCCATTGAACGCCTGCAAACCCACAAGTGCAAAAAGAGTCCAGAAAACGGATATGAAGACAGCGACATTCAGCAGATATGGTGCAGCTTGCTTCATACTTTTCATCACTTTTTGCGTGCCCTGTGTGAGTTTCATCCATCTTAGAATGCGAACTGTACTCATTGCCCGGAACACGTTGACCGCTGAATATGTGCTCTCAGATGGGTTCAAAGTGATTGCCAAGTATATCCAAAAGCACACGACAGACACGAAATCCAGGCGATTCCAGCTTGATCGCATGTACGCCAACCGACCTAATCGCTGAACGCGACCCTCATGTGGCTCTGGCTTGGCCTCTAATGCATCCATCGTTATTCCCTCTTCGTCCTTCATATCGTTTTTGAAGTTAATCTTCCAGCTTAGATCGTCCTTGCGGAATGACGCGAACCAGCTGGTGATGTCGAACAGCATCTGTTGGAAGTCATAGTCAGGATTGAGCACAAACCCACACACAATTATTCTGACGCAAATCTCAATTGTATAATAAACGAACGCAATCAGAAGCGACGTGTCGAACCAGATGTCAAACTCAAACTGATCTGTGAATTTAACCTTTTCATTTTCAACAATAGCCCGATAGATGACCACAAAGGTTTGAAAGCACAGAACCACGAATGACACAATATCGAATGCTGAGTGTGCCACAATTCTGTAAAAGAACAATCTAACTCTATTATCAGGTCCTATAAACCCGAGTGCTTTTCCGCCCAAAGGCGGAAGCTGGTTATCGACTTTGGGTTCTACCTGAGGCTCATATAGTTCCCGGCCTTCGGTAGTATCAGACAGAACTTCACTCGGAGCATATGTAGACCCATCCTCGTTGATCACTGGAACGTCGCTATCCGAATACCGGAAAGACGGACGATAGCCGCTGTCTCTACTACTTCGCCGGTCCGACGAATCATTCGAAACAATTCGCCGAACTGCAGAAAGCAGACCTCTGCGCGCCATAGACCGGGCATCGCTCATAGATGTGCGCGCTGAACTTTCAGAAGAAATGGAAACACCAGTTTCGACCAGATGCAGGCGGTCCCCGTGAGCTGCAACAGGCGAAACGGGGACCGTGAGACCATCTCCGGAATTCTGAGAGACGGTTGAGAGTCTATGACGATGTCTTGGAGAGGTTCCCGGAGCAGCCGCGTGTGCAACCAAGCCTGATTGATCGCTATCGATACTAACAGATGTTCGATTAATTGAAGCCGATCTCCGCGAATTGCTGAGTGACGTTCGATTAATAGATGCCGACCTTCGCGTGTTGACACTTTTCCTCCGTGATGGCAGCCACGATGCGTGCCCATCTTTATTCGCACCTAATGCATCACTGAGGCCATCGTGTACCATAAGCAGCTCGTCGGTGGCTTCATTGCTGACATTGCTGTGCGAGCGAGAGCGCGAGCGCGAGTGCGAGCGTCTCATGCTGGATTGAAGTTCGTCTGAAAGCAATCCCGGCCCTTGAGTGCTTGAAGGCTCTACTGTGGATATCGTATGCCATCGTGCAGGAACTGATTCACGTCGAGCGCCCTGTGTTGTAGGCAGAGCTTGAGATGCTTGACGGAGAGGCGCATGTGCGTTCACGGACACGTCCGCACTTAGTGCCGGATTCAAATCTGCAACGCGAGCCGCTGGGGGAACTACCGGCGGGTCATATAGGCCGTCAGTCGGATAGACGTTCGGGAGCTCGTCGTCATCGTAGAAATCAAGTTCCTCTAACGGAATATCTGCGTAATTGGCTGACCGTCGCGATTCGTCTGAGGTTCGCGGATGGCGATAGCCAGACATTGGGCTGGGGACGCGCGATGGATACTTGTGCTAACGCACCCTGCACAGAACACCAACACTTACTCGATATATGAAGAGTATAACTAGATCACCCCAATCAAACCTCCCTTATGGCATTTCAAGGAGTAAAAGAATCCTGACCGGCAGACCAGCAATCATATTTATAGATCTTGCAAGAGGCTGTGCGAGCGCGCAATATGATATTTTCGAGCCGCACGCGCGCGCGTACGTTACATCTACCTGCCCCTTCTCGTTAATTACAAAGTTGGCACAAATTGTCCTCGACTTTAGTTTTTAATACTGCAGGAGATGCTCATATTATTTGAACTCAATTTAGAAGTTTAGAACTAAAGTCCAGTGTCCAGAGCATTTAATGGGTACTGTTGTCTTTTAGTGAGCGGTGGTGTCGTGGTGTCCGCACACTACATGTATTCCATGGACCATGGTTACAGGAGTCAAAATCAAAATTCAAACATATTCCAATTCCCAAATCCCAAGTATTGTTTCAAAAACTCCTTTGTACCAGAGTACGTAATAGCATTTCCGCGCATGATCCACGTCTTATCACTCTTATCGTTGGAACCATATGAAGTTCTTACAAGTCTTCGCACCGCAATAACATTTCTGTCCCTTCACAAATTCATCCAACTTATCCAAATCCGCATCCGTTGGCGGCGAATCCTGTTGTCCATGATACGGACTATAATTGAACGTGAGTTCTTCGTTCGGCTGAATATCACGGCTCGCAAAAAAAGCAATTGAATGCACCAATTTCGATTCATTGCCCATCACCACTGCTTCCAATAACAAAGTGGGCTCGCAAGAATGATTCAAAAATCTGCCGATACCGCCATAAAACTCAGCATCGATCGCGTACTTTGGTTCGTCTTCGTCTTCAAACTTGTCTAAATCAAGAATGTATAATGCCTTTGACATTCCGCTGCTTTTCGCTTGTTCCTCCCGTGATTCGGCTTCCTCGATTGAAATTAATTCGCCCGGGTATGTGCACACGAACGTCCCGACAGGAATAAAGTGCGGGCACCGCAGTCCTGTAAATTGTTTTAGCCATCAAAGGTGTCAATATATAGACAGGTGTCACTCACCCCAGCCTTTATGCTTAGAGTAAAAAATTTGGAGTTCGACAGTCCTACCCCGCTGGACAATTCGGTTCTGACAGGTTGGTCCGCAGCTGCAATCGGTTCCGCATTCATGTATAGGTCCATTGTGAGTGAGAAGTCCGTCGTGCTCATATCTGAAGTGTTTACTTAAAATTGGAATATCACTTCCCTCAATAACATCTTCAAACGCAGCACAGCCACAGACTTCTGGATCCACGCATCCGCTTGCAGGACAACTGCAGCTATGTGTAGTGCTTGAAGGCGGCAGGACCAGGTTGTCGGAAATCTTGTACTCTGAAACCAGCTCGAATAAGATATTAGGACACTCCATATCCGTCACATTGTTATAGATAGTAACTGGAGGTCCTGGAAACTTATCCATCACGTTCTGTATAAATTTCGATCGTTTTGATGTCATGGGTTTTCCATCTTTCAAGAGCACCCGCGCGGGAGTCTGTTTCGATTTCTTCCCCGCACCACTTCGCTGACGTTTGAGAGGGACCGAAGAGCCTGCAGCGCCAGTATCATTTGCTGCTAATCGTACTTTGGGCGTCACTCGGACAACACGACTCACTGTAGAGTACATTGGCTTCTTCGATACTGGTGGCGGCCTCGTGATCTTCGACCTGATCTCGGGAATGTGAACCAATTTAGGATTGATATACTTGGGTAACACACCCTCGTGCATAGCTAATACTCAGAAATTAATAACTGCTTGGTAATTTATAGGACATGCAAGAGACGTACTGAGGAATGGGAGATCCAGCGTCGGGCCAATCCATTGCTTCCCATCGTAAATCGGCATCCCGGCAATTCGGATTCAAGACGTATAAATCACCTCAAACGGGTAGTTGAGGAGGCTGAATATAGCGTACCGAGATCTACTACCATGTAGACAGGATAACTAGTCATAGAATACAAACTGTTTCAATTTGTTTAAACATCGTGCTGAGAGTGTATACTTATTGCTGCAGCGGCTATAAACACGTGCAAACTTTAGGGGTATATCCTCGACCCCCTCGACCAAGGCTGATTTCAGCTCCACAAACAAACTGGTCGTAAGGCTTAAATAGTTAATCATATTACATATATATTCTATGGTTTCTATTTACTATTTACTGTTAGTTATAACTGTACTTAATTGCTGAATACAAGCAGCTTATATAAACAAATTTCGACTATACACATAGCAAAGCGCATCTAAGCCTTGTTCAACTTCCGGCGACGTTGATTTCTAGACGACACACCTGCTGGTTTGGGGGAATTACTATGCGCACTACTTATACTCGCGGACAAATTTGCAGAAAGTGGAGGTATAGTAGGCACCCCTGCTGGAGGTGAAATTATCGGCGCCGGTGATTCCTGCACGGATATTGAAGACATTTCAGGAGACACGACCGGACCACCGGCAACACCTTGCTGTGCCAATACATCCTTTTTAGTGCCGCACCAGACACCAGCAATTATGGCTGCATTCGAGGCAACGACTACTAAAGACGATAGCTTGGTACTCGGATAAACGTTCCATGCCCACTCTCCCGCCAGCCACACTGCGTATTGAATTACTGGATTCCAGCCGGTCGCGGATAAAAGGTACGGTATACTCCAAGCAAACCAAGCGTAAAATTGATAGTGCAGCGACCGAGCACATAGAACCCCGATAAGGTTGCACGTGTAGAGTGACTTGAGAATGTAATCAGGAGACATCTTTGCAAGAATGGCGTGCTCGACGGCGATGGGACGTGGTGTGGGAAACGCGATCGTTTGTATGATGTTGATGATGTTCATGTTTGATGGCCTATAATACCAGTTAGCGTCAATCAAAAAAACTGGTCAGCCCGTGGTCGAAACATACTTGATCCATCTCGTGAAAATAAACGATAGCAACAACACTGCGTGGATGAGCAACAAGGTCTGTGCAAATTCGGAAGTCAAGAAGATTTCCTCATCAACAAAGCGCCAATTGACAGTCCATTTGTACAAAAACACTCGGTTGAACTGAAATGCGCGAGTGGCATAGGAAATGAAAAACTTGGATGAAAACGGATAGGCTACCAATATCTGCACTTGTGCCATGTATAGTATAGACCTAAATACTCTAGGACCAAGAGCTTGCAGCATAATAACCCCTACTGCTGGAAGAAAAAGTAGCACGTTCATCTTGATTGTCACTCCGAAACTGAAAACCAGAGAGCCAAAGAGCCAGTACTGGTTTTGCCATAAAAAGACCGCCAAGTATGCCACAAACACCGCAAACGAATCGTTGAACAGGCGCAACATGTAGATACTATGCAGCCTTTTTGAAAGAATCAAAAGAGGAAACGAATAGAGAGGAGCCTATACGGTGTCGTTAGCAGCTGAAGTACTAGGAGCAGCCTGAGAGAGCTTGCGGACCTTTGCCTTGACGTAGCTCTTAAACACAAGGGCCAGTGTCGCCATGTAGAGCCCCAAGAATATCAATTGAGCTCGGAAAACGTTCTCTCCGTCGTCCGTGACCTTGTAGAGAAGGCTGTAAATATACACGTGTCCGGCGGGATAGCTGTAAACAGAACTAGGTTAGATCACGAAGACGGGAAGAAAGAAATGACAGAAAAACATACACTAAAGGTCCAGTTCCACCGCGGATTTTCTGTTCAGTCGTCAATATCCGCATGCAAAACACCCCACGCCCGAAAGAGTTGCCGGATCAAAGCCGTACCTCGTAATTGCGCTCTCCGGCGAGAAACAGCTGGACCTGCTCCATGTACGCCTTCCAGTCGATCTCGGTGTCTGTCGTACAGAAATTAGAGAATGACGGCCGAAAAAGTTGAGTAAATACATACATGGCACCTTGAATATCACAGCACAGGAAAGCGCCAGGTCGACGAGCCACAGGAAGCACGCAAAGCCGCCAGCGTAGCGTGACCCTGTGAACAGCGACCACGTCGCAGAAGGAACGTCCTGGACCTTCATCGCGCGAAGCAGTGATGATCTGGACAAAAAGCACAAAGAAGGAGCCAAGTAGTGTCTTTTTACAAAAGTGCAGAGGACAGGCTGGCGGGCTAAGGGGCCTGCGTGAGCGAGAACAGGCGAAGTTGGTCGGATTATAACGCGTGTTTGAATCCCTGAATTCTTTCTTGTTACGCGTTCCTCGGCTGAGTCGGTTTAGCCAATTCTGGGTCCGCAAGTCCGGCGCCGCAGCGCATTTTGAGTTTTGTGTATTTGTGCGGCTGCAAAACGGCTGCAGCGGAGTTTTCTTAATTTTTTACCGAGATGAGATGAGATCCGGATCATAATTCCATTAATTCGGGTCGTTTAATTCGGCGGCAGGGAGGACAGCTCTCCTAATCAAGTATCAGAAATCCTCCCAGTCAAACTTTTCTCGAGCTTCCTCACTTCTGCTTCCAGAATCCAGAGTACGTGAACACTTACGGTTTTAGAAGTGTTAGAGGTCCTCCGTTCGGCCTGACCACTTGATGAGTGATGACCATAGACCTTTCCAAGCCAAAATCTTACTGCAATTCGTATTTCCATTATCCCATATACTCATTCGTGAATCCAGACAATCCTACATTGATTTGAGTGAAAAAAAAATAAAAAATAACTCTTCTCGATGAGCAGTGCTGCTAAGCAACACCCCCAGTGGGGCTCGAACCCACAATCTTCAGATTAGAAGTCTGACGCGTTACCATTACGCCATGAGGGCAAGTTGAATTGCAAAAAACCCTCGCTCAATTACTGTAGTTCGCGAATTTGTACAGGGTTAGGGCCCGGGTTAGGGCTGAAAATTCTGCGAGCTCCATCCGCAAAAGCGTCGTTTTCCGACAACTTAAGACTAGGTGGCCAAGTTGGTTAAGGCGTACGACTGTTAATCGTAAGATCGAGAGTTCGACCCTCTCCCTGGTCGGAATTTTTGCTCCGGTGGCATTCATCTGATTTTTTTGCTGCTGAGTTATACTGTCACAAGCGTGACAAGCCATATCCCGTAGTCGCTCTATATGGATCCTTCTGTATGTGCTGTGTAGATCTCGTTCAAAAATGCAAATTCGCGGTCGATGGCCCGGAGTTTAAGCCGCGTGCGGCGGTGTTCAATAAATTTTAAGCCCCGATATCGAAACTTGATCAAGGATTCAATGAGCTGAATTAAGTATAGACGGGATTTTAGACGTATATATACAGTCTGCAGATCTATATTGTATACTGTTTCAGCTTTTGTGGCTCTCGCTTCTCTTGAGGATTCATGCCGAGCATATCCAACGGGGTGGTCCCCGAAGGCGCGCTTACTTCGTCAGAGCAGGCCTCAAGATATCTGAGATCGAATACCAAGGACATTCAACCAGTTCTGGAATTTGCAACAAATCTCTTTGACGGAAAATATTCCGGTCTATGTTTTCCTAGAAAAGAAGAGTTTGTTCTAGAGTGGTGGTTCGACCGGGCAGATAAAGGAATGAAAAAGTGAGTTGAACCGTTGGATGTGAAGAAGCAAAGTTGACTGACCTGAATCTGTAGTGAGCAATTTTGGAGATTCTTTGGAACTATTTGGAGCCGACTTGGAACATATGCGAGAGTTCAGATATATCATCGGCACAAGTTTATTGAGACACTGAAGCAAGTCCTCAACTGGCTCGCCTCTCAGGACGACACTGATCAAATTGATTCAAAATGGAGCATATTGTCGTCCGCCATTGAGGCTATTCAGAGCGTTGAAAACGATGATATTTTTATGCGAGGGACTGTGGAGTCTATGGCATCCATACTGATCAACTATCTCAACTTGGTAGTAAGGTTCCCGGATGCCGCCAACGAGAAATGGGCGGAGGCCATTTTCTTGATCTACCGCGACACCCTGTACGGAGTATCAAACTTCAAAAAGGTACTGACAGTTACCCCTCTGTAATTGTGAGCCTGCTAATTTCAGCGTAGATATCGCAAACGTTTTCTTCCAAAGGCCTGATTGCTTCGTTCATGGTCCTATCTTCAATCCCGTCTGAATCATCCTTGCATACTCGATTAAGCGATGTCATCAGAGATTTGGTTTTCAGTCCATCGATTTTGAAGGAGAACGCAAAGAGCTCGGATACCTTTAGCAGTTTGTTTGACGCGCTTCGCAATATTCCAGACTATGAAGACAGTAAGTACTTGCATTCTTGACTCCGCGAGCTATAAACTAACCTCATTCTAGAAGGAAAATTCTTGAGCCATGTTTTAAGCCTTGGGCTGTCCAAGCTTGAGAAAACAAAACAAAAATCTCTCATGCCTACCTTGTGCGAAGCATTTCTACTTTTCTCACCTAGAAACGCAAAGCTTTTCGTTCCACAGGCTCATGGGTTAGATCTTTCTTTATCGTCTGAAAGTTTAACGGAAGCTTTAGTGAAGCAACACTATAAGGACTGGATATTAGCTACGACTGTCCTTGATCTGGATCCGGATGCAGTGTTTCCTACCGTGAATAGTTTGGTGGACAATCAGCTCTGCAATACTCCAAGCAGTCCAGAAGTCGATCAGTTTGTTTGCCATCTTGCTGAAGCTTACTCGAAGATTCGAGATTTACCGCAATTTATTCAAATATGGCGAAAAGCATTGAAATCTACAGATTTAGAACAGAGTACTTGGAGTACAGAAAGTCTTGTTCAGTCGGTGGCCAAACTTATATCCGAAACATGGTCTATGAATCAGTTGGGTAGCATAATTGGACAAATATTGCCGGACGATCAAGACTCGATTGACCTGTCTGATCTACCGCCGTTAATTTCGATCATCATTGCCTGCTCTTCTACTCCTGACGCATTCACAGCGGTACTCACGACTCGAATTCATCGACTATACGAAGCTTTATCATCAAAGAAATTGAAGAGCTCGTTTAAAGCCTGGAGACTTCGATACCTTATTATTTCTGCAAATCGAGATATTTGCAAGCATGTGATTGAGAACACCAAGATGTCGAAATTCATTTCTGCTTTTTTGTCACCAAAGAGACCTTTAGACGAGAAAAT
This sequence comes from Myxozyma monticola, assembly GCA_030568405.1. Lineage (NCBI taxonomy): Eukaryota > Fungi > Ascomycota > Lipomycetes > Lipomycetales > Lipomycetaceae > Myxozyma > Myxozyma monticola. Next base: position 120,988 of record JAJLTV010000037.1, read on the forward strand.
TTCTTTTTATATGTTTTTGATTGTATTCCGAATGAGTGAATTTGGTGAACTGGAAGGATTCTCAGAAATTGCAGATTTGGCACTTACGGTTTTAGAATCGCGCACAGAGAACGGTTCTTGGAGCAATGATTCGAGTTCCCTTCGCGAGAATAATTTTGGCGCAGCTCTTGGTCGCATGATCGTCGTCAGATGGCTGGTGCTTGTGGAGAACAGGTTTACACCGGACCAGTTAAAACGGTTAACTGCGGCTTTATGGGGATTTGCTGCATCGGAGGATGAAGCGTCGGTGAGAATATGGTCGGATTTATTGGAGAGCTCGCTGGTTTATGAACAGGCTAGTCTGAAAGGTGAGACATAGTTTGTTGATCATGATGAACCCCACTAACTTTTCTTATAGACGAATTGGTGGGTCTTTTAATAGCTAAGCTTGAACTCCCTGGACTCGAAAACAGCGATGCAATTGTCGAAGCTTTGGAGTCGTCCAGTGTACCACAACTAGAGGAGACAAAGTTTCTTGTTGTCATTGACTCACTATCTCGCTTTCCAATCGAGTGTTTTCGACGGTCTACTCGAGAAAGAATTCTGGATAATTTGCTGCTGCTCGATAGGTGTAGCCATACACTTAAATTTGGATTGAAATGTCTTTTGTTGATGAAAAGTATTCTCGCTCTTCCGAATATGACTTCTATTTTGGTATGTATTGTTTTGGAATCAGATTCAAGGGTCGAAAAACTAACAAGATTGTGCTTTCTAGCAAAAAAATCCGATTGGAATCATTAGTATCGTGAACAAGCTCGACGACTTCCCGAATCTGGAATACCATGCTGTGACTGCAGAGATCCTCAGCGCAGTTTTTCAGCACGGAACTAGTGCTGGAGCACACGAGAAATCTTTGTCGCTTCTAAAGACACTAAATTCAAAGTCGTTGAAATCCAAGTTTGGGGCTGGATCTTATCGGCTATTTTCGCTTTCGGCAAAGTTTTTGAACAAACATGGAGAACACGCAATCTCGGAGAAGAAACTTATCAAAGCACGGAGCAGTCTTGTGGAAGCTCTGGAAGGAACGGATATGACTGATGGTGTAGCGCTGAGTTCTTTACTGTTAGCACTGCAGGAGATTTATGAATTAATTGGCACGGAATCACGAGGACTTATCGCTCCAGCTGTGCTTGCTGTGGTTGGACCACATGCGAAAATCTCTTTGTCGCAGGAGCCAATCGAGAGATCGCAAAAATTACAGTCGGCTCTTATTCTGCAAACTGTTTTTGAAATGGTGATTCTATGCAGCAAAGAAATTACGGATGAATCGTCTGAACTTGACCGCGCTCGTGATTTTATTACTCTTTACGCGGTGCTGTGTGACATCTCTCAAAATATTACAGAAGTTGATATGAAACGAAATCGAAAGCTGTGTAAGGAATTCACGAAAACGTGGAGTACAGATACGTTTGAAGCGATTGCTGAAGAGTTGCTTAATATCGTTGTTCATGCGGAAACGGATACCTGCATCAAGCATATTGATGCATTGACATGTCTTTTTACCGTTGAGATTTCAGGTGAGTTGCGTTGAAATTTGAGCTACGAAGTTTTGGTTAAACTAACATGAGACAGACCATAATTCATTCTTAGTACGAAAGTTGTCGCTATTCGTATGCTCGCTTGTCCTTGACTGCAAGAAGATTAAATCTCCAAAGGTCTTCATTGCAGTTTTACACATGCTTGAGACAATTGTCCGCGAGAAGGCATCCTTGATCTCTCCGTTTGTGTTTGTTCAGATTCTTTTGTTTTTGATCACGTCAACATCTCAAGCTGGTCCTGAATTTTTGGGAGAATATTCAGTGGACGATGTATATGGATCTATATGCTCTCTGGCTTCGGTCGTGATATTGTCACATCATCGACACCTTCGTGGCCGTCACCATATAGTTGTACGTCTAGTGCAGAATCTGCTATACTGTCTCTGCAGTGAGCGTCCAACAGGGATTCGTCGGAAAGATCACAAACATTGGAAAAGGGCAGCGTGGCTTGATCGGACAACTTCCTGTTCTGCAAGCAGCGCCTTAGCATATTCTCGTTTACTCGCCAACGTATGTGATCCTAGTTCCGGTCGAACCAAATTTTCTAAGAAACGAGCTCGAGAAGATGACACTACGACTGTTCAAACTGACGCATTTGTGTTGTCTTCAGTGGCAAGCGCATCACGACGTGCATTATCGAAACACGCACCATTCATTATCGTTGAGTATTGTTATGCTGCGCTAAACTACGTGTTCTCGACGGATGTGCAGAAAGCTCTAGCTCAAGGCTTGTATACCGTGTTTGATATTATGGGGCAGCATGAGCTTGAAATTGTAAATGCAGCTACCGATGCTGCTGGTCGTGCGATTTTCAAACGGTTGTATGAGGATTACTCGAGGTTTGGAAAATGGCATGAGATCTAGAGAAAATGAGTTGAAGATGCTATTTTTATCTATGTACATTAGATGCGTACTACGCAGAATTTAAAAGTTATGATACAAAACTGTTACGCCTAAGTGCTCCTAGCATTCTTTATAAACAACCGAATCTTCTCCAGATCATGTTTCCCATCTGTCTCGACCCCGCTCGACACATCTACGCCAGCGATATTCGGCACAATAACTGCCTGCGCGATATTTTCTGGCGTCAATCCACCTGCAAGTAAAAATTTCCCATCCGGTAGTTCGTCCCAGCTGATTAGCTCTCCTGTACCGCCTACGCCGTCAAATAAAACCATAGCATGTAGACCGGTGTCTAGAGCTGTTGAATCACCGGGACTGAATTTCTTAACGACCGGGACGGGAATCTGCCGTGCCCATTCAAGCGGTTCTGAACCATGCAGTTGAACGATATCAAGTTCGTATTCTTGTTGTATCCGAAGTACTTCTTCAAGAGGTTGATTCCGGAAAACCCCAACGACAAGCGGCGAATGTTCATGTAACGACTCCACATGTCGGTCGAACCAACTCTCGGGTTGGTCATTTGGCAATGTTCTGAATGTAGTGTGAACTCCCTTATTCTTCGCTTTTCGAAAATCGCGTACAGCTTGTGAAATCTCTTTCGCGTTTTCGGGAGTTACTGTTCGCTTGACTCCGGGTACACAGATCATGCCAACGAGGTTGGCGCCGGATTCGATGGCGCATTGGGCTGCTTCGACGGTTCGAGTGCCGCATATCTTGATCAGGATGGGTGGCGGTCGGGAGTCTGTGGTCGACATTGCGGAAACAAAAGGTCAGCTACTAAGTAGTACCGTAAACTACTGTAATATGCGTGTTATATGGGACCTGAATAAGTAGAAATATCGAGAAGATGTTCCATGGAGCGTTGTACGGTCGATTATTGATCTCGAGATAGCGTGCCGTGGTTGAGTAATTCCAGTTTAAATAATTCAACGACAGGTACGTTAGAGTTTAGAGCTCCGAGCCGCACAGCACTTTTTCGAGGGTTTCGTGTGAGTTTTGGGCTTTGTGTACAGAAACATCTTCAAATTCAGATCAGAGTTATCAAAACCATAGAAGAAACAAAGTCAACATCCATGCGATGGAGAGCACCCCGACGCGGCGTCCGGGCCCGTCTTCGTTATCAAAGGTGATAAACGGGCCTCAACTATCAGATCAGGCAACGACTCAGGAAATAATGCCTCGCGGTACGAGTCTCGAGCTAAGCACGATCGATGAAGTACCATCTGTCGACGACAGTCATTTTCAGCGTCAGTTTTTCCTGCTACAGAGTAAATTTCCGGCAGTTTTCATTCCGTTTATTCGAGCGCTGAGAAGGATTGACGCGAACGCGTTCCCAGTGCTGTTGGGTATGGAGACCTTTATGCAGACTTTGCCGCGTGGATTTCGTGATTTTGATGTGTCTCCTGACGACGCGAATGAGATTGTGTTGCTTCGTGATCTGTGTTTGTATGCGCCTCGAGAAGAAGATGGGAAAGGAGGCTTTTTTATCACGAGGGGACATCGTGGACGGATCATTCCTGTTGAGAGCGGGAGTTTGACCGTGCAATGGCGGTATCAATACAACGGATGGGCGTTGATCGGACGCGTGCTAGAACATACCGCGAAAGTATCACCAACAGATATTGTTGCCGAGGAAATCGTTTTACTTATTTCTCAGACCATGAGTTGTTTGGAGCCAGATGCTGCACTGGAGTTGATTGATTACATATCAGCCCATTTACCGGTGGACGACAATGTTATTGATATCGTTGGTCGGATTCTGGATGCCGCGACGCAGCGGAAGCGTGTGGGTGTCGGCGTAGCTGCGCTTGAGTTTTTTACCGCGTTGGCAGGCGTGGATTCGTCTCGAGTGTGGGAGTTTCTGCGTACCTCGACGTTGCTGGATTGGAGCGGGAACGGAGGAATGGCGGCGTACATGTTGTCATCCGTTGAGATTGTAGGCGGAGATTACAGATTTACGATCTCGTTTATTCGGCTTGTCACTGTTCTTGTGAATGATGTAGCCGAGTGTCCGATAGAAGGCAAAGAAGAACGCGCGGCGGTGCTGTTACATTTGATTCGGCATGTTACGAACGTGTTTGAAGGCTTTTCGTACTGGAGATACGAGGAGTTGCGGCAACGACTAGACATTTCAGTCATGATATCAGATTTGTTTGCAACCGTACTGCGACTCGTGTATGGTGTAGACGAGATCACAGTCGGTGCAGACAAGATCAACGGCGAGCTATTCGCAGCAGCGCAGACTGTCGTCGAACGATTTCTAGCCGTGGACGGGAAAATGCTTCGATGCGTTCAGCCGCTTTTACGTGCAGTTGAAACCGCACCACGCAGTATCGCGGCGTTCAAGACGACTGGAGATGCAGCTTTAATCGATCGGAATTACGAGTGGTTAGAAGCTGCGCTTGTGCTGAGTGAGATGCTGGTTCGAGCGCGGTCGGTGTTGGGCCGGTCGCCGTCGCAGTTTGAAAAGAGATTATTTGCTCTGGCGCCGGGAATTGTAAGGCTATTTGTGGATGAAAGCGTGTTGCGTGGACGAGTTGTGAAGTTGTTACAGGCAATGGTGTCTGGCGACTGGGTACCTGTTGAAGAGCCGCCTTCATTACTTGCGTATCTGGGAACCAAGCCAGCGACTGAATTAGCAGAGGAACTTGTGCGATGTGTTGAAAGTGAGAATGATCTTGAGATGCAAAGCGAGATTGCACGATTTGCGTCACAGATTTTCAGCACAAAGCAACAGGGCTTTGCCATGCTATTGTTAACAGGAAAGGCTGCTGTTGGCGATGATGAGGAGAAGCCGAAAGAGAAGAAAATGAAAACTACCTCTCTTGTTCGAGCGTTTGAGAAGAAAGTCGAGATGTTTGACGAGATGTCTGGTGAGTATGCTGCGAATGCGCTCGAATGCATTGCATTGGCTCAAAACACATTATCGGCAACTCTGCTTGAGGAAGAAGGTGGGTCTGGATTTCTGGCACGAGTGTTGGCGCTGGTGGATCGTGGATCGGGCGGAAGCGTGACTGGGAAAGAATCGTCAGACACGATTGTTAGATTTTGTTATGAAGCACTTGTAGCCGCTCGTGCAGTCCAGTTATGCGCTGTTCAGTTACATCGAAGTGCGAAGGGGAATGCGTCGCGTGCGATCGTGGAACACTTTGTGAAGGACGGACGAATGGAGAAATTGTCATCAACCGCACTTCGGATCCAGGGGTACAGGAGCTCGTTACACGGTAACTTGCATCGGAATTTTGAAAAGAAGTTGCCAGGCGCTGAACTTGTTCGATTTCAGAGGACTGCGTTGGCGGTTGCGGAGAGGAGGTATGGATCCGAATACCGGTTCGACACAGCGTTGTTAGAGGCAAAGTTGAGGAATTCAAAGGCGTATGTGGGATATAGAGAGGAAGTGAATCGCGCAAATTTGAATCTGTCGCTGGTGGATGCGCAGTGGGTGAGTTTTTTGTTCTGCTTGTTATGAAGTGGCCTCGATAGTCGGACTAACAGATTATAGCACCTGTTGAGAGGGTGGTGGCTAGCTACGGCAGCACTTCTGGGTCATGCGGATGGGAATAAGGGGTTACAGAAGGCGCTTGAAGGCGTAGCTGTGTGTGCACTGCAGGCCAGCGTGCGCGACGGACCCGGCCCGCCGCTTCTCTCTAGTCTTGCCGAGACACGAGCAACTCTGGCTTTTGCCGTCACAGCACGTTTACAAGCTCTCAACGCACGGGTGGATTATGCAGTGTTGATTGAACTGGGTCGCGACCAGCTTGCGTCTGCGGAAGCAGACGAGCCGCCTCGTGCATTGCTTCGGTTGTTACTCGTGTGTGTGCGCGGAATCTGCGGAGACAAGGCGACAGAGAAGAGCAAATTGCTAGCTCAAGGGTTGTTGGAGACTGTTGTCGCGCGAGCCATGGGGAGGAGTGTTCGAGCGGAGGATGAAGGTGGACGGGACGAGCTTATTGCGAGCCTGCTGCGGGACTGTCTGAACGCGGGAGCCGTGGGGTGAGCTGTAAGTTATCTGTAGAAGTATTTATCTGTTTATTTACTATCTACCTTACGATGACGTCTCGTGTTGCTGAATGTCGGTCTCCCAACGTGTTGTCGCGCAGTGACAGCTGTGGCGGCGCCACGAGGGGATCGACTGGCGCAAACGGGACTAGCGAGGCTGGATTGAGCCTCATCGGCCTCGATAGGGGCCTAATAGGAGGCAGGACACGAGATAGAGACAACGGCCTCGTGCGCGTGCGCCTGCCTACAAAGACTAAAAGTGAGGCTGCGTACGCGACGGCGAAACCAGTACGCGTGCCAGTAGTAAAGTATATAGCCAGCGCGTAGGAAGCGGGTTTGTTGCATCTCTTGTACAGAAGTGGTGCTTCCAGACAGCGGAATCTGCTCGTGTTCGCGTTCGTATTCGCAAGTCAGGCTCGTATTCGTATTCGGAAAACATGGTCGCTGGACTCGACAGTTTTCGCGCCTTGACAGCGACGACGGCAAATATTACCACAGTAAGCAGCAGCGACACGAGCAAGAACAAAAAGACCGACCTCGAACTCCCGCTCGTGGTGCCATTACACGCGATGGACAATCGCAAGGTCGCAGTCATCACGGGAGCGAACGGCGGGCTGGGCTACGCGCTGGCGTGCCGGCTGCTCGACGTCATTCCCGCCGGCGTCCCGTTGACCATCGTGCTCACGGCCCGGTACATGAGCAAAGCGGTCGAGACGATTGCCAAACTGCGGAAATACGCGCCGGACCGCGATCTGCTTTCGTTTGACTACGTGTTGCTGGATTTGGGGTCGATAGGGTCCGTCATCGAGGTCGCGGAGCAGCTGGGAACGCGGTACGCGCACATCGATTATCTGTTTCTCAACGCGGGCGGCGGCGACTTCGCGGGCATTGACTGGGCTGCTGCGGTCGTCGAGGTTCTTACGGGCCCGGTGGCCGCGATGACGCATCCGAAGTTCAAGAGAGAGAGAGTTGGGCGAGTGTCGGCCGACGGCGTCGGCATGGTGTTCCAGATTAACGTGTTTGCAAATTACGTTTTTGCAAAGCGAATACTGCCACTGCTGTCCGGCGGCGGGAAAGTGATGCTCGTGGGCTCCGTGGAGGCCGAGATTGCGCATCCGTTCGATGAGGAGGATATTCAGTTGATTCATTCCGACCAGGCTTATGTTGACTCGAAACGGGAGCTGGAGCTGGTGCACGCCGCGTTGGCGCCCGAATGGTCAAAGGAAGGCGTGTCGCTTTATCTCACGCACCCGGGAATTTGCTATACTTCGATTTTTGCGGATCATTTGAACTGGCTTACGACCTTGGGCATGTTTGCATTGTTCTACTTTGTCAGATTCCTCGGGTCGCCGTGGCATGTTATTAAGGCCTACGCTGGTGCGCTGGCCCCTGTATACGTCGCTACGAAGAGTGACCCGGTTTCAGATCCATGTGAGACCGTGAATTATGGATCGGCGTGCGATAAATGGGGTCATGAGTATATCAAGCGTAAACCCGCAGGAGCAGAGGAAGAGGCGAAGCTGGGAAGGGTCGTCATTAAGGAGATGGATAAGCTTGAGCTGGCCGTGATTGAGCGTGTCAAGCTAGGCGATTAGCTAATTTACGCATGTATTTCTCTATGTACACTATACTTTACAAAACTTCTTTTCATATATACAACCTGAATCTAAAATGCTAACCACTAGAGCTGTCACCGGGGCAACGCAAGCGATTCACTGGTCCATAAAACTGAGCTAAAATGCTAACCGTTCGAGCTGCCGCCGGGGCAACGCAAGCGATTCAGCATGTTCCGGCTGCAGCTCAACCGTAGCACGTCCCTTATTCAGTCCCTCTAACAACACACAGGCTTTGCACAGCCTATTTGACGCAATATATCCGCATCGCTCACACACAGCTGCAACCGGTGCCTTTGCAGCTTCAGCTTTCCTCAGCGCAAATGTCTCGCCTGAGCGGATTACGTCGATAATAGCAGATGGTCGGATAGTCTCAAGGTTCTTGATAAGCGTACGAGCCGTGCCGCGAAACGCGTCTGGAGAGTATGTGCATTCGGTAGAAAAGTAGTCGAGTTTGAGGTAATGAGCGTACAAAACGATTTCCTTCTCGTACGCGTATTTGAGCGGCTTGGAACGACGGACAAGTGATCCTGAGCTGTGTGTGATGATCTCCGTACACCGGCCAAGTCTCGCCGTATCACCTCTGAGTAAATTCATAAGAACAGTTTCCGCCATGTCGTCAGCATTGTGACCAGTGACGACGTGTGAAATTCCCAGTTGCTGCGCACCACGGTCGAGTGCCTGACGCCGGAATACTCCGCAATATGTACAATTCCCGCGTTTTCCAACTTGTGCAACAACCGAATCCATACTCCATCCATATAGCTGGGCATATGAGACAATAGTGAGCGGCATACTGTACTGACTTTTATTGCGCTTCACAGTTTCCAACGAATCATCTCGGTAACCCGCGATCCCCTCATCGACAGAAAGCAACACCAACTCCAGTCCATAATCATACCGTTCATTAAGCGTCTTCAAAACATGTGCTAAAACAGTCGAATCTTTGCCTCCCGAAGCACCGATAGCTATCCGTTCGCCACGATGAAAGAGATGTGCGCGTGTGATTGTGTGGTGGATCTCGGTCTCAAATACGTAGAAGAAACAGGTTTGGCACACTTTTTGACCGGTCTTGGGCCGTCTGAGAGAAGCCTTCTCACCGCAGAGCTCGCATAATGCTGCTTTTGCATTCATTGTGGATATAAGTTCATCTTACCTCTTAAAACTGAGGAAAGCTCAAGCTCAAGAGCCTTGTAATTTTATTGATTTTGTTGGCAGTAGGGTATGTCACGGGGCATGGCGTGACCTGGGCAGAGGGTACAAGACCCTGGGTTGTGGTTATATATATGTTTCTCTCCTTCCATAGTTTTCTTAATCTTCATCTATTATCATCCACAGGTTATGAGCCTCCTCGTTTTCCACAGCAAACTTGGTTAATAGTTCATCGCTCCCATGTCTAAGACACGTTCGCACACAGCGACAGAAGGGGCTTCCGTGCCACAGCCGGACCCCGGTCTCTACATTCAGGGCCACC
>JAJLTV010000038.1:0-126521 GCA_030568405.1 Myxozyma monticola
CAGAAAACGAGACGCGTGCCACTCGAAGAAGTCGCCCGTCCGGGATCACGCAAGAAAGAGGGAGCATGAGAAGCGTAATGTAGCTGCAGAAGTTAGCAAGTCCTTTGGCAAAAGTGCAGACAGACTCACAAAGCGTAACAAAGGTTGTCGGCCTGATCCCGGAGAGATCATGAGAAGCGCCGCCGAAGGTCGCATGAAGATGTCGCCGTGAGATATAGAAGGTTGCCAAGCCATGAGGAGCGGATGCAAGTAGTCATCAACGCGGAGAGGTAGGAGGAGGAGAGAGAAGTTGTATCATGAAAGGGAGAGGTGAAGGCAAGGTTATGGTAGGCTGTCGGCAAGGCCAAAGAGAGCAAGCCATGATGGGCAGAGAGGCGGGCGAGCGCGGCAGTAGAGGGGGGCGGATGGGGAGGGGAGACGGGGGAAGCGGGCGGGACAGGCTCTTCTTATAGGCGTCCGGGCGGCGGGCCAGCGGCAACAGCCGGATGAAGTGGGCGGGTCGTCTGACCCCGAACATCCAGGATACGCTGCTGCTTCAGGTCATTTCTCGTCCGAGATTCTGAATCGGGCCAGACAGTTTCCTAAAGCGGAGATGCAGCCGGTGTAAACAACTCGGTTGTTCGGCTATTGACGGCATCTCTGAAACACGAGAGGGGTCGGGAGCGGAGGAACATTAGGCCGATCACGTTCTTGCATGTGAACGCGGCAACGAAACTCAAATGGCGGCCTCGCGGCAGCCACGAAAAGTCCGCTAAAAGTGCACGAAGCGCAAGGTGAAGGCGGTGTGGAAACACCGTTCGACATATGGAAATGTTCCAGAAAAGCTTGCCAAGATGGCCGTGGCGCCAGGGGCAGCAAAAAGCGGGCAGAAAAGGCGCTGGGGACGGGTATGGGGCTGGAAGTGAGTCGGATTGGCCCGAAAATCGATGAAAATGGCCTGTCTTTGATAACTGATCCTGACTCCATACTTCTCCACTTGAACTGCTTAAAACCTTCACAAGATACTCCAGCGTCTGCTCTTCATAATGGTGTAATTTTCCAGTAACGATTCGGTCGTGATCGTGGTGTATGCTCTGATCCAAAACACTCACTCCCGGCCATTTTGCTGCTGTCCGCCACCGCGCCGCCGGCGCTGAGCCGAGGCAATTGCCGCCAGTTAATTCCTGCACGATGACGTACGATCGGATCGCGTGATCCGGTTTGTTGTCTATTGCCGCTTTCAGCAGGCGTCAACGACGCTGCTGCTCGTCGTGAACTCCGGCATCACATGATTGACATCTTGTGCGACCCTGAATATTTCACGATGGTCGGCTCTGGAGAATGAGTCGGCCGAGACAGTAGCCAGAAGTAGACGCGGCAAACTGCAAGCAGCTCCGGAGGATTCAGTCGTGGCTTGTTATCGGCCGTTCCTGCTGATATGCATGACCATCAAATCGACACATCCCTATGTCGGCGCCACGCAACACCACAGTAGCAACGCTGTTCTGATAAACCAATCGACGATCCCCAATTTGCAGACCGTTTAATGTGGCATTTACAATAGGCATATTGCAAAGGAGTCGATTAAGAGTTATGAACCGTCACTAGTGGGATAAGGATATGTGATAGCAAGGGTAACAGTTGACAAGTCAGCAGCGTTTGCATGACCAGTCGTTAAGCTGCGCGTGAATACTGAACAAAGCAAATAGAAGCGCGTGTTAAGTGTTACAAGCTTTCAAATCATAGTCTCACGCGCAGCGCAGCAGTGCGGTCTTCAGTCGTAGTAGCTGCTGTAAACTGTTGATATATCTCGGTTAAGACGGTGATTCAGATCAGAGTAAAAGTAGTGACTAAGTCTCAGCGAGCACTGCGTTTTTAACGTAAAAAGGCAGTGTTGGTTCAGACTGACTCAAAACTTGCACTCGATGTATGATTTCAGCGATGCTATAGGAAACTCGAGAGCCCATAAACTGGTACGGGAAGGGAAACAAGGGCCTCGTTTGCATTCAGGGCTAACAGGGTTGAGGTATAACCCGTACCCTGGAAATCACGAAACAGCCCACCGCCAGGCCACCGCCAGGTCTCCCAAGCACCGCCGGCAGGGTCTGGCGGTGCCGCCAGCTGCTCTGGCGGCGTTCTGGCGGGCCTGGCGGTGCTCCGGCAGACACCGCCAGACACCGCCAGACACTCGTTTCGTGCTTTCCAGGGTACGGGCTCACTCCGCTTTCGTGCCGGCTCTCAATCAATCGATTGAGCTTTTACACGGCATCCTTTCTATTTTAAAGCCTGCTTAGTTTTCACATGCAAAATATACTTGTTATATGCAAGCAGACATGAGACAGCAGTGAGTCCTAGCAGTGACCCGGAAAGCGGGAGGGAAGCGGGAGGGGGGTTTGAGAATTCGCTCTGCGTACTTCTCGGCAGCCGTCGCAAAATTGCAAGAAAAGGATTCATAAGGCTAGAAACTATACAAATCCATGAGCTCGAGACGCGCTCGGCGCTGGCCTGTTGAGTGACGACATCATCATATGAGAAATGAGAATAACTGATTACTCTCAGCAACTCAGACTGAGCTGAGTTAATGACAAAGGATCCTTCTGGACCAGCTGGTCTAGCTGCAAAGGGCAGTACTATCACTCATCGGCTTCTAGTCAGCTTCTAGAAGACCGGAGCACTGCCGCGTCTGGTAGCGAGTAGTCAGCAAGGAACTTGTAATAACTCTAAGCGGGCTCGTTGACGATGAAAATGACCAAGCATGGGGACCTTTGGACTTAGGATTCGGGCAATTAGCATGCCAGGGCCCAGACGCGGCCATGCGTAGTCAGCAGCGCTCGCCACGAGCCCCTCGCCCGCTGTCCCCCGCACTGCTCTCGACCAATCAGCGCGCGCAGATAATAATGCGGCGCGGGTGCGTGCGCGCGCGCTGTTCGAATAATCGCGATATAAAATAAAATATAAACCTCACCACCTTTCCGCCCGCTTCTTCCCCTTACTCCCCTTCGCTCCTCCCTCAATCCCCCTACTTTTCCCCATGGCCGCCCTCCGCCCCGTCCTCCGCTCCGCCGCCCGCGCCGCCGCCCGGCCCGCCGCCCTGCGCCGCTCCGTCCGCGCCTTCGCGACTGAGGTCCCCACGCCCGAACCGAAGGCCGAACCCAAAGCCGCGCCGCCTCCCCCGCCCGAGGCGCCCAAGGGCAGCAGCGGCCTGCTCTACGCCGCGCTCGCGGCCGCCCTCGTCGGCGGCGGCTACTACTACTACTCCACCACCGCCGCGCCCGCCGCGGCCGTCAAGCCCTTCGTGCCCACGTTCGAGGACTACAAGAAGGTCTATGCGGACATTGCCGACACGCTGGAAGACAACGACTACGACGACGGCTCCTACGGCCCCGTCTTCATCCGTCTCGCCTGGCACGCGTCCGGCACCTACGACGTCGAATCCAAGACCGGCGGATCGAACGGCGCCACTATGAGGTCAGTTCTTCTACGTCCTGTCTCTTTCTACGACCTGTCAACAGGAACAGCCAGCTAACTTCCTCCAGATTCGTCCCAGAATCGGCCCACGTACGCTGCCCCTACAATCTGCCCCACTTACCTTCCCGTCTTCGATCACTCCACTAACCTTAGCTTTTTTCTCCTACAGGGTGCTAACGCCGGTCTCGTAAGTCCACCAATTGCTAACCTGCCAATCCGGTAGTTACTGCGTAACGTGTCAATTGCTAACCCTCCCTCCCTGCAGGCTGCTGCCCGTGACCGCCTCGAGCCCATCCACGCCAAGTACCCCTGGATCTCCTACGGTGACCTCTGGACTCTTGCCGGCGTGTGCGCCGTGCAGGAGCTCGGTGGTCCCACCATCAAGTGGCGTGCCGGCCGCGCTGACGCGGATGCTTGTAAGTCTCTTCCAGCTTCTATTCGATTCGCTATTCGGCTCGGAGCCCGTCCCTCGCTATCGCGTGATTGCGATCTTATGCTGTTCGTGCGCGTTGAATCATGCGCGGCGGCAGCCGCACACCATCTCGCGGCTCAGCTCACCGATCAAAATCACGTGGATACCCGGGAGCGTTATTCCGATAGCCGAATATCGACCTTGGCAAGTTGCCAACTGAAGAGGAGCAAGACTGACTCAATCCTGTAGCCACCTGCACTCCCGACGGCCGTCTGCCCGATGCCGCGCAGGGCCAGGACCACATCCGGTCCATCTTCTACCGCATGGGCTTCAACGACCAGGAGATCGTCGCCCTGACCGGCGCCCACGCGCTCGGCCGCTGCCACACCGACCGCTCCGGCTTCGACGGTCCCTGGACCTTCGCTCCTACCTACTTCACCAACGACTTCTACAAGCTCCTGATCGAGGAGAAGTGGCATTGGCGCAAGGTACGTTTCTCCAAGCTATTTGATTTCGTTTTCTTCGAACGCATTTTAACAAATTATTCCAGTGGAACGGTCCCGCCCAGTACGAGGACGACAAGAGCAAGTCGCTCATGATGCTGCCCGCCGACATGGCGTTCGCCAAGGACAAGGCCTTCCGCGTCTACGTCAACAAGTACGCAAAGTCGAACGAGGCCTTCTTCGAAGACTTTAGCAAGGCCTTCGCCAAGCTCCTCGAGCTCGGTGTTCCGTTCAAGTCCCCCGAGACTTGGGAGTTCACTGCCACCACCGCTTAGAGCTGTAGACTAGACAGTGAAGAAGTTTATACAGATATAAATAAATTTATTATACAAGAAAGCACAGTTTTGATGAAACGCCGAAATGCAACATAAACTCCAATATGCACGACATGCTATTTTCGCATCTTCCTCTTCGCAGGCACGACCGGTTTAACAGTCACCTTAGTTTCTTTGTCCGCTTCAATGGCTTCTTTCACACCAACCGGCCTGTCAGTGGACTCAATGACAGCTTTAACGTTGTCTTTTGCAGCAATAGGTGCGCTCGTAATAATGTGTTTCACGGCAAGCGGTTGATAACTTCCTTCAACTTTCTTCGGCATCCCCCAAGGCGGCTTCACAAACTCCGTTTTCGACAACGCACCAACCAACGCACTCGTCCCCGGACACCCATCCCTGATCCCCACGATCCCCAACTCAGCGATCCCAGAAGCTGCCGACAATGCCGCGACCGCGCCCCGGGGGAGCTGAACCAGCTTCGCCTGCGGCTCGGCGTTGGCTGCGAGCATGGGGAAATGCGCGAGTAAAATCGCCGGCTGGATATCCTGTCGCGCGACAAATACGGCAATTAGCGGGTTCTTTTGTGTGTGATTTGATGACGACTTGCGACCTGTTTGGGGAAGAAAGGAAGAGGGAGCGTAGGTTGCTGATGTTTGCGATTCAAGGGACTTGGTGGTCATGTTGAGTCCCAGCGTCACGTAGCGTAAAACATCTGGTCGTTCGTGATGACCATTTGAAGACTCTGTCTTTGGCTTCTCTGATTTCGATTTGCTCCTTTTGCTTGCATTTGCTTTCGCGGTGATGTATGGCTTGATCTGCGCTAGAATGCTAAATTCGGTTGTCAGTGCTTGATCCGTTCAGTCTAGGATCAGAATTTGAGACGTACCTGCCAAGTAGTTCTAGATTAAGCTGGCCATCTTCTGCATTCACTTCTGGCCTGTAATAACGTCAGCCGTGTTTCTCATAATATTTCGATGCACACTCCATACCAGGTGATCTTGACTAACGGGTTGTCAAGCACCGGTCGGTACACGACTCTCCGCTTTGGATCGCCCGCAGAGCCCGCGACCGGACGCTTTTTGCTCGTACTGCCCGACATCGCGCACGCGAGTCCTCTAAAAGCAGCCAAGAGTACGTCAGCAGGTTATGAAGATACAAGTACAGAAAGAGTTGTGCAATTATACGCGTCGAAATATATGGGATCAAGAAATTGATGATCTTGAAATTTTATTTTTTATTTTGTTTTTTTATTTTTTATTTTTATCTTCAATTTCTGAATCAGCCGCAAGACAAAGAATTAAACTCTATATTTCGTCTGCATTCACGCAATTTCACGGATCGCGCATGGTAGATGTTTGCAGCTGTTATGTTTTGAACTTGAGCTCAATTATCGCTTCAATTACTTCAGCCAGTGCCCGGTGTGAACACAGACTACTCGGGGGGGCTCTGCTTGATCTTAGGTCGGAATCAGGTGAATTTCGCAGTGTATATGGACGGCCAAGTCTAGATCCGTCTACGGCTCAATTGATCAGTTCTATATCGAGCTCGCCGGCAGCTCCGTTGGCGGAATAAGAGTGGATTGTGCTATATACACGGAGGAACAGTGCGAAGGAAATTGTGGCGATCGTATAACGATACTGAATATATACTTGAGGTCAAGGTTGATCTGTAATCAATGATCAAGCTTGATTCAATCAAGACAGACCTTGACAGCAATGCGATCATCGACAGTGACGCAGGAGAAAGTACGCAACAACAAAGTGTAGAGTTAACAATTCTGGAAGACGCCAGCTAATTTTGTGATATAGGGCCCTCCCGTGAAAATAGCCCCGGAAGTCCGACATGGGCGCTTGGAGATATCCTGCAGTCCCTAGAAGAACCGGACCGGTCGGCGCTGTTTTTGGTCGAGAAGACGAATGAGCTTGTGCAGTTGCTCCAGCGGTATCCTGGCCTGAAACGGGATCTTGTGTTGTCGGTTTTTGGTAGACGGTAAGCATTTCATCTGGAAGGGGGTTCGACTTGGGAGCAATTGTGTTAATTGTGATTGGGTAGAGTACAAAAACTGCTCTCGCATCCGGCAAAGGAGGTGGTTGCCACAGGATACCGAACCGCGCGGTATGCTATCTCGGACATTGATTCCCTTCGGGCCATTATTGCACTCCGAACAGACGCGTTTGTTATAAAGTATGACTACACTCACATATCTTTTTATCAAAACTTTGGACGCTAATTATCCTTCCAGATCACTTGCCAAGGAAGGAAAGTATAATGTGGAACGAGAGCAGGCAATTAAATTTATTCGAGGTTACATGGAAATCCCCGGTGGGGTCAACGAGATGTCGCTAGGCGTCGTATGCGCGCTTGTAGCCGTTGCGGAACAGACTAGCGACAAGTTACGGACGATCGCTTTGGAGACTCTAGCAGAATTGCGTACGTCTTGATACACCCATTATTTAATAATGTGAAGAAAAAAAGGGCTGATGAGTTATAGTCACGTTTGATCCGTCGAAAGTTTCAGCTGCAGGAGGAATCCGAGTCCTAGCTACTTCGCTCGCAAACGGTCCATACGAACTCGCAGATAGCGTCGCCATGGTATTCATGCTCCTCCTCGATAAACCGGATACCCGGAACTTCATCTGGCCAGGCCAAGACCTGGAACTTGTCTTTACGCCCTTCACCGAGCTGCAGGACCAAGACCACATCGACGAGGTCAAAGTCAAAAGCAGCGCCAGGGTGTTATCCGTCATGTTCAAGTCCTGGCCTGGTCTGTTTTACTTGTGCATGTATGACTTTCGGTCGATTGTCGCGTTCGTTGCGACTTTGAGGTTGCCTCTTCCCGCTTTACGGGTATGTGGTCAATTCTTGTTTTTTGTTTTGCCCTCCGGAAAGTGGAGTCTGACTAGAAGTTAGGATATCATGTTAGACTTATTTTTCGATATTTTCAACATTAGATCGCCCGCATGGTCTACGCCATATTTGGCCGGACGGAGACTTACAGGTTTGCCGCCTTTATTATACACATATGACAATGACGTGATTCTTACCTTTTTTTTCTTCCAGCATATGTGTCGAGTACGGCAGACGAGGCCGGGCATTATAAAGAAAGTCGGAGTGCAAAGGAATCGCTTACAGACAAATTCGCCGCACTGCTTTTGGCTGTGTTTATCGAATCCGATCTGCTTACAGTAAGTTACACAAACTCACCAGTAAAAGTCGCGCAGCTGAAGATTCTAACAAATCGTCAAAAAGTTCCTCGTCATCGTCATCGAGCAGAACCTCAACGAGGCAAATACTCGCAAAGCGACGTTGCTGCTTGGTGAAATCATCAGTCTGGCAGCGAAAATCCTGCCTCAGAGGTATTCGATTAAGACGCAGCTGCTTGGTCCGCTTTTTTCTTCTGCCACGAAGTTTGAGTCGCTTAGTCGATTTCCGGCATCGAATGCGATCTTCCAGATTGACAAGATTACAAAGAGTTTGTATCATTCATTTTCGGATCTGGCGTTGCAAGTTCGCGGTGGGGAAGCGGCGCCGATGAAGGAGTCGCGAAGATCTGAACTGAAAAAGATGAAACTCAGTTTACATCTCGATGATACCCATTTCCGGAGTTTGTTATTAGAGACAAACGTCTTGAGTACGAAGAACTACACGAAATGGAATTGGGACGCATTGATCGAGTTGATGCAGGGACCGCTTATGAATCCCAAACGCCTTGACGAGGCTATTCGCGCGACTAAATTCATGAAGCGGTTGATGTCGTTTTACAGACCGTTTAAGTACAGGTTTTCTGAAGTCAAAAAGACGACTGCCAGTCAACGGTATGTCAGGGCCGGGAGTGTTTTAGTCAAGACCTTACTTGCGAATCCTGAAGGCGTGAAGTATTTGATGGAAAATAAGCTGTTGAGACAGATTGCAGAGTGTCTGGCTCAATTGGATCCTATGAGTGGAATCACGTCGACTGAACCATTATTTTCGCATCACAGGCTAGAATCGACTCTAAGTTATGGGTATTTCACTATTCTGGGAACGTTGAGCTCGGATCCAAATGGAGTCGTCATGATCGAGCGCTGGAGAATGTTTAACATGTTTTACCACTTGAGCGAACTCACAACTCGAAAGGACCTCATCATTTCACTAATCACGTCGCTCGACTATCATCTTGAAGGTCATCCTCGAATTCTTGCCGCAAAGGTCCTCACCGCGGGCGAGAAAGACGTGCGAATGTTTGCCACGACGCACATGGCCAGTTTGATATACTACGAAGACCGGAATACGCACGATTGGGCTATCCAGCTTCTTGTCGAACAGCTCTATGATATCGATCCAGACGTCTGTGAACTGGCGGTCAAGGCTCTGAGTGATGCGTGCGCGGATAGCCGGACTTTGGACTACGTTGTCAAGTGTTTGCCTGATCTCGGGTATCTTACCGATGGCATTGCTCCGTTATTGCTGAAATTCCTATCAAGCTCCGGTGGTCTCAAGTTTCTCCAGCAGCTTGACTATATCGAACAACAAATGGCAGAGTGGTTTACATCAGGGAACGAGGAATACGTGCACGTCGTCGAGCGTGAACTAGCGCAATCCCTCATCTTACCCCGGTCAACTACCGCATCAAAGGACACGACATCATGCTCCGTGCCTCCTCATTTCTACCGAGAACTAGTCCGGACTTCTGACGGCTGCAAACTACTCCGTCAAAAGGACCACGTGCGCACGTTTTGCGAGTACATCAAGGCGCACGCGCTCGAAGATTCAGAGACGGAGATCCTGACAAAACTGAAAGCGTGTCTTTGGGCGGTCGGAAATATAGGTTCAATGGAACTTGGAGCGCCGATCTTGGAGGAAATGGATATTGTGCAGACGATTGTGAAGATTGCGAAAAAGTCACAAGTATGGAGCGTAAAAGGGTAAGCTTCTCAAAGAGTTATCTTTTTTGTGAATGATGAATGAACATTTGGCTAACTTTGGATAGAACTGCGTTTTTTGTGATAGGTTTGATTTCATCTACAGCAGAAGGACTTGAAATGGTGGATGAATACGGCTGGGAATCCGCTGTTTCTGTGATTGGCGAACCGCTTGGCTGCTGTGTTCCCAGCAATATCGCCGATTTCTTACTCGTACGTCATGAACTACCTCCATTTTTATCCTACACGATTTGCGTTTCTGACATACATCCTTTAGATTGAACCATGGCAACCGATCGGCGTACTCAGGCCGTCTAGACGTGGTATTTACGTTGCTGATCCGGAAGCACGGAGTTTGAAGCAGGTTGTTATCGCACAGCCTCCAGCCAAGAAAGCGACTCCGTGATCTAGCTAGAATTGAGAAGTGCATTTTTCCGGTGAAATTGTTTTGTTTTTGGAGTTTTCTCGGAGTTTAATTGCATGTTTTTCAGCTATGTATTGTTGCTGGGAAATTTGTATAACTAGCTAATTTTTAAATGTATATCAAGTCGGTTCGACTAGTAGCATGCCTGAATACTCTAGTCATCACTAAGCAATGACTGTGCCCATGCTCCCCATTCGCTTTTATTCTCGGAGCTTTCGTTGGCATGCACTTCGACAGACTTCTCATGTTGCAAACTTCCAGCAGGCCATGATGGCGAAGTCACAAGTTCAAACGGATGCTCAATGCCACTCTTACGCGCATCAGGATCATGTTGCGACTGATCATCCTCATCAGACACAGCTGAGCCGGCATGTAAATAGTCATTCCAATCCTGCTGCACGTCATGCGAGATGACTTCAGTCGCAGGCATTCCAGGTCCCTCAGACGACTGCGGCCAAAGATCCTGCTCGACAGCGCTTTCATCAATAACCGAAGCAAACTGACGATATCTCGATTCTTCAAATCCGCTAGTGCCGTCTTCATCTTCCTCGCGCAAGCTTTGCATGCTAACCTCACCCAGCCGGCGACGATATTCCTCTTCTTCTGGAGCGAGTTCGTAAATTGTGACACGTCGTGGCTTGAGAGGGGATGACAAAATCTGACTTGAAGTAGTAGTAGGTGTCGACGGCGCTGAGATAACATTATCCGGGGCTTTGTATGACATCTTGAAGGTCACGCCGTCGTCTAGTTCGGTCGCGCGTCGCGTGATTGCAGTGGCGGGATGTAAACGCGGCGAGATGCGTCGCGGTGTAGTAGCTTGCTCAGGTTTGGATCTACAAGTCAGCTCAATCAAAGGTACATATCGCGTCGAGAATACTTCTTCGTATCGCCCGTCTAGAAGTAAGATATCAGTAAATTTCCGAGAGTACGACCAGAACTTGGTTATAGAGTACCGGCGTAGCAGACGTCAAAGCGGCCCAGTCATCCTGCATCAGTAATGCTTGTCTGAAAGCAGAAGCATCTTCAGTAGGCCCTGTCTCCACATCCACCGTGCGACGTCCGCGTCTAGCCTTATCCATATCCACTTCAAACGAATTCATGAACTCTGCGCTTTGATCTGCGTCGTCTTCATCTTCTTTCATCTTACCACCGCCCTGGTTAATACTATACTCAACCTTTCCAGACCCATTACCTCGACCAAATCCATTCCCAGCATTTGTCCCACCGCGACCTCCTCTGACCCTCGCGCTCTTCTGGAAATGGTTCCTCTGCGCGCGTCGTCGTCGCGCTTGCTCAAACGCTCGTTCTCCGCGCTGCTTTCCTCCTAGAAACTCTCCACCGATGCCATCCGTGTCGCCGATATCTCGCGAGCGGCGCAAAAGTCCAGTCTTGGATGCAGTTATTGATAGTTTGCCGCCCGTCCAGTTCATCGTGGGTATATTAATGATGGGAAACAACTTCAACAACGCGTAGAGATTGTTTGTGCGAGTTCGAGAAACCTTAATTACAGATTATTATTTACAGTTCTCCCAATTCGGTGCCGACGCGCTTATAAATTTGGAGCTCATCGATCCCGGTGGACTATTGTCTCTATCGTTTCTTTACTATCGCTTTATATATACACATTACACACAAGCAAGTACAAATGCATACAGATACAGCCAACTAATAAAACACGCAAACACCACTCATGAAAGCCACCGCTCAACAAATATTTTGCTGCTTTTTGAAATCCCGCTCCTACCTGCCCTCTTTGTCCCTTGAAATGCAATCCAAAGCACATACAATTACAAAACCTAAAACACACATTTAGAACCATATGATAGTCTTCCTACATCTACGAACTCGGAACACGTTCGTAGAATAGCAGATACGCCGTCCGCTCATCGACATAATCCGGGCTTCCCGCGATGCGCCTGCGCATGGCCGATTCGTCCTCGAATTCTGCTTCAACTTGGTCCTTTTGTAGCGTCTTGATACTCACGTCATCAAAGTTGATCCACATGTCGCGCGGCTTGTAATGCACATCAACCGTATAATGCCCGCCCTCGGTCGACTTGCCGTGATGATACACAACACCAAATAACCGATACTTGGCGGGTTCATCACGCTGCTGCGGCGACATGCATTCCGCAGGAATTTCGAGGTCAGTCTTGTATCCCACAGTCTTTGTAATTTTCCGCACTGATGCATAACCCGAACCGTCTTCAACCATGTATTGGAATCGTTTCAGATGCAAAATAAGCACTTTTGGCAACTTTTCGAAAAACGTCTGCTTGCTCGCTTCCACGAGCTCCCCTTGTTTTGTCTTGTACTGGCTAATCATCTCCGTCTGTGAAATGTTAGCCAACGCGTCTTCAATTGTATGGATCTGCGGATCTGAAATGTCAAGCTGCACGCGCTCGTAGGGGTCCAGCGTCACCGAAGGCTTTTGGTGTGCTGCATGAATCACTGACCGGAACTGGCCTCCGAATATTTTCGTAATTGGTGAGCTCGATACCGAAGTCTACAGATAAGTTAGTCCAGTTATTCAAAAACAAATGCATCCAAGAGATATACGAACCGTCCGAGTAACCGCAAGCTTTTGCTTCTTTCCAACTTCAAGCCAGCCGTTATCATTCTCCCGCTCTTCAAACTTAAGATCTCGAATAGCCGCTTCAACAAAGTCCATAGGTACTACCGCACCTCCCAGAGCAGCCTGGGCTCTTTGTAATTGGTACGCAACCGCGACAAATTCCTCATGCAGTCCGTCTAGCAGGAATCCTAAAAACTCTTCCGCATCCTCCTGATGGCCACGACGCATGTTTGTAAACAAAGAGTTTGCACGTAGCGCGCCGTAGACGAATTCGGGAGTGAATGGATTACCAAATAGCTGCGGTGTGCTGACTTCACTTCCGTTTAAACTTCCAAATCCAGTGGTAGCATTAGGATGAAATTCTTGCAGGAACAAAATCAGAGAGTCAAGAATAGGCGTCTTGGAGTTAAACTGATGCGTCATTTTCTTGCCCATGGTGTCGATGAACGAGTAAAACGGAACACAGTACAGCAGAATCTGTAAGATCGAGTTCATGAAGCACATATTACCCGTGTTGACCAAACCTCGCGGAACCAGCGCCGGTGGTTTGGCGTCAAATGCGTAATGAGTATGAGACGTTTCGAGGACTTCAGTGGCATCAGAAGTCTGAACACTACCGCCGGAGAGCGACGAAGCAGATGAAGGTGACGTAGGCTCAGTCAGAGTTCCCGATGCAGTCAACGAAGACGAAGACTCTTGTAGTGCTGCCGAAGCCGCCAGCAAATCCTGCGAGGGTCCCGTCTTGCTGCTTGATGGCTTCACGATATCAGCCCACGATCGTGACGAAACATTGCGAGTATGAGGTCCCGGTGATGCTACAGACTCAGCAGCCGCAGGCGTTGCGGGATCCGTCCTCTCTTGATCCCGAGATTCTGTAGTAACTGCATTACTCTGCGCATCCTTCACAGCTTCGTCAGTCGGCTTGTCATTGCTATCGCTGACTGGCGCCTTCGCTGCTTTCCGATCAGAGAGCAACTCCGGATCTATTCCATATTTCTCAGCGTCCTCTAAAACTTTCTCACGAGAAACATTGAGCGACAGAGAGAGCTGCCGTATCCGTGATCGTAAAAGGTATACGTTGTCTTCACCATATCTCGACGGGAAAGGAACTTTCGGATCTGAAAACCACGGCACCTATTTTAACGTTAGCACAAGACCAATTGAAAATTCTGCTGTGAACGAGCAATAAACATACTTTATATCGCGGCTGCCAGGTCTTCATCTGCTTCGCGGTCACCGAATGAGACAGTAGCCCCCCAGATGACGCATTGCTTAGCACGCGCTCTAGAGGCTGAGCATCATCCGACGACTCGATTATCTGATTCGATCGAATAAATGTGCCAGTGCTACCGATGCTGATCTTCTTACTATCACCAATTACCGCGTTCTCGCTGCTGAATGAGCTCGTGCTGCTCGGTGCCGTGAGGGAAGTAGGAGTGGCTGGAGCCCAAGGTGCAGAGTCGACTGATGAATCAGGCATGGATGGAAATGCAGGATACCTGTGTTGCTGGGATGAGATAGGCGGAGAGGTCATGAGAGGGATAGATGGGGTGTGCTGTGGAGGGATCATGGGAAGGTGCGGCGACGGCACAGATGCAGGGATCATCTGGGGATGCGGGGGACGATACATCTGTGCTGGCAGCATGTGAGGTATCGGAATCTGAGGCTGTGCTAATGGCATAGGGCCGTCCGGGACTGGGAAGTAGTGTTCCTGGGGATGCGGAGGGAGAGCATAGTGAGCTCGAGGTTGGAATGCCGGGGCGATAGGGTTGATCTGAGATCCGGTCGGTAGCGGAACCGGCAGCAGCTCTGGACCGCCAGAGTATATCCGATTGTGCGGAAGAGGTGGAGGCGGCGGACTTGGCTGGATGTGCGGGTGCTGGATGCCGTACGGGTGAGGCAGGAGCGGTTGAGGCGGCGGCGGAGGAGGAGGGTATTGCAGGTGCTGCGGATGCTGCAGGTGCTGCGATGGCTGTATATGCGGGCTGTTGTGGGAGTTGGAGTGCTGGTGAATGTGGTGATGGGATTTTCGATGCGCTGCGGGCTGCTGGAAGGATCCGTAGGAGGAGACAACGGGCGGTGGGTATGACATGCAGGCGGCCGTCCGGGGAGACTAGGGGAAAGGACGGCGAGAACGGGCAAAGCGGACTACAGCGACTCGAGTCGCGATGCAGGTCAGACGAGGAGGAGTATATTGAGAATAGGACGGGGTTGATGTTGGTTTGATTCGGGGAGAATCGACGATGCGTGAGTCGAAGTTTGAGTCTCGAATTTTTTGTTTTTCAGCGCTATTTAAATATTTAAATGCCACGCGACCACGTCGCGGTTCACCTCCCCTCGACCGCGCTCCTGGACTCCTGCCCCTACTCCTTCTGCACGCCTGCAACTCCGCCCCAAATGCCTTAGCAACATGGATCCCGACGCCGTCGCGGCCAAGCGCGTGCTTGTGCGCAGTTCAATCCGCCAACTTGCCGCGTTTGTCCCGAAAGACGACAGCGACAACCCCGGAATCAGCGCGCTGCAGCGTCTTTCCGAGCTGGACGAGCGTGACAGACACGTCTTCGTGTCCCTTCACTATCTTTTGCCGACTACATTCATTGCTGCTCTGAATTTACTTGAGAGCAGCGCAGTCGAGCTGCTGCAGCCGCAGTTTGCGCTGCTGAAGGATCCTGTAACGGCGATTTACTCCGTGCGAGGCGGCGGAGACGCGTCTGAGCGTGCACGCGAGCGCGTGCGCGTTAATAGCTGGACTTGTTCTTGCGTTGCGTTTTACCGAAACGCGGTCGCGATCGCAGAAGTCGCGGTTCCGCTGTACTTAGACCTTGCAGGAGAGTCACAGGCTGGAGACGAAGAGGAGGACTGGTTCCTGCGGGTGGGCGAGTGCGAGCATGTGGTCGCGTGCTACTTGGGCTTGCACGGCGGCCAATGGTTGGCCGAGCTGGTTAGCTGTGAAGACGTAGGTACTGTTGGCGAGTGGTTGGCCAAGTCTGGCATTAGCTAAACTGCTGATGGGTTATGGGTAATAGAATCATCTGTATATAATATAGCATGTAACTTCACATAATCAAGCATAAGATTACATTTTCAATCCGACTCGTCGTCCTCGTCACCACCATCCGCATCGTCATCATCGTCGTCATCATCTTCTTCCTCTCCAGATCCACCAGAGTCACTGGCATCATCAAAGTCCGAGCCCTCGGCAGACTCGTCACTGGGATCGAGATCCGAGGCTTGAAAATCAGACTCGGACTCAGAAGCGTCGCTGTTCTCGGCATCAGACTCGTTATCCAGGAAACTCCATCCGCCTTCCTCAAAAAAGGAATGCGGGTCGGACGTGACAGTCTTCATAATTGTGGCCCAGTTCAAGTTCAGCGGACCCTCGGAGTACGGAATCTCAACTTCATCCAGCCAGTCCTTGACGTTGTCAAGCTGGTCCATTGGGATGGAGTTGATGTGCGACACCGGCCGACTGAAATCCTTGAAGACAAACACAAGATCAAAGTTCTTGAGGCCAAACTGGATACGCTCAAGATGCGCGATTTCAATCTCTGCAAGCGTAAGGACGAGAAACGGAGGCTCAATCAGCTGCACAAGACAGTCGGTGGTAGGCTGGAGAAGCACGTTCGAGCGAGCCGGAACACCATTGAAACCCAGTTCGCGGAAAGGAATATCAACATCAATCACGTTCGATGCCTCCGCGATCTTGTCACTGAAGCTCTTGAACTCGCGGTTCAACGCATTGCGACGCCTGCGCTCCTCCTGCTCGGCTTCCAGCTCATCTTCATCGCCGTAACGGTACTTGCGCTTACGGTTTCCAGTCTCATCAAACTGGATATCTGAAGCCTCACGGTAGAACTGTACGTCCTTAGTTTTCCGCTTGCCAATCATGATGGGATTCTTGAGATGCACGTGAATAACCACGATCAATTCGTGATCGCAAGGCTGGAAAAACAAGTGCTTGATGTTGCTGAACAAGAGATCGATCCTATGGTCCGCACGGATAGGCGACTGGTACCGCAGACCATTCTGCTGAATCTCTACCGCGCCAGTAACGCGCTTTCCGTCAGGAGCAGGACGCACAAACACGTTATCGAGACGCAGAGCACGACGATTCTTGACTTCAACCAGGTTGTTCTGTTCAACGACGTCTGCCAGCTCTTTGCGCTCTGTCTCTTTCTTGACAGCACTCTTCTTCATGTCCTGAATACTGCGGAAGATATCAGTCATGCGCTCCGTGTCGCGACTGCGATACGTCAAACTATGCACGAACTGCGCATTAGGATTCTCAAATGGCTAAAACAAAAACAAAATCAGTACATGAGATCGATCGCACAAAACCAAATCACGCGTGATAACGAGGCGTACGCACCATATCGTCCTTTTTGCCGATTGCCTGGCCCGGGGTCATCAGATTCAAGCGAATGTACACGTACTCGCCCTCATCGTTTTTGCTCGCGTTCTTGAGCGTGCTGATATGGAACGGCACGGGCCGTCCGCAGATCGGCAGGACGATGGCTTGGGCTTTGGGATCAACCATGATTCTCAGATCCTTGGTGCCCGCAGGAAGGTCAGTGTCCTTCTTGTACGCCTCGAATTTGCGAAACACGGCCAGTTTCTCGTCGTCCGAAGCCTTCACTTCGCTGGCAAAGCGGATAAGACCTTCATTGTGGCGCTTCGCGTGCAGTTCTTTCTGGTGCTCCCGACGCTTCGCCTCCGAGGCCTCGTTGACCTGATGAACGCGTAGAGTTAGCAGATAGAACATAGGTTGCATCACACGCGACGCATCGGGTCGAAAAAAAACACAAAACATACGACTTTGGTCTCGTGGCGCAGCTTGGACTTCACTTTGCGGTCGGCCATGGTGTCCGCTGGATTGCTGTGGTGCGGTGGCGGGAGGTTATCAGGGCGCGACTATTTGGCGACGCGAGGACGCGCTGGACGTGGTGAGGACAAGGACGAAGAAGTGCTGATCCCGGCGGCGCAGCGCGTTTGTGCCGCAAGTGCGTTGTGGTTATGTTATTATGCCACAACTGCAGAATTGTCTCGCGTTTGTGCTCTGCTTCTCCGTTTCTGCCGTTTTCCAGCCCAATTGGCCCGAAACAACTCGTAAAAAATCTGCCTCCTTGTGCTGTTCAATTCTGCTTGTTTTAATCGTTGTGCAGTGATGCAGTGGCCAAGTGGTGGTGCAAGTGCGCCGCCGCTGGCGCAGTTGTGCTTGTGCCCCTGCCCAGATCCGCGCACCGCCGCCCGCGCAGCAATCGCGCAACTGCTTCCCGACCTCAGCCCTTCAAGCCCACTCTGCCCCCTCATACCACGCCTGCTCCCTCCTTCCCAGCCCTTCTCACACGCTCCCACATTCACCACAATGGCCCAGGACGAGTACGATTATCTGTTCAAAGGTTTGTGGTTTCCGTTCCCGACCCGCGTTCTGGCGGCGTGTGTGCTGTCTGGTCTCGCTGGCCCCTCGCCGCTGAGCTCCTTGTGTGTTCTGTTCTACATCGCGGTCCGAGAGTTGTTTTCAACGAAAATATGTGCATTGGGATAGAATTGGATGCGATTGCGATTGATGTTGCCTGAATAATGTCACCTCTGGCTTTTCTCTAAGCAGCCGTACGTGCAGGACCACCGAGCGAGCACACACGCGTCAGATCCAGCGTCAGACACGTCTCTACCGCCTCCCATATACTAACTGATCCCAGTTGTCCTTATCGGCGACTCCGGCGTCGGCAAGTCCAACCTGCTGAGCCGTTTCACGCGCGACGAATTCAACCTTGAATCCAAGTCCACCATCGGTGTCGAGTTTGCCACACGTTCCATCTCTGTCGACGGCAAGACCATCAAAGCCCAGATTTGGGATACCGCCGGCCAGGAACGCTACCGGGCTATCACCAACGCATACTACCGCGGTGCCGTCGGTGCCCTGCTCGTCTACGATATTTCCAAGAACTCTACATACGAGAACTCCTCGCGATGGCTGAAGGAGCTGCGTGATCACGCCGACAGCAATATTGTGATTATGCTTGTGGGAAACAAGAGCGATTTACGAAACCTGCGGGCGGTGCCTACCGACGAGGCCAAGAACTTTGCTGGTACGTCTTGCTTATGAGAATTATTTTTTTCTTGATCTGCGCATCAGTCCAAATCTAACCTGAAAACAGCTGAGAACAACCTGTCCTTCATTGAGACCTCTGCCTTGGACGCGTCCAACGTCGAGCTTGCGTTCCAAAACATTCTGACTGAGATTTACCGCATTGTTTCCGCCAAGCAGCTCGACCAGGCCAGCGACACCATCTCGCAACCGCCCAAGAGCGGAAACACAATCGACTTCTCGCCCGCTCCGGGTGACGAGAAGCGGGATTCGTCCAAGTGCTGCTAGAGTCGCCACGTGGTGGAGACTGAAGAAATGAGAAGATAAAGGAGCCGGCGGCTGGGGCAACATTCTTGAGAGATTCTGTATTATTGATGAATATATGCCTTAATTCGGCAAATGAACGTCCTACTTGATTATTTTTTCCCTTTGCACTCGCAGATCCTCACTCTTTTGTTGCTATTTGCCGTGTTTGTCTTTTTCTGTATCATTCACAAGTGGCTCAGCTTCAGTTGCGTACGAGTCTGCCGCAGACTTGCACGATGAGTCTCATTCAAAGATGAGCTCTTGTCTAGCTTGTCATGTAGATCTGTGGAACCCATATTTAGTTGTTTTCTCTGTTCATAAGTCGTCACGTTTTTGTATGGTCCGATTTTGTTTCTTTACCGTTTTGTTTGCTTTTATTCGAATTTGCGTTACTCTGTACTTACCTGATTGATCCATTGATCATTCGCACTTGCTATTGCTAAAATGGTCGCGTAATTCGATGACTTTTTCATCCAGTCATAATTATGACGTTTGATGTGTTATAAAAATGATGTCTCAAGATGTGTATATTGTAACAAATGCAAAACCCATATTATGCCATCTCTATTGGCGGCTAACCTGATTTTCAGTCGCATCGCAGTACATAAAAAGTCCAGATGTCTCCCTTCCCAGCATTACCAGTTTACCAAATAAATTATCCCAAATGTTTTTTTAGAAAAGACTCAGTCATATGCTAATGCTGCCATGAAGGCAAAGGAGTTCCTGCCACTGGCGGTAACGGTAGCGGCCGGCGCCCAGCTCCGCTTTCGCTACCACCTTCCCGTGGATGACTATACTGACGCTGATGGTGACTAGGACTAGTCATGTGCCCAGCCTGATGCGGATGAACATGATGACGACAACCGCTATTGTCATACTGCTGCGCATGCGGAGGCAGTGCATAGCCGTCATCAAAACCTCCCTCGCCGTAGGCGGCATGTCGCGGCAATGGCGGCAGTACTGGCTTCGAGCGACCGTTCACGTCATCATTGACGTAATAAGCACCGGGAGCAGCGTCTCTGAATGAATGTTCGCTGTATACGCTGCGGTCATCATAGCGTTCATCGTCCACGTAAACGTCGTTGCTGTCATATGTATTTCGTCCATTGTACCCGGAAAGAAGTGGAGCAGGGTCCCGTTCACCGGACCGCATTTGATTTGGAACATTTGGCAGAACCGTCTGATCGTACGAATACGCGCTTGAGGGTCGTGCAGGATGAGTCCGTTGTGGAATAATGTAGTTCTCAGAGCCGTCCGTTGGTCGCACAAGCTTTTGCCGTGGCACGGCATAAACCTGTGAATTTGCGCGAGCAGGCATCAGCGGAGACACCGACCGATTCGACATCTGCGCAAGTTGTGATGCCGAATGACGACGCTCAATATAAACATCTGAATTTGATTGACGAGAAGGCGATGTAATATGCGGCGATGCGGATGGCGAAGAAGGATCGGATGAGGATGTAGATTCTATATTATGCAGCGGAGTGGAAGGCAATGGGCGGATTCCGCCAGAAGTGCTTCCGTTGGGTGGTGTAGCCGGCGATTCTGATCCCGATGAGGAGCCCACTTGCACGCGAGCTGGCGACTTGGGCTGAGAGTATTGCTTCGCGTATGCAATTTTAGCAAGTGATTGTCTGACAAAGTCTCTCTGCATGCAAAGTTAGTAATTGTGTAACCCTTCAGCTGAATGCTCAATTTGCAAAGCAAGATACGCACGTTTGGATAGAATGTCATCTCGATGTACACCTCACCGGCAAACTTCGAGCGAAAGGTGATTGCGTGCCATTTATCGTGTTCTTTCTTCTGATGCGTCTGAATGACCGATTTGAGATCTATAACCGCGTCACCGATGAGTTCCGGACGTGAATCGTTATCGTCTAGAACGGTAATCTTCATTGCCTCGTCATTGTCACAAATCGAGAAACGCAGCTCATGGTTCCACATCGGCCGTTGTCCGCCACGCTTGTCGACATTTGATGACTGCGCATTTTGTCCAATACGAAGAGTGCAGTACGGATCCTGTTTGCCCAGCGTGCGTCGGTTCGGCAGGTTTCGCTGAATCATGCGTCAGAAAACGAATACCTATAACCAAGTAATAGCAAAAAAATACTTACTGCCTTGATGAGAACGGCAATTAGCGTGCCAATTTCTTGCGCTGGAGCTATGGATGACATGACGTCTGTAAATGTGGCCCCTGGGCAGACGATTCGAAACAAGCGACGCGAGAGTTGCAGCCACGATCAGCTGCTCTAGGAGGAAAACGAGGGATGGACTATATAGCGAGCGCGGAAGGGAGAGTGGCAGGAAAAGAGAATGTAGAGAAAGATGACCTGGGAAGTTGCAGAGGGTCAAAAGTTCATTGGGAAGTGTAAGCTTGGCTGCGCGGGAGGTGGCTGGCTGCGGCGAAGAAAGTTTGGGGATGCCGACGGACCGCGGAACTCGAAGACGGCAAGCTGAACGCGAGGTGAGACGCCTGGAAGACGGGCCTTGTCCTTGAATTGGACGTATACGGTATAATAGATCCTGAATCCAGAAAAAATAAGAGTTGTGCGACTTACAAAAATCCAGCTTGCGGACCCTTGCGAAGAGCGTACGGCGTAAGGAGTATATTTTAAGCGTCGAGCGGGTGCGGCGGAGTGTAAACAACGAGGCTGGCTGCGCTAGGCCCAAACGGGCACAAAGTGTATTTCTGGTTGTCACAGCAACGGCGACACGTGATCATGACACAATCGCGAACCGGACCGAGGCCACGAACGCGTCCGGAACAGCTGCTGCAGGCGTAGCAGGGAGAACAAGTAAATGGTAAATACTGCGTACTGGCTTATACGTTGTACGTCCACGAGTAGACCCGTAGCTGTAGCACGCGCGTCTTGCCCGTTCGTGCGACCCAAAACGCAGCGGTCGCACAGCCACTCGCTGCTTCGCGTCCTCCTATTCCGCGCTTCCAGCTTCCTCACTTCCCTCGTAACCCTCCCGCCAATCCACGACGTCACCTCCTCCACGTACCGTCTGCCACGCGCCCTATGCCTCCTCCGCTGGGCTTGGCCGACGCGCTGGGCCTGTCGCCGCCGTCGTCGCCGCGAGACTCGAATCCGTCTATACGAATGCCAGTGTCAGCATCGCCTTCTCCCCACGCGCTTGGCGGTCTGCCTTACACCGAACAAGAAGCAAATCTCACAGCTTCACCATCGCTACAGCGGAAAGGATTTATTGCAACTCTCAGATCTTTTCTTCCTCGTCCGTCTAACTCGCTCTCTGACGAGGAATGGCGGATCCGCCGTCGTCGCCGGTATCTCATATACAAAGCCGTTCCTATCGTCCTTTTCGCATTTACGGGCTATACAACCTATGTTTACTCCTACCGGCTTGCGTATCGCCATATGATTGTTGAAGATGATGGGCGAAGACGGGGTACCGGTATCGCGTTTATAGCGGTGTCGGCAACGCTGTTATTGATCATGATGCTCATCTGCGCCGCCATCAACTGGGTCGGACCGGGACTTGTGCCAAAGGGGTGGAGTAGCATGGAGGTTCCGAAGTTTGAAACAAATTTCGACGTTCCTGTTCCTTCGACATTTTTTGAAGGTCCGAAAAAGGCACAGATCCCGCGTCAAAATGACGAGTACTTGCCAGAACAACAACCGGAGCAGAACGGTGACGATGTTGATTTAGAGGGGATCATGCCTCAGGACCGTCTCGAATACAATAATCCCGAGCTACTCAATTCTACCCCAGAGAACGAGAAGGAGAATGAGAATGAGAAACGCGATTCATCAACAGTCAGACCAACGCGCGAACTGCCGGATGCTTTTATTTGCGAGTCAGATGGCTACCCGTTATGGTGTTCAAGATGCCAGTCAATGAAGCCAGATCGGGCGCATCATTCGTCGGAGCTCGATCGTTGCGTGATTAAAATGGATCATTATTGCCCTTGGGTGGGTTCCATTATTGGGTTCAGAAATTACAAGATGTTTTATCTGTTTGTTCTGACTACGCTGTCGTTCACCACGTTCACGTTCGGCACGTTGACGGCATACACAATCATCTACTCGCTCGAGCGTCATCATGTGGATGCTCAATTTATTTTTGCGGACGTTATGTAAGTCCTCCGTATCCTGTGCTTCTGCAACTGTATTCTAATCTTCCTTAGTGCTGGCCTCTTCATGATTCTACTCTTCAGCTTCTATGGAGTTCATACTTTCTACGTATTCAGCAACCAAACGACAATCGAGTTTCTCAACCGGCAATATCGTGTATACATGCTCAATCTAGGCGGCGTGGACCCATCCCAGCCGGATCTTCGCGTTATAACAGAGTCCGGACCCGGAACGTTGTTATGGAATATCGGCTTTTGGGCAAATTGGCAATCAGTCATGGGCAAATATGTTTGGGAGTGGTTTCTTCCGTGGAACACAACGCCTAACGATGGATACTCATTCAAGTATAATCCAATCGCTTTAAGGAGAATGAAGCTGCACGCATTGAAATCAAAGCAGGAGTCAGACTCTAGAATGGGAGGCCAGCATTCTGCTGCTAGGTTCATGGTAATGCCAAACTACCACTCTTGATCTTAGATCTCAGTTCTTCTTTGTCTTGGAGGTGTGTATCATTCATGTCTTACTTAGGTTGCATTCAGTATATTTTGTCTTTTTTGGTTTCCGTTATGCATTGTTAAGCGCGCGTGGGTTGTTTTTTTCGTCTGCATTGGCGCCTTGTATTTATTTGTTTGCGCTTTGATTTGCTTGGTTTCTGTAGACTTTCTATATAGTGTTGTACTGGCATGAAAATAACTCATTTGATAATCCCGCATGGCCTAGCGCTTCTGGTTCGGAAATGATTGTTCACCATATAAAATGCGACTAGAAGTACTTTACTATCTATAGACAACAAGCGTTCGTGAATGACAGCCCGCATAACCACAGCATACAAACATACAAGCATACACATATCCTTACACGCTTAGATCAACTGGCAGCGCCTATCGTCCAAATCTGCGTCCAGAGGCAGTCGACTTCTTCTCGTCCTCATTCTCCGGCTTGGCGCGGTTAAGCACCTTCAAGAACTCCGTCACACGGAATCTCATCCGAGAATGCATGTATGCCTTGGAGCACTTGATGTGGTAATGGAAGTAGTCACGGAAGATCTGGATGTGGCTAATGCAGTTCTCTCGCCGGTCGCGGCTAATGTGACGGGGGAACAAGACTTTGTCAGGGTTAGCCAGGTGTACGCAGCCATACAACGTTAAATCAAAGGGAGTCATACCAAATGTAACGTAACCAATGTCTTCAGAGGTCTTGAGGCCGGGAACATTGCGGATCTCAAGCGGCGGTTCCTTGTTAGAGTACAACACCTGCGGAGCATTCTGGATTGCACGACGTCGAGCGTCAACGAATTCCTGTCGCATGTTAGCTTACAACCAAATCAGGCTCTAGAAAAGGCAACATACTTGCAAAAAGACTTTTCCAAATACACGGTCAGTATCCTCTCTAAACAGGATCGAGAAGATAACAGTAACTCGATCATGCGACGCTCTGATGTAGAACGACTCCTCCTCGCGATAATGCACCGCCATGACTTCCGAACCGCTGTCTTCCGGAACCGAAAGATCCAATGAGTTCTTGGCTGCTTCTGCTTGTAAATGATCGAATTGGCCGAATGCCTTCTCGAACGGCGCTGCCATTGCGTTGCGCTTCAGAAGCGAGATCTTCTGGATAAGCAGCTCTTTCTCCTCTTTCATGCCATCAGATTAGCAGGATACTCTCGACACATAATACTTCTAGCAGCTTTAAATAAAAATACCTTCAGTCGGGGGCAGATCCTCGAGGTCCACAACGATCGAGAAGTCAAATCCATTCTCCGGTGGGCTCACGATGTACTGTCCATACTCTCTCTTCAGCAGCTCCTCAACGTCGTACTTCACCAAATCCTTGTAGCACTTGATAGAAAGCGAGATGAGAATCTTGGTCTTGGACTCGGGCGTCGAGATATGGTAGGTGACGTTGTCGAAATCCGAGATAATCTGATCAATCGAGGCCGGCTGTGCTTCCGGAGCGAACCGCTCCTGCAGGATCGATTGGATCAGCAGGTTGTGATATTGCAGCAACAGCATCTCTCAATTGCAATCAAAAGGACCTGAAGCAGGAACGCTTCGGGATAGCTGAGAAGAATTGGTTAATTGCTGCCGGTGAATGGCAATCTGCGGATGATGACGAGCTCGACGCAACCAGCCATCTCGAGTAAGTCGCGGCCTCATCGATGGGAGCCGGGGGCCGACACAAACCCCGTCTGCGCTTACATCTTCTGGAGGGATCCTTCGACAACTTAACACGGCTAAGACTCCTCTACAACTATCGACTTTCTGTCTTGCTCTGAGTGTTTTCGTTGATCCGCAAGTTGTTCTGAATATTACATCTACTGGCGCGTGGGCAGTGCCGCAGTGGCGACTTACGTGTATTGATTTTAAGCTTGGATTGCCGGCTGTCCGGTAGCAGTATCCTGTCTTGTGTTTCGGACGTTTGTGTTATCCAGACCAGACATGGTCTTTTCAACTTGGATTTTCAAGATCAGCTTGGATACATGCCATGCTTAATATATCAACTATTCGTCTATTCCGAGCTGTCAGGTTGCTATGAATACCGTACAGCTCTATTGGAGCGAGCGTGCTGAACCGTATTTTAAGAGAAGGAGCGTTCGACATTGATGGCAGCTAGTCGGGAATTTTGATTGGATACCGTGGGATTGAAGGGCATGTATGCTTACATGAGATACGCGATTGCGAAGAGACTGGTTTGTAGATCTGTTGCTTATTGCTTATTGCTTGGTGCTATGGAGACTATGTACCCTTTCTATTAATCATCGTCGCTGACGATTTCAGGCTAATCATAATAGCGCGCCGTCATACTGCGTCCCCCGGGTAGTGAAACGGCGCGAATGAGGTTTATATAGTTCTCAATACACACTGTCTGCTTTCATAACACTCAATTATTCGGTTTATTTATGTGCGGCGTCTTTGTTGTGATGCTGAGCGCGGCGGAATTCAGCTGGCCCGTTTCGTGCGACACTGCTGTCAGCCGACCGTCGCAGCCCGCCGGCATTTAAATACGGCCCGTCGCCCACTTTCCCTCTCTTCCTCCTTTCCACCCATCCACTCTACTTCATTTCCTCTGCGCGTCTCTTTCCCACCCCCGCGCCCTCGTGCTCGCCTGCCATCATGCGTCCGTTTCATCTCGACTAGCAATCTCATCTGCTATATAGCTGGCTATTCCTTCACATCGCCGTTTGTTTACGCGCTTGCTTTACACCCCGCCGCCGCGTCTCGCACCTACCTCTCAGAAGGTCTTAGCTCTCACAGCCTGTCTAGTAAGTCACTTCCCCTCGTTTTCTGAATACATGCTAAGTCTTGCACAGTACGCATGCCGCCTTTCGCGCGCGAACCAAGTAGCACGCGTCTTTGCTCTGATGATCTCCATAGTGCATGAATTTCACCTGGCTTGAGGACCGTCTTTTTCCCCCGTCTCTACTGTCATCTCATTGTGTCGAACGCGCTCGTGCTATAGTGCCTCTGAGATGATCGCTTCTGCGAGTTTCGAGAAACCGGTACGCGACGGGTACGCGAGGGGGCGGTCGCCTTTTTGGCAATTGGCAGGTTCGATACGGGCCGTTTTCTTGCCTGCGATAGTGAACTTCATCTCTGTGCGTCGAATGCCCTCGTGCTAAGCAGTGCCACAGAGATGATCGCCTCGGGTCTTGTGCCCTTGAGGCGAGTCTTGACAGAGACAGTCTGTCGCGGGAGTTCAAGAGCGGCGGGAGTTGGAGTTAGCCGGGGTTGTTTCTGCACTTATGGAGTCACATGTTGCTGGACGGTCGTGCTACTGACATTTTACAGCAATCTTGCACATATCTTGCGCGACGGCCGGCTGCGCACACCACTCGACGTTTACAAGATCGGCGACTGTTCTCATTCACAAATCATTCATTCATTCGCTATACACTATACGCATCAACTACCCCCTGCTGCACGACATGCACTTCTGGTCTCTCGCCGATTGATACGGCACAGCCGTCTCTGTTTTGCACCAATCATGAACTACACGCACTTAATCGTCGCCGCTAAACCGCACACGCGATCTTCACATCGTCCATCATGGCGAATCTGCAATGGCAAGCTGCCATCTTTTCGATTCTGTCAGGGATGCATCAATATATCGTACTGTGCTTGGCGGTGAAAGGCCATGATATGTTTCGTGCTATGGAGGTTACATTATGATGAATATGCAAGGAAACTGTCGTGATGAAATTGTATAGGAATTTTATATAAGCTACAACTAATTTACAACTTCTACTATTTACACCCTTCACCCCCCATAGTCCCAATCTTTGGGTTTAACGTCTTTGGACTGAGATCTACTGTTAAGAGAAAGATGATCATGGCGCATTTTTTATTTTTTTTGTATTTTAAATCGCTATAGGTATAACACAAAACACGCAAGCCATACAAAACAAAAAATCACTACCAAGCGGTATAACCAAGTACATAAAAAGCAGATATTTTTGTGACATTTTAAACCATTTTCACCTTTTTTTGGTAGCCTCTCTCGCAAGATCGAAGCCGGGGGTATTTCTCATTTTGTTCTTGTTGTGTGCTGGTATAACAAAACTTCGCTCGCAAAACTTCTACCAAACGGTATAATCAAAACATGAAAGCAGATTTTTTTGTTGTTTTTAATCAATTTTCACTTTTTTTTGGGTGGCTAAAGAAGCCGGGGTATTGCTCAAGTGTTGCGCGGTATAACCAACGTTCGCTCGGTATATACGCCTCAATTAGACGGCGTGCTCGGTCGCGACGCGCTGCAGGTCAATGACAAAGTCCTCGCGCTTCTTAACCGGCTCCTTGTTAAGCGACAAGCCGCGTCCGTTGACCAAGGAATCAAATCGTGCGCTTCCCTGCATGAGATAATGCGCACCCGCCATGACGCAAAACACGCCAAAGGAAAAGACCCAGACGCGAACGACGGTGACGACGGAAGTCTGCTGTCCGGATTGGAAGACGCCAAAGATTGCAAACAGGGTCGCGATGATGTCGACGATGAGGACGGCGCCTGTGAGTTGCCATGAAGGCAGCGAGGACCAGAATGGGCCGGCGGAACGGGTGATGAAGATGAGCCAATTCTCGGTTAACGTGATTTCGAGAAACAGGACTTCGTCGACGTTACCAAAATTCTGGATGATGCCGCGGCCGGAGACGAAGGTTGTCGTGAGCGTGATCCAAGATCCGACGGCAAGTAATGCACCAAGGACGATGGACATGCCCCACAGCTTTGGCAGGTTCCATTTGACTGGCTGCTGAGAGTACGGCGCGTGGTCGTACGCGATCGTGAGAGTCGCAATGTCGGCAAAGATGGCAATGAAGACGACAAGCTCGATGTCGAGCGATCTGTTCAAGATGGCGATCCACAGTCCCAAAAAGATCTCGAGATGTAGGGAAAGCGCAATTCGGTAAACCACGTACGAGTACATGCGATGGAAAATCTGGCGCGAGGTCTTGAGTGCGTCAATGATTGCAGACAGACCGGGTGCCAAAAACACGATATCGGCGGCAGACCGGGCCGCGTCCGCGGAACCTTCGACTGCAATACCGGTATCCGCACGCTTCAGCGACGGCGCATCGTTCACGCCATCACCAGTCATCGCGACAAGGTGTCCACGGTGCTGCAGCATTTCGACCACCTTATACTTGTGCTCGGGAAACACTTCCGCGAACCCGTCCGCGGCCTCGACAAAGTCGTAAATCTCAGAGCCAGGCATCGCAGCACTCGCGCCTCCAAGTCCAATCTTCTTGGCATTGAACACGTTCGTGCCCATTCCGAGCGCCTGACACGTCTCGCGTGCGATACCAACAGCGTCACCAGTCAACATCTTGATTGACAATCCGAGCGCCTTAGCCTCGCTGATCGTCTTGGCCGTGTCGCACCGAGGCGGATCCGATAGCGGCATGATACCGAGAATCTCCCACTCGCCGCCGTCAAACTTTCGCGCAACCCCGAGCGAGCGGAAGCCGCGAGTAGCAAACTCGGCGACTTTGTTCTTGAAGTCCTGGGACGCTTCCTCGGGTAACGGACGATCTTCTTCGACCGTGCGCAAGACAACGAGCGGAGCGCCCTTGACACAAGTCATGCGCTGACCGGAAGCAGACTCGACCACGGCGGTAACTTTCTTTGAAACAGGATCAAACGGCAGTAACTTCTCGACAGCGTACGTCATGAACCGCTCCTTTGCAACCGGATACAATCGCAACGCCTTCAGAAACGCGCGATCAATAGCATCGAGCCCCTTCTTCTTGCGCGACGCAGCCAGGCACGCAGTAAGCATCAACTCGTCCGCCGCGATACCGTCGACGGTATACGGCTCCAGTAAAGTAAGTTTGTTGCGAGTGAGCGTGCCAGTCTTGTCCGAGCACAAGATATCGACGCCGGCAAGC
Source organism: Myxozyma monticola (assembly GCA_030568405.1). Taxonomy (NCBI): domain Eukaryota; kingdom Fungi; phylum Ascomycota; class Lipomycetes; order Lipomycetales; family Lipomycetaceae; genus Myxozyma; species Myxozyma monticola. Next base: position 29,409 of record JAJLTV010000038.1, read on the forward strand.
GACTCGATTGCGGACAGTTTCTGCACGATAGCCTGCTTCTTGGCGAGATAAGCGGCACCGACGGCCATCGTGGTCGTTACGACCGCGGGTAATCCGACTGGAACACCAACGATAGTGATGGCGAGCGTGAACCGCAGAATGTCAACGATCCCAGTCGACCGGTAGAAAGACGAGATCCAGACGACGAGCAGCGTAAAGATAACAAGACCGAGTAACAAAGTTCCGATTCCGTTGAGTACTTCGGTGAAATGGCCCTGGCTTTGAGCACCGTCACACAGCGCGGCAGTACGGCCGACGAACGTGTTGTCGCCGACGCCAGTGACGACGATGAACGCCTCGCCGCGCTTGACGACAGAGGAAGCGTAGCAGGTGTCTCCAAAGTGACGATCAACGGCGAGAGACTCGCCCGTGACAGAGGACTGGTCAATTTGCAGGAACGCGCCGTCGGTGATGATTCTGCCGTCAGCGGGGAGCACGGTGCCCTGTTAAATGTTTGTTAGTATGAATCCATCAAGAGCATGTAAAAAAGAAAGAACGTACCTCGTCGAGGTTGACCAGATCACCGGGAACGATTTCAGAAACAGCAATCTCAAACAGCGAGCCCGCACGAAGCACGGTCGCCTTGCTCGCCAGCGTCTTCTTGAGCTCCTCGACAATGGAGCCAGCCTGGAACTCTTGGAAAAAACCGACGGCGGCATTCAGCAGGAGTAATCCGCAGATAACTCCAAAATCAACCCAGTCCTGCAACGCAGCAGCCAAGATAGCCGCAGCTTCCATAACGAACTGGATAGGGCCGATGAAGTACATGAGGAACTGCAGCGCCTTGCTGTGTTTCTCCTCCTTCATCTGGTTCAGCCCGTATTTCTTGCGGCGCGTGACGACTTCCTCGGGCGTGAGCCCCAAGATTGGATTCGTCTGCAGCAAATGCTCGGGCACCGCGAGAGTCGGCGATGCGCCCGAGACTTCGGACATTGCGTCGTCGTTCTCGACATCGGAGTCGATCTCGTTGAAAAGCGCGTTGAGATCGTCTTCGGCGGGACTGGAAGTCGAGCCGAGGGAGGACAGAGAGGTGTCGGCAGACACTTTCTCTAGTTCGCTTTTCTCAAAAAGCGAGTCCGCAGCTAGTGCGGCTGGTGTGCCTTGTTGAGCGGCGGGGCGGTCCTGTTGAGCGACCGGGGCGGGAGTGGTATTGTGATCTTGGGGAGCGGCCATTGTGGAAGTCCTGATGGGAGACTGTGTGACAGCCGCGGTAAGATCAAGGGCGAGGGAGGGTCTTGTTGAGAGACCGGGGGAGTAGGGTAGCTTGAAGTAGCAGGAGTAGAGGAGTAGAGAGGTAGAGGGGTAGGGAAGAGAAGAGAGGGACTCGGGGGGCCGGCGGGCAATATATAGACATCTGGACAAGGCACAAGGCAACGGTTCGCTCGGCTGTTTGACAAGGCAATTGGACAAGACAAATACTGTAAGTCTTGTTGTAGACAAGGCAGGTACTTTCATTTTTGCCAATTGCCATAGACAAGGCAAGTGCTGCTGTTCTCGCTAGTCATACAAGGTCGTGAGACTAAGGAGGAGGCTAGCAACAAGACCGTCACACCGTTCGCTACTCGTAACCACTGTCACACACCCTCGGCTCGTCTCCCAGAGGGCTCCCACAAGACGGTCATCACACAATTGACATATATCACCATGGCCAAGAGGAGGAGAGGATGACGACAAGACCGCGTAATCCACATCCAGCTCAGAACTACGTAATGCGTAAACAAGTGGCAGTGCGGCCACACAAATAAGGTTCGCCGCGCATCTCGCCGCAGCTGCGCCCCTCGCGAGCCACTTACGCTGCTCTCGAGAACGCACTTCCCGCGGCAACTACGCAACTACTTAACTCCAGCAGCAATCCGCACACTCCGCGAGTCCATCCGGCAGTGTTGCAGTTCGCGAGGTCAGGTTGAGCCATGAACGCGATTAAGTTGCAGGTACGTCTTGTCTGGCGAGGATCGTGATGATTGCGGTGGTGCTGGCAGAGCGCCGGATCCGGATCCGGATGGAATGGCTGACGACGACGTGTAGCGCAAATTCCCCGATCTCAAGCAGGAGGACATCTTCCAGCTGATCAACAAGTTCCAGTATGTATTTGTTTTTGCTGTTTGTGGTAATTGGCAAACAGATGGGCTGACGCGAGCAGGAAAATCGATGTCGACGACAGAGGATATGTGGATAAGCAGACGATCGTGAAGGCCGTGCAGGAGTCTGGCGAGAACGCGAGCTACGATCAGATTCGCGAGACGCTGAAGGATGTCGGAGTCGATGCGAGTGGTCGGGTTGAGCTTGACGACTACGTTGAGGTGAGCAGCTTACTCACATTTTTTACGAGTTGGTTTATGCGTGCTACGTGCTAAAGACATCTAGCTCATCTCGAAACTGCGCTCAGGCGCGACCAAGACGATTGGCGTGAACAAGTCCAAGATCGTGGTGCAAGGTTCGACCGCGGGCGTGACGCATACGATCAACGACGAAGAGCGGACCGAGTTCACGCGACACATCAACTCCGTGCTCCTCGGCGACGTCGACATCGGCAACCGTCTCCCGATCCCGACCGACACGTTCCAGATCTTTGACGAGTGCAAGGACGGTCTCGTGTTGTCCAAGCTGATCAATGACTCGGTTCCGGACACGATCGATGAGCGTGTGCTGAACAAGGCCAAGCCGGGCAAGTCGTTGAACAATTTCACGATGACTGAGAACGCAAACATCGTGATTAACTCGGCCAAGGCGATTGGTTGTGTCGTCGTGAACGTGCATGCGGAGGACATCATCGATGGCCGCGAGCACTTGATCCTCGGTCTGATCTGGCAGATCATCCGCCGCGGACTGCTGGGCAAGATCGACATCAAGCTGCATCCCGAGCTGTACCGTCTTCTCGAGGAAGACGAGACGCTGGAGCAGTTCCTGCGTCTTCCGCCAGAGCAGATCCTGCTGCGCTGGTTCAACTACCACCTCAAGGCCGCAAACTGGCCCCGGCGCGTGGCCAACTTCTCAAAGGACGTGAGCGACGGCGAGAACTACACCGTGCTGCTGCACCAGCTGAAGCCCGAGACTTGCTCGCGCGCACCGCTGCAGACCAAGGACTTGTTGCAGCGCGCAGAGCAGGTGCTCACGAACGCGGACAAGATCGGATGCCGCAAGTATCTGACGCCGACGTCGCTCGTGGCCGGTAACCCGAAGCTGAACCTGGCGTTTGTCGCGCACTTGTTCAACACCCACCCGGGTCTCGAGCCGTTCACGGAGGAGGATAAGCCCGAGATTGAGGATTTCGACGCCGAGGGCGAGCGCGAGGCGCGTGTGTTTACGCTCTGGCTGAACTCGCTCGACGTTGATCCGCCCGTGAACTCGTTGTTTGAGGATCTCAAGGACGGGTACGTCCTGCTCCAGGCTTACGACAAGGTGATTCCCGGATCAGTCAACTTGCGCCATGTCAACAAGCCGCCTGCGTCTGGCGCCGAGATGTCGCGGTTCAAGGCTGTCGAGAACACGAATTACGCGGTCGACATCGGCAAGGAGAACCGGTTCTCGCTTGTCGGGATCCAGGGCGCTGACATCACTGACGGCCAGCGCACGTTGACGCTCGGTCTCACCTGGCAGCTCATGCGGCGCAACATCGTGGACACGCTCAAGAGCCTGTCCAAGGGCGGCAAGGATCTCACGGACACCGACATCCTTCGCTGGGCGCAGGAGACGGCCAAGAAAGGCGGCAAGGGCTCGACTGTTCGGTCGTTCAAGGACCCGGCAATCGCTACCGGCGTGTTTCTGCTCGACGTGCTGCATGGATTGAAGCCCGGATACGTGGACTACGACCTCGTGACGCCCGGCAAGACGGACGAAGACCGGTATCTGAACGCCAAGCTTGCGATCTCGATTGCCAGAAAGCTGGGAGCGCTGATTTGGCTCGTGCCGGAGGATATCAACGAGGTGCGCAGTCGGCTGATTTTGACGTTTATTGGCAGCTTGATGAGTCTGCATTACGCGTGAGGTTTGTAAGGGTGGCGGAGAGGGAGAGGAAGGGAAGTGTATGTATGTACTGGTAGTGATATAAGTGTGTACTGTAAGTGGTAGAGAATTGCAATAAATTTGTATTGTACGAACGCCATTTCCACCGTTTTTTTCATATGATACAATGCATAAATTACTCCTAAAATTACAAGTACACATGCAATCAATGCTATCCGAGTATACAAAATATACGCCAAAAAGAAATGCATGCAAAATGAGATGAAATCAACGCGGAAGGTACTTCAACAAACTCTTATCCACGCCCTCCGTGAAATCCAAAACCACGGGACTCGCATCAAACGAGCAAGTGATGATCCGGCGGGAATCAATGCGGGCGGCAAAGATCCAGTTCTCGTGGTACCCATCAAGGTTCATGACCAGCGCCATCTTATCGATATCCCAGATCTTGCAGGTCCGGTCGTATGATCCCGAGATGAGCAAGTTTCCCTGCACGTGAAGCGTGCGAACGAGGTTCTCGTGTCCGACAAGCGTCGCGACGACTTTCATGGTGACGAGGGAAAAGACTTTGATAGTCTTGTCGTTTGAGCCCGAGAACACGAGTTTCCGGTCCCGTGAGATTGCGACGGACGCGATGCCGCGCGTGTGGCCGCGTAACGTGGCGACGCGGTGGCCGGTGCTGGCTTTCCAGAGCCGGATGGCGCCGTCCATGCCGCCGGACGCGAGCAGGCCGTTGCTGAGATGGATCGTGTTGACGGTAAGTTCCGACGCGCGGATGGTGTGCAGGATCGGGAAGTCCGCGCGGGTGCGGTCGCGGATTATCAGGACGCCTTCGCGGCAGGCGGTCACGAGGTAGCGCTCATCCATGGAAACGTCAAGGACGCTTGTCGTGTGCGAGAAGCGGTGGAGAGGCTGGAACGTTGGCATGGCGCGGATTATCATCGATCCGTCTGACGAGCCAGAGACGAGGATTTGCGAGTCAAATTTCAAACAAAGCACGGAGCCCTCGTGGCCGGACTTTTCGACATGCGCGCGTTGCTCGGGGGTAGGCTCGTCCGGCATCTGGGCCCGCTTGAGTGTGCGACGGAGGGTATACTTTTTCGTGTCCCATACACGGAGCGTGTGATCACGGCCGCCGGTGATGATCTTGTCGTCGTCAAACTGGAGACAGTACACGCCGCCATCATGGCCATCCAGCGTGGCCGTCTCAAAGTTCCCATTGCGCCAGTTGCTGTCGAGCATGTGTCGTGTCCGAAACAATGCTTTGTACGAGAGCCCCTCGGGGATCTCGCGAGCAACCGGCCAGCGACGACGACGGATGGCGAACTGCGCACGCCAGGTCGTGTCGGAATCGACCAGATCACGAGCGACTTTGCAGACGCGTGCGAAGGCCGCGAGGGAAGGTAGGTCGAGGTGGTTCAGGATGTTTGGGATCAGCTCGATAGGCAGGGCCGCGAAGGGGTTGACTTTGGGCTTGCGCGGGCGCCGTTTGCGGGCCGGAGAGGGGAGCGTGATTGCGGGAACAGGTGTGTCGTTGAGCGAGAGCATCTCGAGCGAGGCAGAGTCCGGTGCTGTGTGTTCTGTGTCTTTGGTGTGAGTCTCCGTGGGCTCAGGCCGCGGCGAGGGCGGGGCGTATGCGAGCGAGAAGGACATGTTGGCACTGGTATCGAGAGGTATTCGCTGGAAGGTGTATGAAGGCGTAGGAAAGTGTAGGAAGGTGGGAGAGAGGAAGACATGGGGCCAGAGGTGTGCTTATATAGTCGGCTCAACAAGGCGTATTCTAAACAAGGCGTGTTCGGGGTAATTAAGGGCGGGGGTTGTGATGGTGGGATCAGGGTTCAGGGTTTGCACAGCTCTAGGGTTTAGAGGGTTTACAGGGTTTGATAGTTTATCTCGTGACCTGGGCAGAGGGTATAGTCTTCCATATTTCTATTCTCATCCACAATCTGAAACTGGGTTCTCTCGTGTTAAAAATACCTGCTTTCCACCTCATTTGTTGGTTTGTTTCTAAAATTTCTCGAATTTGCCCAAAATGACCAACAAAGACGAGTACGTCCCGGCTTACGCCGTCAATGGTTCCTAGTTCACTTAATTTTGACGTCGAGGACTCATCCTACTTCAGAAAATGGAGCCAGCTACCTTCGCCAAGCGAGGCTCAAGTTCAAGCTGAATTTCAACACTCTATTGGAGTCAATCCAGACAGCAGGAAAATATTTCGGAAGACAGGTCACTACGTCAGGCCACCACCTGTGTTATTTGAAAATCTGGGCTTGTTCGTTAAGTGGGGAAGCGTCGTGAAGATATCCGAGGCCTTCACGCTCTATGCAATTAATCGGGCTCTTAAAGGCCGTATACCAGTTCCCGAGGTGTATGGGTGGCGCAAAGATGGAAAAGAAGTATATATTTACATGGAATATATCCGAGGGAAGTCGTTAGAGCTAGTATGGGATACCATGAAGCCTGACGACCGGGCTATAATCTGCAATGAACTTCGTGCTATCATGGACGATCTACGTGAACTTGAACAGGACCCAGTGGACAAATTCGTTGGTCAGTAAACCCCTTGTCGGCTGTATATACTGGCCTTTGACATCTGCTTATTTTGGTTTTCTTTTGTAGGGAACATTGTACGAGCTTCTCTTTATGACAGGGCACTACATATACAATATATGCCAGAGGCCGGGCCGTTCGCTACAGTTCATGATTTTCATAATTGGTTCACGTTTCTTCCCCGGAGACATATGTCCGATCCGTATTCAGTACCAGTGGAGCCGTTTCGCCACGATCTACCTGACAACTGTCCAATCAAGTTCACTCATGGTGATCTTCATCGAAGCAATATCATTGTCACCCCTTTTCGTCCATATCGCGTCCTAGCTGTTGTTGATTGGGAGCAGTCGGGCTGGTTGCCTGCTTATTGGGAGGCCTGTAAGGCCCGATATACTGCGGATCGATATGAAGAGTGGTCCACAAGATATTTGCCGATGATATTGGACCAGTATCCTGGGACTTGGGACCCTTGGAACTACTATACCACGAGTATGGGGTGCTAGATCTCGATGTAGTATGCGGCTATTTGGTGGCAAGTTCGGAGACCCAGGAGGGGATCGGTACACCTATCTTGAAGCGCTTTTGAGAGATCTACAAAGTTGAAGCAACTATAGTGAGAGGATGGTAGTTTGGTACGCAATGCAAGAGAACGTGCATGGTTCCAGGAAATACTGTAGTTTATTTTTCCATTCTCTATAACAATATAATGTAGTTTATTTCTCCCTAATTCTCTATAGCAAACTAGCAATATATGCTAGGTTGGACCTAACTAGGCTTGATTAAAAGGCACAAAGCGTTCAAACCTAAAGCCAAACTTAAACGTTGTTGGCACGCGGATTACGGGGCATTTTACGGATAGAGGCCTTCGCGGTCCAGGGGGCCACACAGAACATCTCTGCGAGACCAGATAGTGGTTGGACGATGCAGCTCTTTTAAGTTGAAAAATAAAAATGCGAATAAGTTCTAGAACAGCCAAGCGCCAAAAATAATAAAATAAACACAAACAAACGCACCAAAAGATGACAAAAACGCCTGCAAATCTCGCCCACCGTCCGAGCTCTCAAAACACAATTTTCCCAGTTTCAGACTTCCATCTCTGACTTTCCCTCAAGTCAAGTTGATACGCTTCCAATTTCTCTCTAAGCTGCCTGTTTTGTTCAGCCAATCAAATGTCCGACTGGGTCCTCAATTGCTCAATTGGCTCAAGAACTCACTGGCTCACGACTGCTGACTGGCAGTGCCTGGAAGCCGCGTCAAAGCGCAAAGTCTAGTGAGCCATGGCCAGAACTAGGCCGCGCCGACAAGTTCTCGAAGCTGAGCGGAGCGGACCTCGAGGCCGCCATGCGTCCCGTGCAGCAGCGCCTGTGAGAACGGCTACTAGCAGCAACTAGGTCTAGTTTGACTGGTGTATAGTGACTAGTATACGTAACAGCGTAGACTAGTACGAGCTCAGCTCGTTCTTGGTGGGCGCGGTGAATGCGCGGGACCGGCGGAACAGACGCGAGAACGAGCGCGGCTTGCCGCTGGCGCCAGAAGAGGAGGAAGGCGTGGAGGACGAGGACGAGGTGTTGTAGTTCTTGTAGGCGGCGGAGGCCGGAATGCTGCTGATGCTGCCCGTGCCGGTGCTCGCAGAGCTCAAGCTAGCCATGCTGACCATGCTGGCCATGCTAGTCGCCGACTTTGTCGTCGCGATGCTGACGGCCGACTTGGCCGTTCGCGCGCCCGACCGCGGGACCACGATGGACGACGCGGCCTGCGCGAGCGGCTTGGGCCGCGACTTTGACTGCAACTTTGGCTGCTTCTGGTCCCGGTGGTGGCTGTGATGTGCTTTCTCCTCCGCGAGCAGCTGGAGTAGGTCGCGGTCGCTGGGCAGCGCGGGCGAGCGCGGCGTGTACACTGATGAGCCGGCGGAGACGGCCGGGGACGTAGCTGCGGTCGACGGCAGGGTCGAGCGCTCGGTGGTGGCGGTCGAGGGAACGGTTGAGGGCGCGTGTCGTAAGATCTTGGACATCTTGGTCGGCGAAGCTGTGGAGATGGTGGTGCTGGTGGAGGTGGAGGAGGAGGTGGTTTCCAATGCCAATGGCTGCTCGAGAAAGTACGGATGCAGCAGCGAGTCTGCGACCGACGGCCGCTTGCTGGGGTCCCACTGTAAACACTTGACAGCCCAATCGGCGAGCCCGGGCTCGAGGTCGCGCGCGAGCTTCGTGCCCGTCTTGCCCGAAGGCATGAGAAAGCCCAGTCGTTCGGCGTAGACCGCGGCGTCCGGCCACTGTCCTCCAGGCGACGACGCCTCGTCCGGCGACCCCATGGTCTCGCATGTGCGCCAGAGCTGGTCCCACTCGTTCGCTCCCGGAAACAGCGGACGCAGGGTAGCCATCTCGATCGCGACGGCGGCCAGCGCCCATACGTCGACGGGGGCCGAGTAACGACAGGTGCGGAGCAGGATCTCGGGCGCGCGGTACCAGCGCGTCGAGACGTAGGATGTGAGCGGCGCGGTGGAGGCAATGTCGCGCACGAGACCAAAGTCGGACAGCTTGACGACGGGGACCGCGTCCGGGTTGTTCGCCTCGGCCGGGTCGACGAGCACGAGGATGTTCTCGGGCTTGACGTCGCGGTGGAAGAAGCCGTGGGCGTGGATGTGCGCGAGGCCGAGCGCGGCCTGGTGCAGCATGTCGCGGACACCGGCAGCCGGCAGCCGGACGCCGTGGCGCGCGACGAGGAAGGTGTGCAGGTTGGCGGTCATGCATTCCATGACGATGTGGAGCTGCCGGGATGCGAGGTCGAGGAAGAGCTCGTGGGCGCGAACGAGGCCGGGATGCGGCGGCAGCGCGCGCAGGAAGACGACCTCGCGCAGGCGCAGGTAGTCGGCCGGGTCGCGGCACTTGCGGCGGATGCTCTTGACCGCGACGAGCGCGCCCGGTGGCAGGCCGCGCGAGGGACAGTCCGAGTCCCGCACGCGCGCACACGCGACGGAGCCGAACGAGCCGGTGCCGAGCGCGTGCAGCACCTCGAAGCGCTCATCGAGCGTGAGCGACGTGCACGCCATGCGAGCTGTGTTCTTGCGAGGAGTGGTGAAGGGGGCGATTGAAGGAGAGGTGAAGAGGTGAAGGAAAGAGGGACTGCGAGCCGTGAAGCGGACGACGAAAACGCTGCACTTTTAAGCAGCGCCGCGGCTCCAGGCCAGCGCGCCCCTGAGCGCCACGCACGTGGCCGCTAGGCCGAAAGCGGCCTAGCGCGGCCTGCACACGTGTCTGGCGCCCGTTTCGGGCCTAGCGCGCGCTTAAGGTTCCGACGTGCAGGCGCGTGCAGCCGTCGCCAGCCGCAGTCGCCAAGCGACGCGTCTCAGTCACGGCTGTACAGTACCGGGTCACGACAGCGTGAGCTGTGAGCAGTGGGTGTGACCAGCCGCAAACCCTAATGCTCTTATACGCACGTGACCCGGAGTTAGCGCCGCAAACGGCCGCGGATCCGGCTGCGGTCCGGCTCGCGCAAGTGCGACCACCAGCCAGCAGCGCACCCAAACCAGCAACTCCACAACACGCACTTCGCGCCTTCACGCGCCGGAAACACAACAAACACGACGCGTCGACGCGTCCAGTCGTGTTTACAATTACTCCTGCCGTCTCCGGCCAATCAGACCCGCCCTTTATCCAATCCCGTCCGCTTGACTCAGCGCGCTTTATTCTAACTCCGGCTGCCATTGCGCCGCAGCGCCGTATATAATCGTCACTTTGAATCTTCCAAGTCTCTTGACTGCGGATCGTAAAATTCTCATATCAATTCTTCTGCATCGCCGCCTTGTTCTTCTTCTTGCATTGAAATATTCTAATCATTGCCTGCAATCGCAATCTATTGCAAGTTTTTTATCATCGACTCGCTGCCTCACTGCTTTGCAGCTCGCAGCGCAACTCATGCGATCGTCCTCTTGATCGCGCGACACCATGTTCTGCAACGACCCCGAATCCTGGGGCCCAATCTCGCCCGTCTACTACTCCTTCGCGCCCTGCTTCGCCGACTCCGTCTTCCCCCTCCTCCTCACCTTCTACCTCCTCCTCCTGACCCCGCGTGACCTGCGCGCCCTCGCCCGCGCCCCCGCCGTCCACACGACGCCCTCGCCCTGGTTCTACATCACGTTCACCATCCTCGCCCTCGTCCTGCTCTGCAACGCAGTCTACCTCTACTCCCTCGCCCAGCTTTCCGGCACTTTTGACGACCTCCGAGTCTACGCCGCCGTAGCTTACTGCATTTCCCTGCCCGCCGCCGCTTATGTGCAGTATGTCGAGTATTTCCGTGCTCGCGTGCCCTCGGGCATCGTCCTGTTCTACTGGCTGCTCTCTGCCGTCACGGGCCTTGCAAGGCTTTACGGTATGGCTCAGCGCCAGACTTGGGTCGACAGCAGGCCTTTATTCGTCTCCTTCGCTCTCTCTGTCGCGTTCACTATTACCGAGCTGCTAGGTATTTTCTTTTTACTTATACGATCCCTGGTAACAATAGACTAACAAAAAGTGTCCGCCATGGCGCCTCGCCCGACGTCCCAATACGCATCCCTGGCAATCGAACTCGACGACTCCCCCGCCGCGCGAGCAAACATCTTCTCCCGTCTGACATTCACCTACCTGACCTCGCTCATGCGTCTCGGCTACGACAACAACCTAACCGAAGACGACTTACCCGACCTACCCCGCGACAACCGTACAGACAAGTCCCGTATCGATTTCGACGTGTCCTGGCAATCCGAAAAACGCGCTCGTACACCGTCGCTTGCGCGTGCGTTGCTTAGTTGTTTCGGATCAACGTATTTGGTTGGTGTTTGTTTCAAGCTTACTGCGGACGTGTTTTCGTTTATGCAGCCAAACTTGCTCAGACGGCTCATCATTTTTGTTAATTCATACACGGCATCTGATCCGGTCCCGCTCTCTGGTGGAGTGGTTCTGGCAGTGGGAATGTTCTTTTGCTCATTCGCGCAGACCATGATGCAGCAGCAATACATGAAACACGTCTTCAGCACAGGCATGAATGTCAAGTCCGCGCTCACGTCCAGCATCTACCGCAAGGCAATGTTCCTCTCCACCGACGGCAGACAAGCCCAATCGACTGGCGATATCGTCAATCTGATGGCGGTAGACGTGCAACGGGTCCAGGAAATCACGCAGTCCGGACAAGCGCTTTGGTCGGGTCCGTTCCAGATCGTGCTGTGTCTGTATAACTTGCATGCGTTACTGGGGAATAGCATGTGGGCCGGAGTTACTGTTACTTTGTTTTCAATCACCATGAACGCGTACATTGCGCGCAAACAACGCGCGCTGCAGAAAATGCAGATGAAAGTCAAGGATAAACGAACACGACTGACTGGCGAGATGCTTGTTTCAATCAAATCAATCAAACTGTACGCATGGGAAAACTCATTCTTGGCTCGACTGGACGAGATCAGGAATAACCAGGAACTACGAAACCTGCGACGCAAGGGCGTGTACTCTGCCATTGCGAACTTTGTCGGATCGTGCGCGCCGTTCTTTGTCTCGTGTTCCACGTTTGCAGTGTTTGTTTGGACCGCGTCGAGGCCGTTGTCGACTGACATCGTGTTTCCGGCACTTACGCTGTTCAATCTTTTATCAAACCCACTCACCCAGATCCCGCAAGCAGTCACGCAATTCGTCGAAGCAACCGTCTCAGTCGGCCGTCTGCACCGCTTCCTAACCGCATCCGAACTCCAACCGGACGCAGTCACCCGTCTCGACGTATCCACAGATCCGACTTTACCCGCCGTCGACATCAAATCCGGAACATTCCTCTGGGACCGCGCAGGCACGCATCCCGCCGCGCTCGACGACATCTCGTTCACTGTCGCGCCAGGACAATTAGCATGCATCGTCGGCCGCGTCGGTGCCGGCAAATCCGCATTATTACAAGCCTGTCTAGGCGATTTATATCGCCAATCTGGATCCGTGACAGTTCGTGGACACGTAGCATATTGCGCTCAAGTTCCTTACGTCATGAACGCGACCGTGAAGGAAAACATCCTTTTCGGCAAACGGTATCATTCCGAGTTTTACCAGCGGACCGTGCGTGCGTGTGCGCTTGTCGAAGATTTTGCAGCGCTGCCGGATGCAGACGAGACGATTGTCGGGGAAAAAGGAATTTCACTTTCCGGCGGCCAAAAGGCCAGATTAGCACTTGCGCGAGCCGTATACGCGCGCGCGGACGTGTATATCCTCGATGATCCGCTGTCGGCTGTAGACCAGCACGTCGGTAAACATCTGATTGACAATGTGCTGGGACCGCGCGGGTTGTTGGCGGGTAAGACGAAGATTATGGCCACGAATGCGATTACGGTGCTTGCGGAGGCGGATTGTATTGCGATGTTGAAAGGGGGGAAGATTGTGGAGACGGGGTTGTATGAGAGTGTGATGGCGGGAGAGGAGTCGTTGATTAAACAGCTGATTGAGGAGTTTGGCGTTTCTGGTGAGTCCTCCACGACGACGACGACAGAGGAGGAAGAAGCGCGAGTGGAAGGCGGGAAGACTAGGGAAGTTGAGGATCCGCTTGCGGTGGGTGACGAAGAGGAAGAAGACGACATCGAAGAGTTCTACAACGACGGCATGCCGCTGACCATCGGCGTCCCGCTTCGGCGCGCAAGTACGGCTAGCTTCAAGAAACCCTCTGTGGATGACGACATGCCTACGCGCCGGTCACGGCAACAAAAGGAGCACTCGGAGCGTGGACAGGTCAAATTCGGGGTCTACAAGGAGTACATGAAAGCCGCGAACGTGACTGCCGTGGTTGTCTTTCTTGTTCTCATGGTTTGCTCAAACTCGTTATCGGTCGGCGCGAACGTGTGGTTGAAACACTGGGCCGAGGTTAACACTGTGCACGGTGATAACCCAGATACGGCTAAGTACCTAGGCGTGTATGTGCTATTCGGTGTCTCTGGTGCGCTCATGACGCTGTTTTATACGCTCGTGCTGTGGATCTTTTGCACGATCCGCGCGGCAAAGACGTTACACGACCGCATGCTACGACACGTGTTACGTTCGCCGATGGCGTTCTTCGACACGACTCCGCTGGGACGAGTGATCAACCGGTTCACTGCGGACGTGAACAGGGTCGACGAAGTACTGGCGCGCGTGTTTACGAATTTCTTTACAAACACGTTCAAGGTGCTGTTTGCGTTATTCGTCATCTCGTCCGCGAACCCGGCCTTTGTCGTGTTTATCCTGCCAATCTCGTTTCTGTACGTGTATTTTCAACGATTCTACCTGCGCACGTCGCGTGAACTGAAACGGCTGGAATCGGTCTCTCGGTCGCCGATCTACGCACATTTCCAAGAATCCCTGAACGGCGTCAGCACGGTCCGCGCGTTTTCCCAGATCCGGCGGTTCAACGCGACAAGCGAGTACCACATCGACTTCAACAACAAAGCCTACTACCCGTCCATGATCGCCCGCCGCTGGCTCGCCATCCGTCTCGAGTTTCTCGGCTCAACAATCATCTTCCTCGCCGCGCTGCTCTCGATCGCGGCGGTCGCGCACGGCGCGTTGTCGGCGGGACTCGTCGGATTGACGATGTCGTACGCGTTCCAGGTCACGGCTGCGCTGAGCGCGATCGTGCGCATGACGGTCGAGGTTGAGATCTCGACGGTGTCGGTGGAGCGGATTTTGGAGTATTGCAGTTTGCCGGTCGAGGCGCCGGCGGTGGTGGAGGGACATCGGCCGCTGGCGTCGTGGCCGGCGGATGGGGCGGTTGAGTTTAAGGATTACTCTGCGCGCTACCGACCAGGTGTGTTTCTTTTTTTTTAAAAAAAAAGATGGGATTGGGGCTAATGTGAATATAGGACTGGACTTGGTGCTGCGCGGAATCAACTTGTCAATCAAGCCGCGCGAGAAGATCGGTATCGTCGGACGTACAGGCGCCGGCAAATCGTCGCTCACGCTCGCGCTGTTTCGAATAATCGAAGCCAGCGGCGGCCGGGTCGCGATCGACGGCGTCGACACCTCGGCGATCGGTCTCGCGGATCTACGATCACGACTTGCAATCATCCCGCAGGATTCCCAGGCGTTTGAAGGATCAGTCCGGGATAACCTTGATCCGTCCGGTGCGCATTCGGATACCGACCTCTGGCGTGCACTAACGCTTGCGCATTTACGGCCGCACGTGGCCGGATTACAAGGCGGGCTTGATGCGAAGCTTGTCGAAGGCGGCGCGAACTTATCAGTCGGCCAACGGCAGCTGTTGTCGCTTGCTCGAGCATTACTGACCCCAGGTCGCGTGCTGGTGCTGGACGAAGCGACTGCGGCGGTGGACGTGGAGACCGACCAAGTCGTGCAGCGCACGATCCGGGCTGAATTCGGTGATCGCACGATTCTGACGATCGCGCATCGGTTGAACACGATTATCGATTCGGACCGCGTGGTCGTGCTGGCGGCGGGGAAAGTTGCCGAGTTTGATACGCCGGCGCGGCTGTTGAGCGACAAGACGAGTTTGTTTTATGGGCTGTGTCGGCAGGGCGGGCTGGTGTAGTTACTCTTTTTGTTTACTCTTTTTGTTTACGGGGTGCCGGAAGGGGGTAATATACAGTGCACGTGATGCAGGGATGGAGTTAAGGCCGAGTCGGGCGAGTCACAAAGTCAAAGTGGCGTAGTATAACGTCGGTTGCCAGCTCCAGTGCACCGCTTCGCCTGCCTAGAACCACTGCTACCGTCGCCCACGGCGCAGTCGCCAACGAATGCCACGACAAAAGCTCGTATAACCATTTAGCTGATCGAGATCTGCTCGAGTGCTCGTGTTGTGTATTTCGGGCGAATCCAGGTGATCTGCGCGGAACGAATGTGGAAGACCTTTTAAGCGGCGGTTTGGGCCTTTTGGGCTTGGTGCGCGCCGTTCAGCTCGGATTCGGAGCACCATTGGCAACAGCCGGCTTCCGGTCTCAGTCCGGTATCCACTCTTCATTCCCGCAGATCAGCTGATACAGATGAACTGATGATGACTATGATTTATGAAGTAGCAAGCGAGTATCTACAGTCAGTGATATTTAAAAGGCTGAACGCACAGCAGTTCGCGGGGAGAGCGACAACTGCACACGCGCTCGCTTATTCGCGCTGCCTTCGAGTTCCAGAAGACTGTAGTTTTTAACAATTACAAGTAGTTGTCGTGTTGGTTGTGACTGTGGCTAGAATTGCTGACAGGAGGTTGTTGCACTGTTGTGTACTTGCCATCTGACTTTACGGCAAACGGCCCGCCGTTGCTGCGGAAAACTAAAGACGTAGCAGTTCTTCTATCGCGTCGGCTGTTTTGCCAACTTGGCTCGGAATTCGAATTCTTCAATAATTGTTCGTGTATTCTATAGACAGGTCTCTGCTAAGACCCGAGGACAGCTGGAGATCTGTCGTGGTCACTATAACAGCGGAGTTCTGTCTCTGTCGGCATAAGTTACAAGATAGCACAAATCCACAGATTGCACCGCCAGCCGCCTCGCAATTTCGGCTGGCCCTGCTACTCTCGTAAACCTGCAACTCCATGTCTAACCAGCGCAGCTATATTGCAAATATAGTGCAGCTGCTGTCAATTCTCACAAAAAGACGCAATTCAAGGAGACCAAAAACCAAAAAATACGCCGCGATGACTCGCGCACTTCCTTTTTGCTCGCTTCGACGCGCTCTTTTCGTCCTCGTGCCTTGCTAGGCCGTGATTTAATAAGCCCACCGCAGCTTGACTGCCTGAGGGTATACGGACATGACTCGCGAGCCAGCCACGAGTCTGCTGGCTCAAGCCACCGGCCGGCTCGAGCAGCCAATTCGGACGTATTTCGGGTGCGTATTTCTCGCAACTTGTCCTTTACTTATCTTGCGAGTTGCGATACGAGTCTCGTGAACAGAGAGCAGTACTGCAGTGATGCAGACAGAACAGCGAACAGCCAACGCCGGAAGCGGATAAACTCGCAATACTTACTAGTTACTAGCACGAACAGCAATTAATATCATGCCACGACGCAAGGCAACGGGCTGCACGTGAACAAAAGCCGGCAAACAACGACCGCAACGTGCGCTGCTCATGCTGTGTTCTCGTGTTTAAACTCCTCCAACAGCGCTGATATACGCCCGCCGCGATACGCGAGCCCCGGACAAATGCGGAGCATGTTCTGATGTTCAGCTACTGCGTCGCGTTGGCTAGCCCGCTGCAGTAACTTCGCCGCAGACACTGTTGTTCGCGTATCGTCCGCCGTACAGTACACGCGGTACACAGTGCATGAATAGCGTCCCCTGAGTCTCCCGAGTCCCGACTAGTCCCGAGCCTGCTCTCCTTTCGCCGCCCGCCACCGCTCCGCCATGCATTCTCCAAGCATCCGGTCCCACTCCCGTGCATCTCCGGCTGGCAGAGGCAGCCACAGCCTCAACTGACTGTTCGACTCCCTGAGTCTCCTATGGACTCCTATCCACAACTATTAAACTGTAGGCTCGCGATTGCTGCGGTCAGGAGTTGGGAGTCAGGAGCAGCAAGCGCCCCTTATCCAGCCCCCTACTACAGCCACCACGACCCCCCAAATCCATCCACCACTCACAACTCTGATTAACCGTGGATCATGTCTGGATCTGAGATCTCCAGCTGTCAGAAATATTGCCAAATACAATCATTACTACAATTCCTGCCGACTTCTAGAATCCAGCGATTCCGGCCGAGCCAATAAATACTCAACCAGCCGTGGCTCTTCGGGAGAAGTCGCCTGCTCGTCGATCACCACTGCTTCCCCTCCGATCAGCACTCTAACTCGAGCCCACCTGCCCATTTCACGCTTACTCTATGCTTGTCCTCTGCAAAAATAATCCACGGCTGGCCTGCCCGACGTGGCAAAGGCTCCGTAGACACCGTTGCCTACTAGTACCACATTGCCAGCGGCAGCACGAGCGGCGTACGGCTCCGAGTCCGGCCAACGCGCCGTATTCTCATCTCGAATCCGAGGCGATCTATACACCGTAATCGTATATTGGACGTAAACAGTTAGCCAAATGACCCACCAAAATAGATTGCTCTAGTTTAGTAGTTTGTGCAAATCTGGCTTAATCTATTCTAAATATTATTACTGAGTACAACCACCCCGACCAAAAAACTTGTTAAAAAATCAAAGCTTCTCCTTATCCTCGCCCACCTTCTCGTCGCTCGCGCTCGAAGTCGACTGCCAGCTCGGATCAACCCCATCAAGAACCTGCATCACAGCAACACCGCCCTCCATATCACCCTCGCCCGCACTACCCTTAATCGCAATCGAGTCGTCCGCGTCAACCGCCAATCCATACTCATTAATCACGCGACCACGCATCCGTGTCTCCCGGTTAGACATGTACAACATAAACAAGATACCGATGAATTCAAGGCCAATCAGCCCTGTCGTGATTTGGTATCCGACCACGTACCTTGGTGCTTTGGAGGTAGGGAAGATGATCACGGGTAACCATGCGTTGACGGAGTATGAAATCGTAGACCCGATTGCGGGTAACATACCACGCATCTCGGCGTCGTCCTGGAACACTTCGGCGGACCAGGCGAGCATCATTCCCCATAGCGCGTACCCGATATTAGGGCAGAAGAAAGCAAACATCTTGAGTCCGAACGGAATATTCCAGATCGCAATCAGCAAGTTACCAAGGAAACACCACGCGCACGCGTTACAAACAAACACCCAGCGGTACCCGATTCGGTCCGAAATATTCGCAGACAAGTACCCAGTCACGAGCGAGATCGCGTAACCGCCAGTCGGAATCAAGTTAACCTGCTGCACAGAGTATATCCCCAGCGAGTCTAGCCAGAGATTAAAGTACCCCGTCGTATCGCAGATGTTGAACAGGCACCACGGCCACAGGAATCCGTACGGCCGCCATGTCTTGAACATGTTGTACACGCGCTTGATGGTCAACTTCTTCGGCGCTTTCCGACCAATCTGCTCCATCCGGACATACGAATACTCCCGCTCGAGCTGCGTAAGCCACTTGCTGTGGTTATTAATCGGAAAATCAGGGATACAGTAATACCCCAGCACGGCGATCGGAATCCCGATGATGCCGTCAATAACAAAAAGCCATTGCCAGCCCGCGAAGCCAGCGAGTCCGTTCATGGACGTGTAGACTCCAGCCTGGATGTATCCCGAAAACATGGACGCGATAGCCCATGCCGCGTCGTATGTCTGCATCCGTTTCGCGAGCTCGGACGGACGGTACCATGAGCCGAGAACCATGGCGAGACCAGGGTACGCGACGGACTCGAAGAATCCAATCATAAATCTGATCCCGTAGATCTGCCACCGTTAGCTTCCCCATTGAGTCAAAAAAAACTAAACGTAAATCATATACATACACCCTCGGGTCCCTTACACCCAGCCAACGCCATGACAAGTCCAGACCAGATGAACTCGCAAGTAGGAATCCAGATCGACGGACGGAGACGGTTGAGAATAAACTGCGACGGTATGGCGCCGATGATGTATCCGCAGTTGAAGTACGTGGTAAACAAGTTACGCTCGTTGCCGTACAGATTCAAGTCCTCCTTCATACCGGACACAAACGCGTTGGAAATGTTGGAGTTATCAAGCGTCTTGATAAAGAACGAAAGAAGCGCATAAAGCAGGATATTCGCGTCCAACTTCTGCATGTACTTGCGCTGCTTGGGCGGCAGACGGAACGTATCCCACGCCTGTCCCAACGTACGTTGAAGCAAATTCGGCTCATACTCGCCGTCATCGATAAAGTCGGCAAACTTCTCCCGGATCTCGACCGAGTCCCATTCAGAATGCGGACGACCGCGGAAATCAAACTCGTCCGCGCACTGCGGCTTTGGTTGCATGTAACTCCAGATTCCTGATACGGACACCATCTTGAACAGAATTATCGCGAGAGAAACATAGCCAGCCGGCCGGTGGCTGCCAGCTGGCTTTAAATAAAGGACCGGATATCAGGGTATCCGGATATCGGATGGGTATCAGATGGGTATCAGAAGGACTATCGCGTCTATCAGATAAGCACGCGACAAATCAGGCTACCTCCAGCACCGCGATATCAAGATTCGGGATATCCCTAGCGTAAGAGCATTGGCGGAAAGTATTGGCAAGTTGGCATACTCACATACTAGTTCAGAAATCAGACGTCCGTCTGGATTTCTCGCGGCAGCTGGCGCGGGAACGGAATATAGCTGCCAAGAGCCAAGCGGACAATCAGCCAAGTTCAAGCCGGGAAGATATCTGGTGCGGATACGTGATAGCGGTTTGGGTTGCTTTAAGAAGTTAGAGTATCCATAGATCGCATGATCAATTGATCATATGCTTCTTGTAAGTTATCTAGCGTTTGTTATAATCATTACTCCTTCTGCCGGTCAAACGCCATCGCCATAGGAAGAATACAGGATGAACCTCGAGACGCGTGCACGGTGGCTATAAACACGACCGCGTGATGCGGCAAGCGCAACGCGTCTTTGCAATGATCAGCTGCACAGACAAAAAATCAAGGGCCTCGAAACGCCTGGTCTGCTCGGCAATCCTTGATCCTGCACTCGAGCGTGCTGAACAAGCCCTCATCGGTCTGAACAAGAGCTCCTGGCAATTGAAGAAGAATTCCCACCTGGGCGGCCGGGACCCGGCAGACGGGCATCGTAGCATTTTTGTACGGCGGTATTCTTTTGAAACTATCGAGCGTACGGGGGGGGGGGGTTGTTGTGACTATTGTCGAGTTTCCTGAGAAAGTAAACCCTGTAAGCTCTTAACCGCAGCGGCCAACGAGCCGTCCTCAACCCGAAAATAGTTGACCTTTAGTCCTTTACCCTAGGGGCCTAGAACTCTAGCAACGCTTCCAACGCAGGAAATTGCTTTAAATTATATAGCGGACTAAGCGGTCTGAAAGCGGAGCAGAGGATTATAGCAAAGTTTGGTTTCTGCGGTTATATAATAATCAATCGTCTGATAAGGGTACAGGGTTGGGCAGTTCCAGGACTCTAGACAAGATTGTTTATGTCTTCCCAATTTGGTGCTAATTGAAGCTTATTTTAACGCGCCTCGTCGCGCGCAGGCAAGCTGTTCGTGAATACAGACTACAGGCGAAGTTGGAACTGAGCTACAGTCTCCAATCTCGTCTGTAGATGGGTAAAGTAAGGTAAACAAAAACTAGATTATTCTATTACGATGGGCAAAACTAAAACTTCTGCTCCTTAACCTCGCCCACCTTCTCGTCACTCGAAGTCGACTGCCAGCTCGGATCAACGCCATCAATCACATGCACGACCGCACTTTCCTCGTCCTTCGTCGCGCTCCGGATCCCGATCGCGTCCTCGGCATCAACCGCCAATCCGTACTCGTTAATCACGCGACCGCGCATGCGTGTCTCCCGGTTCGACATGTACAGCATAAACAGGATACCGATGAATTCAAGGCCGATCAGACCTGTCGTGATTTGGTAGCCGACCACGTATTTGGGCGCTTTATCGGTCGGGAAGATGATCACGGGTAACCATGCGTTGACGGAGTATGAAATTGTAGACCCGATTGCGGGTAACATACCACGCATCTCGGCGTCGTCCTGGAACACTTCGGCGGACCAGGCGAGCATCATTCCCCACAACGCGTACCCGATATCCGGACAGAAGAAGGCAAACATCTTGAGTCCGTACGGGATGTTCCAGATCGCGAGCAGCAGGTTTCCAAAGAAACACCATCCGCAAGCATTGCAGATAAACGCCCATCGGTACCCGATCCGGTCCGAGATGTTGGCTGAGAGGTACCCAGTCACGAGCGAGATCGCGTAACCACCGGTCGGGATCAGATTAACCTGCTGCACGGAGTAGGTACCCAGCGCGTCGAGCCACAGGTTGAAGTATCCCGTCGTATCGCAAATGTTGAACAAGCACCACGGCCACAGGAATCCATACGGACGCCATGTCTTGAACATGTTGTACACGCGCTTGAAGGTCAACTTCTTCGGCGCTTTACGGCCCACTTGCTCCATCCGGACGTACGAGTACTCCCGCTCGAGCTGCGTAAGCCACTTGCTGTGGTTGTTAATCGGGAAATCCGGAATACTGTAGTATCCCAGCAACGCAATCGGGATTCCAATGATGCCGTCGATAATGAAAAGCCATTGCCAGCCCGCGAAGCCCGCGAGTCCGTTCATGGACGTGTAGACTCCGGCTTGGATGTATCCCGAAAACATGGACGCGATGGCCCATGCTGCGTCGTATGTCTGCATCCGTTTCGCGAGCTCGGATGGACGGTACCAGGAGCCTAGAACCATGGCGAGACCGGGGTATGCGACAGACTCGAAGAATCCGATCATGAATCTGATACCATAGATCTACATGATATTAGCACAAAGTATATTTTCCAAAAAGAATAACTTAAAAGGGAAACGTACACCCTGAGGCCCCTTGCAGCCGGCAATTGCCATGACAAGTCCAGACCAGATAAATTCGCAAGTAGGAATCCAAATCGACGGACGAACACGGTTGAGAATAAACTGCGACGGCACGGCGCCGATGAGATACCCGCAGTTGAAGAACGTGGTGAACAAGTTACGTTCGTTGCCGTACAGACTGAGGTCTTCCTTCATACCGGAAACGAACGCGTTGGAGATGTTTGAGTTGTCGAGCGTCTTGATGAAGAACGACAGCAGGGCGTAGAGCAGGATATTCGCGTCGAGCTTCTGCATGTACTTGCGCTGCTTGGGCGGCAGACGGAAGGTATCCCACGCCTGTCCCAGCGTGCGCTGGAGTAAATTTGGCTCATAAGTTCCCTCATCGATAAAGTCGGCGAATTTCTCCCGAATCTCGACCGAGTCCCACTCAGAGTGCGGACGACCTCGGAAGTCGAGCTCGTCTGCGCACTGAGGCTTGGGCTGCACGTAGCTCCAGATTCCTGCGGCGGAGACCATCGTGAATTAGACTGTTGACTGCAGAAAGTGCACATGCCGTCGGGGGCGTGGCTGGCTGCCTTTATAGCCAGGACATCGGGGTATCAGAGATACAGGATATCAGGCGACGGCCACGATAAGCGATTGTGCGACATGAGTGCGACACAGAGATATAAGAATTAACGTGCAGAACACAGCGTTGGCGGCGAATTGGCTTTGCGTGTGAAGACTGGCAACTGAGCCAGAGTTCGAGTCTTGCCGTGCGGTGCAGACA
Organism: Myxozyma monticola; assembly: GCA_030568405.1. NCBI lineage: Eukaryota > Fungi > Ascomycota > Lipomycetes > Lipomycetales > Lipomycetaceae > Myxozyma > Myxozyma monticola. The sequence goes on from JAJLTV010000038.1 coordinate 52,110, forward strand.
GTCGTCGACTCATGATTCAACATTGAGCCGCCAAGAGCCAAGAGCCAAGAGCAGTTGGGCGATTGTGGTTGCGGGCGCCGAAAGCGGTTGCGTTCGGGCTGCGCGGGTGGGAATGGTATCTTGGTGCGACGACGGAGGTGGACGGCGGTCGTGAGCGTGTTCAGTAGGCGGTGTGTTTGCGAATTGAGGGTATGGCTACTGAGTACTGACGACTCTACCGCGACAGTAACATGTCAGTAGAGGCAGGACTGAAAGAGTGGACAGAGCGTGCGTGACGCCGAGCACGGAACGCGTGTTCGCGATGGCCGTAGCGCGCTGACATATTCAAGGGACTCGAACCGCCGGTCTCTGGGCGCCAGACCAAGCCCTCTCACAAGCCCAGCCCACAAGCCCGCTCAAGGACAAGCCCCTCAAGGACAAGCCCCCTCAAGCCTTGCTCAAGAGCCCGAATGAATGGCGTGGCAGGATTGAAGCACGGCGCGGCATTACAAGCAGTCGACATTGACTGGGCAGGTGGCACGACTCAAGAAGTCATTTACTCATGGAGGCCATCGTGAGGAAAGATTTCTTTTTTACACCTTCTACTGCACTACGCTTCGGGGTCTTGTTTAAAATTGATATCAATTTAAATGCCGCCCGGGCTCAGTAGTTGATTTAATCAATTCGCGCACAGGCGAGGAGCACAGGGCTGGGATTATGAGCAGAGCACAGGGTCAGGCACCGCGCCGGGCCCCTTCGCGATAAACGCAGCAGCAACTGAAATTGGCTCGGTTGCAAAAGCTGCCCACAGGCCACGGCAATAACCCCCGGCCCGGCCCCGGCCCCGTGTCGCGGCAGCTGAGCTGAGCTGATTGCTGAGCTTCGCAGCAATAAATGCCGACCGGGCCTGGCTTGAGCGCGCGATCGGCCTCGAGAGATATGAGATACGCACGGGTCGCGTGGATAGCGAGCTGCTGGGCTGCTGAGTTCAGTTACTGAGCTGCTGAGCGACTAAAGCTGGACGGATTATGATTGCGAGCTGAGGAGTTAGAAATCAGTAAAATGCCTCGAGATGTTGGAGTCTCGTGAGAAGTTGCGTCGTGGCGTCTTGACGGTCGGGAGTCATCAGCTCATCGCCTTCGCCCATGGCAGAACGCCTCATGACTCCTCTTCACGACAGCCCGAGTCTATAAGTGATATCCTCACGCGACCCCTAGAATCCTCCTCCCCGCCTCCGCGACTCCCGGGCGCCGTGCTGCTGCTCGTCGGAGCGTCTCGCTCTCGTGCCCGGTGCGCGTTATCAGCGCTTTACTACCTGGTCTGCCCTCAGAGCTGCGCTATCTTGCAGTTTTATCGGCGCACGACCAACTGGACGTGGTCCCCGCCGACGAGCACAGGCGCAGCCAAGGAGTGAAGGAGCTTGCGGGCTGCGGGCTACGCGCGGCCATCACTCGGCCGTCTGATTAGAGAGTTGAGTCTTGATAAGTGTTCTCAAGGCCTTCACTTCAGCTATTGGCTAGTTTAGCTAGAGGTAGAGAACAACTCGTTCTACTATACCATGTCCATACCTGCTAAGTGCTAGACCGCGGAAGCTACTTGTCCTACTCTAGAGAGTAGAGATAGACTGTCCAGCCCGGCTCGAGTGCCGATTGCCAAGCAGAACCCGCGTCGACCAAACCGAACCGAGTCGACTGCAAACCTGAACCGTATCGCGTGTCGAGCCACGCCCCTGTGCGGCTCGCGATAGCCCGGTTTCTGGCCACCCGGCCATGATCTGATCAATTACCACCTTGACTAGCCCGGGCGGGATATTTATGCCGCTTCCAGAATAGAACCCGAAGGAGGATGACTCGTGGACGCCGCTTTCGCTTCTTCGCGGTCACTGATCAGGCTGCGGCCGCGGAGTCCCGAGTCCAGCAGCTTCAGACTGCACTGGACTGACTAGAACCGGCGCTATCTGGCTATCAAACGCTCAAAGCGCTCTATCAAAGCTTTATCAAAGCTCCAGCTCCAGCTCTATCAATGATCTATCAAAGCTCGCTATCGAGCGCGCTCGCGCTCGGTGCGGAGCCAATATCGTTCGTGTTGGTCGTGTCCTGCTTGTGCGCAGAGCACGCCATATCTATCCCACCACTACCAGACACGCCTGCTTGCTCGCGGGCCAAATACACCTCAGCACGACCTTCTTGCCTCTTGGCAATCAGGTCAGTGTCAGGTGCTGGTTCACCGTGCTTTGCACTTTGTCTTTAGTGCAAAGCACCGGCTATCAGGATGCAGATAGGACCCCACGCATTGGTCCGACCGAATTGGCGGGCTTTCTATTGGTTCAACTTCAGGCCCCTTGACCGTGCTTCACCTCTTACTAATACTCACTACTCCAGTCTCCAACTCACCCGAGCATATGTATACAAAGTAGCCCTCGCGGAGACGAAGAGGAAGAGGAACTTCCGGACTGCAAATGCAAATCCGAATGCAGACGAACGGCGCGGGTGGCGTTCAGCCAATGAATCATCCGTCATGCGAGTGCGGGAGCGTACATTATTTTATGTCCAGAACGAGATCCGGATGCGCTTTCTTTGTAGTTATTGCACGTATCCGCCATCCAGCTAGAGTACTAACAACTATAGAATGTTGCAGAATGACCTTTACTTCATCAAAATTCAGACTACAGACCGTCTTGAACTTCATCTTGTCGTCTTCAGGGCGATAGCGAATAAAATAAAAAATAATAAAATAATAAAATAAACAATCAGCCGTTGATCGAGGCCGGTCAACCTTAAAAACAGCGCACTCTAACTTTGGTTTATGATTGCCCTGGATAACAAGCGAGACGTAGCAACCTCTAACATCATCTTGAGCAAACAAACAACTAAAGATACTATCCGGTCAATACAGCAGGTTGTCAAGGTGGCAGCCCGTCAACCCGTAGCGGCGTAGCCTATAGGACCATAGACTAGTCATACGGTTGGCCATCAATTTAAAATCATCCGAACTTAGACTTTCAGTTAGAGTTTGAACCTCTTTCATCGAGTCGAACCATCCCGAGGTGCCTATCAGAGAGGGTAGGCTGTAGTAGTCTAGACAGTAGTTGGCGGAACATCGTACTCACTACTAATTCGCAAATCGCAGGATGATAGTTCTTACAAGACGGACTACAACTACTTACGAGATGGTCGAAAAGACAGCTTTTGCCACACTTCTTGGCGACTGATCCGGACCTTTGGATTGGATTTCGGGTGGCGCTGGAGGCGCTTGGTGCGTCCTGTTTGGGATGATGATTGTTCAGTTGACGGGATGGACGACTCAAGTCACTGCACTCGGGGAGTCGGGGGTGAGGTCACTGGATATCTGCCCGCTGAGCTGGAGTCGGTCTTGGAAGCAGCAGCCTTACAGGTAAGAGGATCTCAAGACTCAAGAGACTGTGAACTCGAAACGATAACTAATTTAGCTACACCACAGAGAGCTACGCCAGCCCGACTTACATACATCCCCTTACAAAATATTGCAAATAAAGCAAAGCACTTCAGCATGTCCATGTACTCCAATAACTCCATGAACAGTCTATGTCCATTAAAACTGAAGCAGCTTGCTGACCAGAGTTAGGAATTACAGGGACAGAACACGAGTCAACTGGAGCTTGGCTTGCCCAGCCTGGGCACGCCAACAACACCCCGCCAACGCCTGAAGCCGTATAAAGACGTAGACCTCCGCCTCAGCTCAGTCCCGCCATAGTCTCCTAAGTCTTAACAGTTAACACTCCCTGAATTATACCCACCCACGCGTGCTGTTCGGCCATGAAGTGCGAAGTGTCTGTCTCCTGTCTCCTGTCTAGCGTGCGGAAACGCAACCGACGCATGAACCGGACCCAAACCGGAACCGCGGACCGCGCGCCGCGACACGCGATTTCGCAGCGATTGTCTTTCTCGAGTTGGTCAAGCTCTCGAGAACTGGCCACTGGCCACTGCAGTTCTGGCTCTAGCGGACCCGGCTTATCGTGCGGACCGCGGACGGACCGGCCGCGTACGCTCCGCTCGAGCAGTGCAGGTGGACGGTTGATACCAGACGATTAAAGCAAAGGGAACCTCGTCATGCCGTCGTCAACGACAACTCGTCATACGAACGCCTCGCCATCTGCGGAACTTCCGCAGACGAGTCATCAGTCAACCGGAGTCATCCCAGGGCTTGCGCTTATTTGCGCCGTCGAAAGCCGCCATTTCCAGCGTTCCCGGGTCCCGATTCCGGCGTTCTCGACAAAACTCGAAATCCCGCCCGCCGCACCCGCCTTTTTTTGTGTCTTCATAGCGCGTGCGCTAAGTTGGCAACCGGCCATGGTTGGAGCTTCTCTGAAGGGCCAATGTTCCCAAACCTCGAGATTGTCCCGTGCTCGCGAGTTCGAGTTTCTCGACAATCGAGGTCGACACGGCCGTGCCCGGTTCTCGTCTTATCTGCGCTTAGCTCTGATATCGAGCGAGCTCGATACCCAGCGCTCTTCCGGCTGATAGCCTGCCTGTCTATCCTGCCTGTCATCCTCTATAAATACCCGCTCCCCCGTCCCGTTTGTCACTTTCTTCTCCCCATCAGCTGCATCATCCACTCGATACATTTCCATCATGGGTGTCGCCGGCTTCTTCACGTCGGCCTACGACATGGTTCGGCCCAAGATCAACATCACCAGCGAGAAGGACTTCCGCGGAATCCCCCGCTCGGAATGGAACTCCGAACTCATCCGCGAACGGTTCGCCGACTTCGTCGACGAAGGCGAGTACGTGCCCAACAAGCTCCAGCGTACTCTCGGCCAGGCCTGGGATACCTTCCGTCTGCCGCCCAAGCAGCGCAAGTACATGCAGAAGCTTGACGCCAACATCCTGCTGTACGCGCTGCTGTCGTTCTTCATCAAGACGCTCGACAACTCCAACATCTCTAACGCCTACGTCTCCGGTATGAAGGAGGATCTCGGACTGTACTCCAACGAGCGAAACCTGTTCACCACTTACTTCAACATCGGCTACCTGATCGGCTGTGTTCCCTCGCAGTTCATGCTCAACCGTGTTCGCCCTTCTATCTGGATCCCGACCTGTGAATTCATCTGGTCTGGACTTGTTATGTCCATCGCCGGTGCCCCTAACGCCAAAGCTGTATGTTTTACTTATATCTTGCCTTCCTGTTTCTTTCGGACTAGGTGCTAACTAGACTCAGATCTACGGTATTCGGTTTATGATTGGATTCTTCGAGTCCGTCGCCTACCCCGGTCTCGCCATGGTTCTCGGATCGTGGTACGCTCCCTCTGAGCTGTCCAAGCGCATGGAGCTTTACGATGCCGCCTGGGCCGTTGCCTCCATGTTTTCCGGATACATTCAGGCCGGTGTCCTGCATATGGAGGGCATGGGCGGTTTCCACGGATGGCAATGGCTGTTTATCATTGACGGTATCATCTCGTTCCCCATCGCTTGGCTCGGATACTACTCTATTCCTGATTTCCCAATCAACAGTCGAGTTGTGTGGATGAACCAGATAGAGAAGGAATACTCTTACGTGCGCATGGAGCAAGTCGGTCGAAAGGCTCCAAAGAAGCTAACACTGAAACGTGTCGTGAAAATGTTTGGTACTTGGCGGCCTTATGGATTTTTGCTTCCCTGGTGCTTGTTCAACATCAACGATACTACCGGATACTTCAACCTATGGCTCAGCGCGACTGGAAAGTACTCCACTGCTCAGGTCAACACTATCCCGTCCGGTGGCTACGCTATCTCGCTCGTCGTCGGCTACCTGTCTGCCAACATCTCGGATCGTATCGGATACCGATGGGCGTTCATCTGTCACGGTACCGCGTGGTGTTTCCTGGGTAACTTGCTACTCGCGATCTGGAACATCCCGTACGGTCTCAAGATGTTTGCTTTCTTCTGCCCGGATATCGGTTACTCGACCTGGGGTATGATGCTGTCGTGGTCTGCTGAGCTGTTCCAAGACGACGCCGAGATGCGCGGTATGCTGCCAGCTGTCGGCTCCACGATCTCGTACGCCTTCACCGCCTGGATTCCCGTCGTCATCTTCCCGACCGAAAAGGCGCCCAAGTACTCGGTCGGCTACCAGATCACGTCCGGTCTCCTGGTCCTCGAGTTCCTCGGTGTTTTGTTCATGCTGTACATGTCCAAGCGCGAAGCTCGCCAACGCAAGCGGATCGTGAACGAGTACGGTCTTGCCGTCGACGCCGAGGACGCTGCGCTGTTTATCCCCACGGACGGTCTGTCGCTGTCGAACGTGTCGGTCCACAAGGGAGATCTCGAGTCCCACGTTGTCGTGCTGGAGGGTGTCGAGCCCAAGTCGGCGTCGCAGTCGCTCAGCTCGGACGAGATCGCGGAGAAGAAGGAGATGTTTTAAGTGTTGACTTGGCGTTTAGTTTATCTGTACAAATTAATTTTACTATTATTTATTTCTCACTCATCATCTTGACTCCAAGTTCCATCGTGTAGTTTACTCTCATGTAGTAGGGATTGTAGAGCTATAGGGTTTACGGGCTACACGTGGGTGTTCTCTGCGGTGGCGAAAGTAAACAAAACCGTCGCCACAAGCAGGCACGGGACCGCAGCGGTTACAAGCGGCGCCCGCGCGGCTAAGCACTTAAATCCACAACCGTCACGCGGTTCGCGCATAGCCCGCTTTTATGTGCACCGCACCGTGCGCGCTCGCGTCTCTCGGCTCTCGCGACATCAGGACCACCGGTGGTAATACTAACCGTACACTGCACGCGACCCGGCTCGATTCTGGGCTCGTTGTGTTTTATTCTTTGGGGAGTGGTTCCTTTCGGATAGGATATACTGAATAGATGGAGGCGCTGGGCAGTGTGGGCTCGACTGCGAGCGACGGCGGGCCGGCGTTGATGGAGCTGCGGAACGCGCTGCAGCGGATCGGGGCGCAGTTGTTGCCTGTGTACGACGAGAATACGACCGGCGGTGAAGAATACGTGGTGCTGTTCAGACCGACGGAGGCGACGTGGAACATGTGGTTAAAGGAACAGAAGATGTATCTGAAGTGGAACACGCACAAGCGTGTTGACTACCGCAAGGAGAATGTATGCATACCGAGATTTTAAGACGGTCAAAGAAGCGTTACTGACAAGTGAGCAATAGAAACGGATACAGGCCGGCGCGATGGACTTCAAGTACGTGTTTCTATGCAACCACGCCAAAAAATACACGTCTCAACACAACCCGAACGTGCCGATGGAGAAACGGCGCAAGGGCAAGGAAACAATCAAAGTCGGATGCCACGCAAAGATAGTCGCGCGCCAGTACACGGACGCGAACCAGATCGAGGTCCGATTCCGATGGCGACATAATGGCCATAACCCCCCGACCCCGCTCGAGTGTTTGCTCAAGCGCGACGACGCAGGACGCAGGGAGTGGCTGGCGTTACGGGTCGGACAGCTGTATACCACGGAGGCATTCATGGAGCTCGTGCGGTTTTCGGCGCAGGAATTCGCCGCGTTCGAACAGAGCGCGGCGCATATGGCTGCGTTGCCGGAGATCTTCCGGTTACTGCGGATCCGGCCGACGGATGTGTTTGCGCTGGTCAGAGAGCAGTTGCTGCAGACGGCGAGTTGGCCGGATAATGCGGCGCGCAAGGCGCAGATCTGGCAGGAGCTGTTTGCGGAGAGTAATGCCACGATTAGCATGTTGTATCAGCGGAACGGGTTCCTGGATGACGTGTCGTTGGCGGCGCTGTGGGAGCATCTGACGGCCGTGAAGGCGAATAATCGGAGACTGAGAGAGATTATATTTCCCGAGCATTCCCAACCACAACAGCCACTACAACAATCACTGCAGCAGCCACTGCAGCAACCACTACAACTGCAGCCTTCACAGCAACTACAGCAGTTGCAACTACAACCACACTTACAGCAGCCACATTTACAACAACCGCAATCACAGCAGCAACAGCACCAACAACAGCAGCAGCAGATGCAGCAGTCACAGATCCAGCAACAGCTGCCTCAGGTCCAACATCTCCACCACGCGCTTTTGGATCAATCTCTGCCAGGCCAGCTACTCCAGGCTCAGGCCCAGGCTCAGGCTCAAGCACAAGCTCAATCGCAACAGGCTCCGCCGCCGCCGGCGTACAACACGCCGCTGTACACGCCGTACTCTGCGCGGTCGCTGGCCACGCCTGGGCCTTAGTTACTACTCATACCAGTTGCTATAGTTCACTGGTTTGCTTGAATCTCTTGATCTTTCTTGGGTTTTTTGTTTTGTCTTTTGCCTTTTGGTGTAATAACTAATTCATGGTGTTCGTGAAACCTGACCGTGAGACGGCCAGTAGTTGTGGATTGTAGCAGGGACTAGGCATGGCGTACTGTAACTTGTAAGACTGGACGTGTAGATGCGGCGCTGGATGTTTGTTTACTGTTTACCGTTGTAAGTCCGAACTATGGCGTGAATCCGAGTATAAATAGCACGCGACGACGCGCGGCGACGCGCGTTTTGGCCGCCGATTTAGACTTTCGACGCGCGAACGGCTGAGCAAAGCACGTGACCACAAACAAGCACGTGACCGGGCGCAGCGGCGCGCTAACCAAATCGGGCTGGGCCGCGCGGCCCGGCGCCGCGATTTAAAAATTTAATTCGCGTTATTAAAGGCGCTGACCGCTGCCGCGCGCACTTCGCGGCCCGCCAGACCGATTATTGAGTCCTCTCACCACCACCAGCACCACCAGCTCCACCATGGACGACTACTTCTCGCTCGACGCCTTTCTCGCCGGCGGCGCCGGTGCCGACGCCGCGCCCGGCTCGGCTGTCCACGCGTTCCCGTACCTGCCGCAGGCCGCCCGACAAGTCGCCCCCTCCGTCGCCCCCTCAGTCGCGCCCGCCGACGTGCTGCGGCCGTCGCCCTCGTCAGTCTCCCCCAACGCGGACTCAGACTCGGAAGACGACGACGCGCGACCAAAGACCGAGCCCCGCGACGACGACGAGCGGCTGCTGCAGTCCGAAGCCGGCAAGAAGCTCTCGTCCAAGGAGCGCCGCCAGCTGCGCAACAAGGTCTCGGCCCGCCACTTCCGCCTGCGCCGGAAAGAGTACATCACCCATCTCGAAGCGCTGGTGGCCCAGAAGTCGGCCGAGGCGCACGCGCTCGAGAACGCGAACGCGCAGCTCGCGGCCGACAACCGCCGGCTCGCGGACGCGCTCGCGACGCTGTCGCTGTCGCCCGCGCCCGCTGCGGCAACGCAGTACCTCTCGCCCTCGCCCGAAGACGACGAGCTGCTTGCGCCTGCTGGCAGCGCGCAGTTCGACTTCATGCGACCTGCGACGCCCGCCACGCCGCTCATGTTTGACCAGCACGCGTCCTCGCTCGGTCTCTTCCCGACCGATCTCGCCGAGCCCGCTCATCACCAGCAGCAGCAGCAACAGCTCCAGCAGCGCATCGCGCCTCGTATCGCCAACCTGCTGCCGACCTTCAGCGCGCGCAAGGACGCGAACCCGAACCTGAACCTGAACGTCAACCAGAACACGAACGGCAACGCCACCGCGTCTTCCACCATGGACTGGCCGCTCGCCTACGCGTCCAACGACCAGCTGCCCATCGGCAACGTCCAGGTCTTCAACACGATGGTCCCCGAGTCGCTCGCCGAACTCGAGAAGGCCGCGCTGCAGGCCCAGGAGCGCGCCGCTCAGCTTCAGCAGGAGCCCGCGCCGCAGCGCAACACCATCACCATCGACCTACTCCTGCCCAAGCCCGATAAGGAGGACAAGACCGCCACCGACGAGGAAATCCAGACGCGTGCCGGCATTTGGGCCGACGCGTGCAAGGCCGCCGAGGAGGTTTACCAGCGGCTGGGTGTGCAGCTCGCGGGTCTGCAGCTGGAGGAGCGTGAGGAGGCCGAGCGCGACGAGGAGAGCGCGTAGGTAATTGCTGGCCACGAGTTTATGATGGAGTCTAGAGGATGAGAAGGATGGGGGATGGATATGTGCGGCGTTCTGCTGGTGTTTATGATATTTTGCTGTCTTTTACACGTTCAATCTAGTTTGTTTACTATAACCCTATAAACCCTGAACTTGGTAAACCTGTAAACCCTGAAACCCCAACCCTGCTATCTGGCTTCCTCGCGCTTCTCATCATGAACACCGCGTCACGATATACTGCAGTCATCATCAATCCACCGCCCCCTCTCCACCAGCATATACACCCAGTTGATCGCTCTAAACAGTGAATAGCGCATCGCTGGTCAGACGAGATCAGATCTCCACACAGTCCCCTCGTCCTCCTCAATCAACACACTCCACCATGTTCTCCGACCCATTCATCGATCCCGCCATGTCCCACGCGGCCGCGGTCCCCAAAGAACACGCATTCAACCCCTACACCGACAACGGCGGCACCATTCTTGCCATCGCGGGCGCCGACTTTGCCGTCCTGGCCGGCGACACGCGTCACACGTCCGGCTACTCGATCAACTCGCGCATGCAGCCCAAAGTGCACACGTTACCAGGCACGAACCCGATCGTGATCTCTGCAAACGGATACTCAGCCGATGGCGAGACTCTTGTCCGTCGGCTTGCCCAGCGCGTGCAGTGGTATGAATACAACCATAACCAGCCGCTTGATATCAAAGCCTGCGCTCGCGTTATCCAGAGTATGCTTTACGGCAAGCGTTTCTTCCCGTACTACGTGCACACAATTATCGCCGGACTGGACTCGAACGGACGAGGTGCCGTGTACTCGTACGATCCGGTTGGATCTTACGAGCGCGAACAATGCAGAGCAGGTGGAGCGGCTGCGAGTTTGATTATGCCGTTCCTGGATAACCAGGTCAACTTCAAGAACCAGACCGACGTGCAGACCGGTGAACTCATGACTCCGGTCATGCTCTCGCTCGAAGAGACAATCAAGCTGGTCAAGGACGCGTTCAGCAGTGCGACTGAGAGACATATCCATGTTGGTGATTACCTCGAGATCAAGGTTGTCACGAAGGACGGCGTCGCGGTCGAGTATTTCCCGCTCAAGAAGGACTAATTCGGCTACAAGTTATAATAAATTATTTGCAATTAGACTAGTAGTACATAACTTACTCCGTGGATTAAGAATCGTCCACACTATCGCACACGCACATCGATCGTGATCTCATCTTCGATCTCGGTCTCACCAACAGTAGCACTCGCATCGATCTCCTCATCGTCCATCAGCAGTGTAATTTTCTTCCCCGGCGGCACACTTCGCTTTTGCCTGTAGTACGCAATAATCCGAGAAACCGCAACATCCGGCTTAACTTTCAGGTTCAGCTTCTCAGACACGCCGTCCTGCAAGAAAATCTTCATTCCCTCGCCGCCGTCCGCCTCTTCCTCCTCGTCGTCAGCGTGACCATCACCGACACCCGTCCCATCATCTTCGTTCTCCGCTTCAGCCAATTCCAACTCAACATTCTCCCGCAACCGTTGAACTTCCTCAGCCAACGCAGCCAGCAGCGTCAAATGCGGATCTTCCTCCAAAACACCCACTTCAGCCGGCGTAATCTCTTTATAAAGCCTCGCAAAAGTCCGTTTATCCAACAACACAACCCGTTCTCGCAGTTGCTTATCCGACACCAAACACTTATTCAGCCACGCGCTCTGAATCCGGCTAAACGGATGCGAAGACTTGATCTGGAACGTCTTACTCTTCACGTTTGTCGGCCGCTCGTCTTCTTCTTCGTTCCACTCCGCACCAAGAACGTGAACCGCAAGCGGCGTCGGATCAACACTGCAAGTAACAATAAACTCCCGCTGCTCGGTCCAACTCCGCGCCATACCCTCCGAACCCGGGCCAATTGACCCTTCCTTTTGCGCCTCTGCTAACCTCACACGCTCTCTTGCCCGTGCCGCAAGCTCGGGTAATAAATCCTCTGTATCTGGAACTTCAATCTCCTCGTCATCCGACTCCACAACAACTTTCTTCGCTTTCTCCTCGTTCTCGTTCTCATCTGAATCCGAATCCGAGTTCGAGTCTGAAATATTCGCTGTCGCTAACTGCAGCACAGATTTCGCAGCATCAAGCTGCTCCCTCGTCAGCTTCGGCGGCGGCGACAGCTGTAACTTCCTCCTCCGCTTCATAACCGGCGTCGTTGCTCGTTCTGTAGTAGGCGACGAACTCCGTCTCGCCGAATCTCGTAATCCGCCGTATGGTGTAGCCCCGTCCAGCGGCGACGTAGTCTCTCGCATAACCGAACTCGTCCGGCTTTTCCGATCCTCATCTTCACCTTCCTCGTCTGTGTGTTTCTTCTTTTTCTTCTTCTTCTTGGTCTTCTTCGCGCTATGCGTCCGCGGCGGCTGATATCTCGACGAAAGATCAAGTCTGAAAAACGCGTCCTCGTCGTTAACCGGGACCGCTTTCACAGCCGTAATCGCAGTAGACATAGAAGTAGTTTTTTGTTTCTTTATCTTCACAGGCGACGACGACAGCATTGCTTCATTTTGAATCTGAATCCTGCCAGCAGGCAACGAGATATTTGAAATCGAGGTCGTCGCGCTGGGAGACGAGCTAAGGCTGTAAATTTCAGTCGCTGCCGGCACCGCGCGCGATGGCTGTGACTGCTGCTGTTGTGAAGGCGGTGGAGACGGCGAGGACGAGAGACTGACGATTGTTTGGGTCGGTGGTATTGAGGAGCCCATAGTTTTGTAGGCTGGTTCGTGGCTTTCGCGACCTCGTTTTCGTGCGACGAAGATTGACGCGAAGCGGTGAATTTACGCGTGCGGCGGTCCGCACTTTACAATCTAAATTAAACGCGTGAAGACGCGATGAGTCCGTCGTGCACAATTTCAAAACAATCAAGCAGTTCTAATTAATTACAATAGCAAGTGTATCTGGTCAATTCACAGTTGGAGCATCATCAACTTGGATATGATGCCGTGTTACGTGGGTGCGACAACTATATCGAACAGACACTGCTAACATCTGCTTCCAAGATTTCGTCATATTATACGCAATCGACCCCACAAACCAACCTCCTTTCCAATTATAGGCTAGCTACATAAACTAACTAACATTTCCAACCTTGTTCTCATCGAGACACACTCTCACGCCCTAGCTAGCTGTGTACTTTGGAGGATCAACCGGCACAGGTCCCAGGTCCGCCAACGGCACATTGACATCGGCCGGTTGCGACGGTCCCGGGACTACGCCGTACTCGATATCGTTGCCCTCCGGACCGGCTGCACCTGAAGCAAATCGGAGCGCTCGTTTCCGTTCGAGCATACCTGCGTCTGGGATTAGCATTGGGGTGTGGTAAATGGAATAGGGGAGATTGTACGTTTGTGGTAGAGCGTGGATGCGATTAGCCCGATACTTGCGCCGATGACATTGGCCTAGAGCCTGTTAGCAATCTCCCTAGTCTTGACAATAACATGCAGAAATACGCACGAGAATGTCGTAAAGATCAAACGTGCGATACTACCAAATCAATTAGCAGCCCCGCCCACAAGCAACTTCACAACGCTACAACTCACCGGTAACAGCGCCTGCGCAAATTCAGATCCAACGCCGCCAATTCCTATACAAACAATCACGGTCGCGTGAATAAGTCGTTTTCGCGTTGTATCAACGATCCAGTAGAACAGCGTCTAACGCCAAGTCAGCACCCTGGCCCTTTGATCTGCATGACACCCTAGTCCGCGCGATCATTCACGTACCGTCAACACCAGAAAAAACAGCAGATGCACAAATTTATCCTGTGGAATCGCTACTGCCGCAAATCCCAAGTACGCTGCAAGAGCAGCAAACAGGACGAACGCTGCGGGAAAGAAATGTCAGTTAAAGCTGCGCTTGATAGTACGGTACTGAGCGCAACTCAAAGCAACGAACCTATCGCGATGGTCATGCGGATCCGCATTGTGGGACAATTCTTTCGGTAACAGTCACGGTATTCGCGTGTGTGTTTGTGTGCTCTCCGGGTTGGATACCACAGGCGACGCGGACGCGCATGAATCAATTGAATGGCAGTGCTGTGGTCGTATGCTGCACAAGTTACGTATGCTGGAAAGGCATCTCGGCGCCGCTCGAAACCTATAAACCTTAAACTTTTAAATCTGATCCGTCTGCACTTCTCGAGCATCGACAATTTGCTCGACAAGTTCTGCCACAGAGTCCTGAAACTACAGGCAAACAAGGCAATGCATGAACATGCTCTTGTGTCACTCATCAGAAGGCAGTTTCTGCAGCTTGTGCCAGCCAAGCGGTTTCAATTCGCTCTTACGGACAACGAGACCGCGACAAGTCCGCTCGGCGATCAAGATGTCCAGCACGAGATTTTTGTCAATGTGCGCGTGTTTGCTGCTATCTTCTAATTGAATACATGGAATCTAACATGATCAGGTACTTTCTCCTGCGGACGACAATGGCGTGTCACCGCAGTATACAGTGTCGGTAGTCAAGGCTCTCGTTTCGGCAGTTGAAGAGCAAGAGGTATGCTGCTTTTTCACTTACAGCCTTCACGTGTATGATACTGATTCAGAATAGGCCGAAGTCGACGAAGACATCTTTCTGTTAATGATCAAACTGTTGGGTTGCCCTTCTCCTGCGGTTCCGCCTGCAGGCCCCGTCATTTACGAGTTCTCGCATTCCCCGTCATCCACCACTGCAGACACAATCATGCTCACAGAGACACGAAACCTGATTTCCGGGTTCGGCACAACTGGCAGACGAACATGGGAAGCATCGCTTGCACTGGGGGAATATATTCTTGCACAGCTCAGTCTTCCTGAATCAGACCGCACACTCGACATCAGCGGAAAAAGAGTGTTTGAACTAGGTGCCGGTACCGGGTTCGTGAGTATCTTATGCGGCAAGCTCGGCGCTCGGAGAACAATTGCGTCTGATGGATTCGAAGATATCGTTCTTAGAATTCGGCCGTGCTTGGAAAGTAACGGGGTCGAGGAGTCTGTCGAGACCCGTGTGTATAAGTGGGGCACTACGAGTGGGATTGAAGGCGGTCATGAAATAGAACGAGAGAGCAGAGAAGCGGATTACAGCTTTGAAGATCCCGTTGATATGATTCTGGGAGCAGACATTGTGAGTTTATCCATTCAATACGAGGACGCAAAAAGAGGCGACGTCAATTAACGAGCACCTAGACATTCGACTCCAGAATATGCAAACAGCTCGTCGACTCACTCGACGCGTTAATCACTCTCAATCCAACAGCTCAGACAGTCATCAGCGCGACTATCAGAAACGACGACACTATCGCCGCTTTCGAGAAATACCTTGCAGCTAAATCAATAGCATACTCTTGGATTCCGGCACCAGAACGGCCAGTATACTTCTTCTATGAGCCACAGCCACAGATCAGGATATACTCGCTCTCTCGCAACAAGACGACTCATGAATCATAGATCAGTCTATCTCTAGCGCGCTCGCGGTTTATGAAGACGTGCTCTCTCATCCACAGCCCGCTTCAACTCCGCCTTCACCTCTGGCCGGTCCCGCAACTTCTGATCTATCAAAAACTGCGTCAACTGCCGCTTAAACAGCGCCTGATCCGGAACCTCATTACGAGCGGCCTGTTGCGGCGTCGCAATCATGAACGGCTCGATCTGTGCGTAAAACTGCATCGTGACTTCTTTCTCCACCGTCGCAGAGGAGTCGGATATTTGCTCTAGCATCTGACTTATCATTATTTGCTCCTGTAGCAGCTGTACAGATGCGTCTGGCATGGGAGGTGAAACCACAGGTCCTAGTTGCGAAATCGCGAGTGAGAGCGCGAGCATGAGTTGGTGGGAAATCGAGATGAGTTCGTGGATCGTGAATGGATATGCCGAGACAGGCGCGAGTAGGTCTTGGAGTTGCTCTTGAAACCCGCAGCGCACAATCAACATCAGCTCGAGGACAAGACCTGAAAATAATGCGACCAAACGCCACTTGTTTTTGTTAGCTCAGTCAATGAATCTCCCATAACTGACAAAGTGCTTACGTATGTACCCGTCCTACTCCCCTTAAACAGCGATAGCAGTCCAAGCATGACCACAGTCGGGATATAGTACTGAAACGCACTACTTTGCAATCCATGCAAAACATAGTCCTTCGCCGTCGCGCAATTCTGCCATTCCAGAGCACCGACTCCAAACCGATCATACGCAAATCGCTTTAATGGGTCTTGCAGCGTTTCAGAAGCAGCATTAAGCAAAATATACGCGCCGTTACTTGCAGCTCCCGCTTTATCTGGATGAAGTTGTATACTGAGTGCTCGAAACGCGCTGCGGATGATCCTTGTGTCCGCGTCTATCCGCACTCCCATCAATGTGTACAGATTTCCCTTACTGACCACGTCGACAAAAGTATTGTAGATTGTGTATATCAGGTACCCTGATATTGCTACACCAGATGCCACCCGTCTATCCCGAGCATATTGAGGCGATCCAGGAGGCGGAGCAGGACCGTTCTTGATTGAGGAGTAGTACGTCTTTTGAAGCATCGACGACACGGTGGATGGCAGGACGAGCCAGGCCAGGCTGCCCGCCATTTGCCGAAGCGGGACGGATGAGTCCAGCGTGCGATTTAGAAAGTCCATCTCTAGTTGAATATTCCAGTTGTGCGTATCAATTAGATATCGGCCATGTTGCCGCAGGAATTGCCTGCTTTGCCTTTGCGATACTACACTTGCAATTGATTGAGAGTTCACGAAGACAAGATCATGACGCGTAAATAGAGTTTAAAGATTTTGGGATTCATCGACCCGTGAAATCATCGTCAATTGCAGCTCTCGTTACAGATTATTAGCTCGAGTGCTACACGAAGAAGATATTGCGACAATTCGAGTAGTTCAGACAGTATAATCGGATTTTATGCAATGGCAGGCCCTACAGGAAACGGACGCAAGCGGAAGTCAGGCGGTGCCGGAGCATCGAAGGACAATAAATCGAAGAAAGTCAAGGCAAGATTTCCCACACTCATATACCTGATCTGCAGTCTATTCATGCGAATTATATTGCATGCATATTTAGAAAACAGTAGCTGACTTTTTGCTAGTACTGGAAGACTGCCCAGTCAACCATTCATCCTGGCGTGGGAGGCATTTTTGCTACATGCAATCGCAATCATGAGAAGCAGTGCTCTCAGGAATTACTTTCTTTGTTCAACGAGGTACTTTTGCATTTGACAAATTGAAGTCACTAAGGATGAAGATGCTAATTGTATGTTAGGAGGCTGACAAGCAATACGACTTGAGCGCGGTGGAAGCAGGCAGCGACTCCGACGACGATCATGCTTCAGATATCGAAGCCTCTCTATCTAAAGAGCTCGAGGCGTTGAAGAGCACTAAAGACAGAAAGCTATTTACTCCTGTGATGGTTGACTGTGAATGCGGTATGTTTCTTTTTCTTGGTAACTATGGACGTTACCATTGGCCATGACTAACAACTCTTCCAAGTCCTCTTCTTCCGCACCAGAAAACCAGTTGATCCAACAAAATTTGTCCACAAAATATGTCTAGACGCGCTCGAATCAGGCACAAAATCTACGCGCCACACCCTTCGATTATCTCCCGTCGCCCTCACAGCTTCAGCAAGCGAGGAAAATCTGCTAGCATTATCTGAAAAAGTCCTGGCTCCGCATTTTCATGCCGAGGACCAACAGCCGTTGACTGTATGTCTTGCTTTCAACCAGATGGGGATTCAAAGTACAGCTGCTAACGATTTTTAGTTTGCCATTCGCCCGACGACTCGGAATCATACTACGCTGAACCGTGATCAGATCATCAAAATTGTCGCTGATGTAGTCGGACCAAAACACAAGGTCGATCTGAAGAACTACGATAGACTGATCTTGGTGGAGTGCTTCAAGGTGAGAGACGAATCTAATGCCTGTTTTACAATGCGGCTATAGCTAACTGTTTTATAGAATATCATCGGAATGAGCGTGGTCGAGGATTTCGAAAAACTCAAGCGGTACAACTTACAGCAAATATTCGAGTCCAAGGCAGCAGAACCGGAACCTGAAAGCTGATATGATAATTCGTCATTTTTAATACATTAACTTGCATATAATACTAATACAGAAATTGCCCTCCTGGCAAATTAAGAAAACAACGGGCATACACCTCAAGTGGCCCCTTGAGAATAAAACTAAACAATATATACCGAACCCAAAACTAATCTACACGATGCCGCTCTTATTAGGACTCTCAATCTCCCCGTCTCCCTCTCCGCATTTGCTCCAGAGATTGTGACAAAATCAGCTTAGCTTGATGCTGCTCTGATCGCTCTTGTTTCAGGTTTCGCATTCGAATTGCTGCAATGATTGCCAAACCGGCTGACTTCAGCGTTGGTCGGGTCTGGCGATTTCGTCGGTCGGGATAGATACCCATCTGCTCAAGCATATACAAGTTGGCTTTGTTGCTATTCTCCTGTTAGTATCGCCTCTGTTATGCCGGCTAACACCACTATACATACCAAGCTTCGAAACTACCAATCTGCATAAGGAAGAACTTTTTCATGAACGCAGAATCATGTCGTAATAGCTCTCCGTGCTCGATCTTTGCCTTCTGGTATCGAATCTGCAGCGCCAGCGCCCGTAACTCAGATTTATGCCGCGCCTCAATCTGTTCCAGCGGTTCCTTCAACGATTTTCCCTTCAGTAGCTGCTCCGCTGCTGCTGCCATCTTTCGCTTGAACAAATTTTTAGAAATATCAAACTCTTGCCTAGTTGAATGCAAGGCCGCTAAAGCCGAGTCACGCTCACTGCTTACTGTTTCGACCAAATTCTGCATCTCGTCCTCTTTCTGAATAAGCTGCGCCTTAACCACATCCAGCTCATTCTGGGCAGCGGTAAGCTGTGCCCGTAGTTGCTCCTGATCGCTCTTCGAGATTGTGTGGCTCGTATTGTCTCCAAGTGCTACCTTTGACTCAAGCTTCATAATCTCAGTCTCCTTCTGCCGTACCGACTTCTTTGCTTCCTGTAGTTGTTTCGCCAGAGCAGCGTTCTTCTTTGATATCGCATCCGCTCTCCGTTGTGCGCTTTCTTTCAGTTCTGCCTCATCGTCAATCCGCTGCTCGTAAGACTCAATCATGCTTTGATCAGCCCCGCTACCGCCTCGCTTGAGTTTGTGAAGCTGTGTCTTAAGCTCAGCCAGCTCCTTAGCATCCATCTTGCGAGCGCTCTCCAGTTCCAATATTCTGGCCTGAGCATCTTCCACCTCTGCCAGCTCATCTGTAGCTTTCACGCGATCACGGCTTCCAGAACGCAAATCACTCCTGGCTCGCAATAGTTCTGCCTCGAGCTTAGCATTCTTTGACTTTAGATCCTTGAGCACGTCACGCTCCTTGCTGGCAGTCGGTGACGGCAAGTCAACATCGCCGCCAAGAACTTCCTGTAAGTCGTGCGATGCTTTTTCAGCCTTCTCCTTGAAAGTTGATGCTTCCTCTTGCGCGGTCTTTAATTGTGACTTCAAAACGTCAATCTCGGATTTCATGCTGTCGAAAACTCTTTCCCGGTTAAGCGATTGTGTGTCGTGCGTAGTGTTCGCTTTGTTCTCGTCGCCATCTTGCTGAAGGGATTCGATGGTGTCCTGAAGTTGCTCGATCTGTCGTTCAGCGTCTGCTAGCTCCTCCTTTGTCTTTTCCAGCTCCTGCTCCTTCGAATCAACCTCCTGGCTAAGAGACTGGTTCTCGTTTTTAAGCTGCTCATTCTCGTCTTCTAATTGTTCAACAGTACGGAGAAGTTGCTTCAGATCCGACTGTTCGCTCTCTGATTCTTCCAGTTGTTGCCGGTAGTCCTCCATCTCCTTCTGCAACTTTTCAATTTCAGACCGCGCGTCGAACAATTCACCGGTAGCCTTTTTGTTATCTTCAAGAAGTTGATCTAGTCTTGCACGCTCTTCGGATGACATGTCTTCCTTTGTCAGATCGGCGATCACATTGGCTGTCAGTTGCGAGATCTTGTCCTCAGAATCTGTAAGCTGTTTCTTCAGACGATTGAGCTCCGCCCTCAACGTGACCTGTTCGGCTTTCATTTCAGCGTTCTATTCAATTTGTTAGCTATTAATATTGCAAAGCATTCGAGTTGCAAAGCATTCGAGTACCGTACCTGCTCAATAGTAGAACTGTATGCTTCAGGAGTAGTGTCTTTCAACTGCTGTGTCAGGAAATAAATCCGCAGCTTGAGACCAAAGTTCTCCTTCTGTATGTCATCGATAGCCTAGTAAAATTATCAGCGACCAACTCTTCCTATCCCGCAAATGACGCGTGTAAATACCTTCTCCTGTTCACGGAGAGTCATCATGTTTTCTCCTCCATTAACATTCCGTCGTAGAATAGGCGACGCGTTCTGATTGTCTGTTTGTTTTGGTGGCCGTATGCTGGCGCTGGTTAACTCCTCCATACTGGCCGTGTATTCAGCCGTGTCATCCACAAAACTAGGAAGACCAGGTGATTTTTGCGAGAAGTCTGGCAGCGGAGGAGCCCCTACTGCTGCTGTGCCAGCCGATCGAAGTGCTGATTTCTTGACCGCGCTCCGCAACAGCGGCGTAAACTCCCGGTTGTTACCAACCCGGTTGCCATTGCTCTCGTTCGTCATATCTCGAAATTGCTCGCAAAGTGCACTGCTGCGAAGTGGTGTTGATTGGGCGCGCGTCGGGATCTGTTTGGTAGCAGACAGAGAACTCGGACGCGATTTAGTCGGCACAGCGAAGGAGTTGTCGCGGTCGAATAAGGAGCGATTCTCAATATCTCTCAACCTGCCGTCAAAGGTTTCGGTAGGCTCAGCAGTCCTTGTTGACATGGCCGGTGGTGGTGAGGCGGAATGATGGTGGTATCGCGTCACGCTCGCGAGGTTGAGGACGAGTATTTGGTTTGTTGTTCGAGGTTGCGAGGTGCGACGCAAATCCCAACGCGACGTGTTGCCCGGACAACGCCAGGACGTCAACATCAAAACAATGCGCCGCAGCCAAATAAGGGTTACCAAAATTGTCACGCTACTAGTCACATGACATTAGGGCCAAGGGTTTCTCTTTGCGGCAAGCATCAATCGCGTCTCGACGATATCAGTTCTAACTGATTGATCGCGACGCAGGTAGCACCACACGGTTGTCAGTATTTACTCTACTGGGCTGACTTCTGCTGCATAAGCCAGACACTATATCTATTTGCCTGCTGCAGTTGGGAGATCTTGGGAACGATGACGACCCTTCCGACAGCGATCAACCCGAAGGCGCTCAAGGCCGAGGCGCTATCGAGCTTTCTTACTCTTCTAGAATCGGTATGTTTTTTGGGGTTACACAGACGACGTTGTGTTATGCTTGCAGTTTGATTCTGGTTATGTGGTATCTAATTGGCTGTCTTCTAGGTCCGAGGAAAGAAGTCGTTGATCCTGGACAGAACCCTGTCTGCCCCGTTAAGCCATATCGCTCGCTTCTCGGTGCTTCAGGTGAGCCATGGTTTGATACAGTACAATTGGTGCAATTGTTTAATGATTCTGCGTAGGAACATGGCGTGGACAATATATTTTGGCTGGACGATGGTCCGCAGAAGGATAGCGCTATGAGGAACATAGTGTATTTAATACGAGGAGATATCAAGAATGCCCAGACGGCATGCGGTATGCTTCATCCACTCAAAGGATCTTTGGCTCAATCCACTGACAACCTATTTAGCTCAAATCAAGAAGCTGCTGCAGACCTCGGATGTGGAATTTGATTTCAATGTGTTCGTGTATCCACGGAAGATGCTTTCTATTGAGAAAGTATTTGAGGAGGAGGGAGTTTTAGGCGACGTTGCTATCAGCGAATGGAATCTTGGGTTCATACCATTAGAAGAGGATTTATTCAGCATAGAATTGCCTGAAGCAGGTTTCAAGGATATGTACCTGGTAAGCATTGCTTTGATTCTGAAATTGTCAAATCTAACTGTTTATCCAGAACGGACTGCCCACGACTGTTAGTTTTTCTGCGTTGGCATTGAACGCTCTTCAAAAAGAATACGGGTTATTCCCTCGTATTATTGGCAAAGGAAGCAGTGCCAAGAAGCTATGCGAGCGGTTACTCCGTATGCGGCAAGAATCGCAGGCTTCCGCTGATCAAGCCGAGTGGGCTAAGGGCGAGACCACGGCGTTTGAGCAGCTTGTAATTGTCGAGCGAGGAACAGATATGATCACTCCGTTAATGACTCAGTTGACTTATGAAGGACTGATTGACGAAATTTTTGGTATTTCCAACTCTCAGGCTGAAGTCCCTAGTACGTTATTCACAGCTGCAAACCCCAAACTACCTCCGACTACGGCTGCATCTACGGTTCCTGCAGCACAGGCTGGAGATCGAAAGTCGAGGAAGGTAGTTCTTGACTCGTCAGACGGCTTATACGCCTCCCTTCGGGACTTGAATTTTGCAGTTGTTGGCACCACTTTGAACAAGTTTGCTCGCAAGCTGAATGAGGATTACGGCGAGCGACACCAGGCGAAGACTGTATCGCAAATCAAAGAGTTTGTGAGTAAGCTAGGTGGTTTGCAAGCTGAGCATCAAAGTTTGAGATTACATACAAATTTGGCGGAAGAGATTATGAACAGAACTCAAACCGAGTTCTTCAACAGAGCTCTGGAGGTACAACAAAATCTCGTTGCTTCTGGTTTGGACACGAGCACACTAAATCAAACGATTGAGGAACTCATAGCTCGCGGTGTTCCAATTGAGACAATCCTTCGTCTTCTCGCAATTGAGTGTCTCACTAGCGGAGGAATTCGCGACAAGGAACTGGCACAGTTCAAGCGTTTAATATACGCTCAGTACGGATATGAACACATTCTGACGCTCAATGCAATGACTAAGCTGGATTTAATATACGCGCGTGGAAAAGGCAGTACAAATGCACAGCAGTTTCAGTTTTCTTCGCTGCGCAAGTCGCTGAAGCTGATCGTTGACGATGTCAACGAGCAAGCTCCTGATGATATTGCGTATGTGTACTCAGGCTATGCACCGCTAAGTGTCAGACTTGTGCAGTACGTTATCCAGAAACGGGCATTGGGAACCAAGATTTCGACCATGGGTGGATCGGGCTGGCGTGGTGCGGAGGATATTTTACGGAATCTGGTTGGTGAGCAGTTTGATGAGGTGCAAAAAAGCGATGAGAAATCAATCCGGGCGAAGGTTCTTCAGACTGCAAGAAAAGATATTAAGAAAACGGTTGTGGTATTTTTCTTAGGTGGCATTACGTTCACCGAAATTGCCGCAATGAGGTTCATTGCCAAGCAGGAGGCCGAACGGAGGAAGATCATTATTCTCACTACTGGAATACTAGATGGACAGGATATTGTGCGGATCGCTATGGACGCAACACCAGCCGGTCTATCTATTGTGGAGTAATCGCGGCTGCCATTTAGCGGATAGCATGACCATTTTCATCGGTTGCATGTACAGTGTTCCTTATTGTTTCTTTGATTTCAGGTGTACTTAAAGGTAGTTTTCGATTTAGCAGCTCATTATTGATCTAATATATATGGCGGACTAGCTATAACTAGCCATGCATACTTTGATTAGTACAGAAACATTCAAGTACAGAATGCGACCATACAATGCACCTAACTCCACGCGGAATAAACGCGTATCTAAACAAGCTAATACAGAATCCGTAGTTTGACACTAAATGGCAAACCTGGATCCGTGATACTAATTTCCTGGCCGTTTGAGACCAGGTCCTTCAGAGGCTTCGCCAAATTTGGACGAGTAGCTTCTTCGAGCTGAGGAGGCGACCGAAGGTAAAGGTTCTTCTCCGCTGTGCGCAGTGACGGCGACTTGATCCGTCTGTACGAGTTATCGTTAGTAATAACACCCTTTGCAGACTTCACAAAACAAATACGCACACAGTCTGCGTTGCAGCAAGCTTTTCCATAAATTCTTCGAGAGTCCAGTCTTCCTGGGCATAATAGTCGCTAGCAAGATTACCACATACTGGGCAGTCCTCCTTGGCCTGATGCTCAAAAGTGTAAGTGTAAACCGAGTCGTTGCCACTGTACATCATGTAGTTTGCTAAATACGGGTTGCACGTTGTTGCAATCTTCAAAGCTTCACTGCAGCATGATGCTAATGACAGTTAGCTACGGATCGACAAAAAAACAGTACAGAAAAGCATAGAGTAAAACATACCGGCGATAATTGCGTTTGTGGACGCGATTGCTGGAATGATGTTTTTAGCAACACCTTGGGTAAGTGAGTAAGTAACTCCGCTAATCTTGAACAGTTCCGCGCGCTCCAGCGCGGTGTCGTAAAGCCACTGTATATGATCGGGATTGTCGTTATCTAGTTTTTTATCTATATCAAAGGTTAGATCCGAAACTAAGGCCATACAGTAGCTCTTCTTACCTGCAAATATCTTGGGCCATTCCAGTACAAGTGCCCATTCGATACAGTGCTCGGGTAGACGAGGTGTGTTCGCAATTGTGCAAATAGGAAATGTTTGTTGGGTTCCTAGCATATCAAGAGAGCACTCGTAACACGATGTGATCGTTGGCAGGATCACTCTTGCCTGTCCCTTGAACCCTATACAGAGTCATTAGTACATCGAACGTACTCCCATTCACTCGCTTGTCTACCCACCTTCAGTACCACCGTCAATTAATGGCTTCAGACTCTCAGGATTATTCATATCCACCATGTTGACAAGGGTCGCATTGATCCACCGCCGCGCCTCCACATTATCCAGTCCGCAAATCACAATACCAAATTGAGAATAGTAAGCCTCGTCTTTATCCTGGATCTTGCCGAAATACGGCGAGATTGAAACTCCTCGGACTCGCTTCATAACAAATTCAGCAGCAACCAATGCCTTGCTTTTGCCGACATCAGTTGGGCGAAAGAGGAACTGTCGGTTCAAGTTTGAGATATCGATAGTGTCCATGTCAATTACATGGATGTCCGTGAAGCCAGAAAGCGCGAGATTCTTCAATATTTCGCAACCTAGACCACCCGCTCCACTAAATTTCAACGGTAAGCTTCCATTGCGACTAAATACGGCCCAAATCCGATAACGACAGCTTACATGACCCTACAAACATGCAATGTTAGAGAATGTTCCTCGCACTCCAAGTTTCGAGACTTACAGGATCTTCATTGAAGAGAGAAAGTCATAGACTTCAGGACCCGGTACATAGGCCTCGTCCGAGTAAGGTCCCGCTCGGGATAGTATCCGCTTCAGCGCCGTTCTAGGTAGCAATCCGCGTCAGTTGAGATGTGGTAGTAGGGATGGCACATGCTGATGCATACTTGCGAGCCGGAGACTCAATCATTGTCGCCATTAGGAATGCTATAGATTGCAATTTGCACAATTCACGAGCTCTATAACTGACCGACAACAAATGTGTATATACTAGTTAAAGATTTTTTTATATCAAATCAAATAGCTGAACTGATTGTCAGGAGTGAAGGACAACTGCGATGGATATGATGTAATCCCAAACCGATCTTTAGCAGCTTAAGCTGGAGTTATAAACACGGAAATTCTAGCGCAACGCTTGTGCATTTTGTTTCAATTTAAAGACCCGTAATAGCTTTCCTCAAAGCTTCGCATCCTCGATCTGGACCCGGTCGGCATATATTTTGGACTGTCTTGGTCGTCACGCGCTCTTCCTGTTGATCTTTGCTATAGAAACTTGCTTCTCCATACTCGAGACTGTATAGACAGAAGTTCGATCTTTTCAAGTCCAAGCTAAACGATCCACTTCAGCGCGAACCATGGCGGGAAAGAAGACTGAAAATACCAAGAAGGTAAGCTGATCCACTGATCAATGCACCGCTCGTTGCATAGATGATCCGACTGAGTTTGGTTCTAACTGTTCTATAGGTGGCGGGAAATGCACGCAAGGCGGAGGCTGCTGCTGCAAAGCAAGCTGTTCAGAACCAGAAGGTAGCACAGCAAGAGGACCAAGAGTGGTCCAAGGGCTCCAAATCGAACGCGAAGAAGGAAGCGGAAGACGCCAAACGCGCCGAAGCTCTGCGCAAGAAGCAAGAACGCGAGGCGTTGATGAAAGAAGAGATGGCAGCGCTGCCAACAAAGCCCAAGGGCGGACCTACCCGTGGACAGGAGAAGGTCGCGAACAAGAAGGCGGGCAAGATTGACGACTTTTTGAGCAACAAGGACTCCGTCTCACTGAATGCGTCGAACATTGACGATGCGCTGGACGCCCTGTCTATTTCTGGAGCCGGAAGTGGATCAAAGGGACCGCAAGGCGGGGTAGAGAGACATCCAGAGAGACGATACAAGGCTGCGCTGATGGCCTACGAGGAGCGACGAATGCCCGAGGTGAAGGAGGAGTACAAGGGCTTGCGCCAGAACCAGATGAAGGATTTGATCAAGAAGGAGTTTGACAAGTCCGAGGAGAACCCGTTCAACCAGGTCACGGTTCGTCACAATGCCACGCAAGACGAAATCAAGGCTGTGAAGAGCAGCATCAAGGACTCGACCGAGCGGAGACTGGCAGCAAGGGAGTAGAGTGCATACATAATTAAGACGAAGACAGTCTGTAGTCTTCTCAACTCCATTGGAATTTTCCGCGAGCAAAAGTAATTGTATTATCTTTCAAAATTGTTTATTTTGACTGCACATTCGACCAAGCATTCGTATGCTACATGCTATACACTGAAATCAGATTACCTGCTCAAATCGAGCGTTGATTAGCACACCATACAGCCCAATTACAATTGACTAAACCATGAAACACCTTCATATACTCTATACTCCTAGATACCAAACTATTACCTTTCCAAAATCAAAGTCCAAATCCAAATCCAAGCATGCGCAGTCATTACATTATCAAGTCATATAAAACCAAAGTCTAGTTTTTTCCCCGTGATCACGATACATATTCAAAGAAATGCTCTATACGGTTCCATTCGTCCCAGCCTTATCGTCAGTCGCTAGAATGACCAATCCCTCAGTCAGTCCTCTCGCCATCGCACTCAACACGCCGGCGCTAAGATTCAAAACACGAATGCCGGTTGTACTATGAGAGAACCGGTCTACAAGTGCACAAGAAAGGCCAAACCCTCGCTCTGCAATCATGTATTCGCGTTCCTTTTCTGCAAGTTTGCGTAGTATCGACATAATAGCTGGAGTTGAGGTCTTCATGGCCACCGCCAGCGATCGAATGAGCTGGACTATCGTATCTTCCAGCTTCGAGGAGTTCTGGTAAGTGTCCCGCGACTCCGCTGGGTAGTCAAGCTTAATTGGAGCACCCTCTGAGCTATGAAAGTCCCGACGAATACACTCTTGTTGGACCACTTCCTCGGGAATCGATCTGCCAATTTCAAGCAGCTCCACCAAACTCATGTCGTCGGGAAGTGCTCGAAGTAGGTAAGTCAACGCATGGATATAAAGCTGACGGCCAATAACAGACTGGCGAGGATCCTGAACCTGTTGCTGCGCGTCAGTGTTATCGCCGTCACTGCTGTCTGGCGGCGTTGGAGCTTGATCGAGCTCGTCCACTGCTAATGCGACCAGATGTTGTCCTATTGACAGTAAGTACCTCAGCTATAAAGAACACAAACTTGGAGTCCTCACCATGCTTTGCAAACTTTCTCTTTATTCCTCCAGCGCTGTACGCATCCTGACGATCTTGATCCACGTCATGAGAAGCTTGGTGATACGGAGCGATAGCCTCTCTGTGCTCGACGTGATCAATCGTCGTCTCTGATTTGAGATGCGACGACTTGCCACGCTGAACTACTGAAATCGCATAACTAAGCACAGAAACGGGGAGCTGAACAGGCGAGTATAGAATGGTCGACGACAGGCTCCGATACTGCGCCAGGGCTTCAGGGGTCGAGGTCATGTTCGTGAAGTCGTGAGGTCGTGAATCGTGAATCGTAAATCTTGCCTGTGCCCTGTATAGTATATATAGCACAATCCTAAGAGTCTAATACGATCAAACAACCGCGACAGGCAAAAGATATGTGTATATTCTCGATTCAAGCTGGCCTCAAAGTGGCGTGGCGGCTTTCTATAACTCGGGCGATATCAACAATGCATTTTCCACGTTTACGCTCAGGCTTTTTCACATGTCTCGGAAGTCAGAGGTCAACAACAACCGCTAGATTCTTCAAAAACATACAGTATACTTCTTTATTTTAATTGGACTTATTTCCAAAAACAAAAATAGTGAATAAATCAAGCAATCAAAAATAAAATAAACCAGAGTAATATTTTGCAAAAAATGGGCTCATCCCGGGTTCGATCCGGGGTCACCTGCAGTTTGCAAACACAGTCCGCAGAGCTTCAGTTTTCACCCGAAGCAGGCATACTACCACTATACTAATAAGCCGTTTTTTTTGTTTAAAGAATACTGGTCCTTTATAAAGCCCAAATTTCGGCCTAAAACAGCGCAATCACGTGATGCTGAATTACCTGTTAGTGCTCTGTCGTCTCCAGAAACATGAATTAATAGTTTTAAGAAGTTGTAAGTATCTTCAGAAAAAAATAATACAGCGTCTGAAGTAAATTCCTGGACTCCAGCAGATATACTTGTGCTGTGAGAGCTGCTCAAGTGTGCGGATATTTTTTTAAAAACTCCCGTTAAAATCTGGCATGCAGCGGCGTGGGGCTCACGAAACCTGGCCCGATCGCGACTTTAACAATCGCGTACAACATATGTCGACGTGGCCTCTATAATTCTCGCAACAATCGGTCTTTAATTGTATATCTATAGCTATTATATTGCAGGATTGCTTCATTGAACTCTTGCTAGTTATTTTTATATTCGCAGTTCAGGGAAAATGGTAAGATACTTAGCAACGGGGTCCAGAGCAAGCGTGGCGACTAACCTCTCTTCTCCAGGCACAGACTCCAGTTCAGCGAATAGCGAACCAGAAGTACGCGAAGCGGGAGGAGAAGAAGAAGGGACGGCCTACATCTACCACTGCGAAGAAGACTTCGGCAAAGCCACCTGTTTCATGGGGCTGGGTCTGTACGTGATGTAGAGTCCTCATTGATCTTGATCGTTACTGACATGTGCTTAGATCTATTTGGATTTTTGATTGCGGGCGGACTCATTTTGGAGCTCATCAACTTATTTTTCTCGAAGTAGGGCGGGTCGATACATTGATTAGTTGAGGTTTTTTGGAACCTGGGCCGGGGAATCGAACAAGGAAGGCGCAGCTGGTTACTCGTGCGAACCGGACAGAGAAATCTCCAACCACATGCAGCAATGTCTACACCTTATGCTATATTATCTGTAACTATTTAGTCTATACGATTTGTTTTCCCTTGAATAATATTTGTCACATTCATCTGATACGGCAGCAAAGCTTGGTGTTTGATCTCGATTGTCATGGACAATCTAGAACTTCGTGCTAACGGCCACTCCGCCACTGGCCAACGAAATCACTATTAACTCTACGAGACTATTATTCCTATAGCACCATGGACCTTGGACAACTGGCCACGATACCAACAGTCGCCAGTATATGTATTATTGACATTTAATTGTGCTTCCCATGTGCACGAATTGTCTGGAGGTTATGACGAGATCGATTGTAGTCACGTGGCCATGTAACTACAGGCAAATTTTAGGTTCAAATTTTAAACTCCCAATTTTCTTGATCTCGAGAAATATTTTTGAAGACGCGTTGAACATAAAGAGATCATGGTACTGAGCAAACTGATATGCTGAGTTATATTTAAAATAGATATACGTCTTATATAGAGGAGACTTTTTTGGGGAGACTTGCTGCTTCGAATATTGAAGACTCAGCCCATCATGGCTTCCCAGACAACGCTGAAAACAGCGTTCTCGCACAGTTCGATAGAGCCTTTTTTCACAGGCGGTGCGGCCTCCGTGAGCGAGGATCAGACCGTTCTAGCAACCGCATATGGGGAAGATGTTGTTCTTACAGAGTTTTCTACGGGCCGGAGGATCCAGAAAATCAAGGGTGTATGTATCAAGCTATGACTAGAGCGAAAGGAAGCGTGAAACTGACTAGGAATAGGATACTGAGCAAGTAACCTCGTTAGCGCTCTCGCCAGATGGAAAATATCTTGTGGTATGTTCAAGATCGCTGCAGATGCGAATCTTTGAACTTCCGTCATGCAAGCTTCTTTCGTCTGTAAAAGCGCATGAGGGCCCCGTCATTGTAATGCATATCGACAACACTTCAACGCTTGTCGCTACCGGTGGTGCAGATGGTGTTGTCAAAGTTTGGGACATTGCCGGAGGATTTAATACTCATGTCCTGCGAGGTCACCAGGGTGTTATTTCTGCAGTGCGGATATATGGCCAGAAAGGTGGTACTCGGTGGCAGCTGGCCTCTGGATCAGATGATACTCAAGTACGCGTATGGGATCTGGTCAAGCGCAAATGCGTAGCCGTGCTGGAAGATGGCCATGTCAGCGTGGTCAGAGGTCTGGATTTCAATGTTGACGGAACAGTTCTCGTCAGCGGAGGTCGGGACAAGGTCGTCAACGTATGGAGCATGAAAAATTACACATTGATTAAGACCGTTCTGGTCTTTGAAGCTTTAGAGACAGTTGGATTTTTGGCTCCTGGAACTTTGATCGGAGGTCATGAACAATTGATTTACACTGGTGGTGAAAAAGGAATCGTCAAGCTCTGGTCTGCCAAGACAGGAGAGGAGGAGACAGACGAGCAGCAAAAGCTCATTACATCAGAGGAGGTCGGTGTATCAGACGTACTGTATGTATAACCTTTAGTTATTGGAGGTGTTTTGCACAGCTAACAAGCATAGTTATTATCCTACTTGGCAGAGTTTTGTCGCTGTTTTGTCAGACCAGACAATTCTTGAGCACTCTCTGGCGTCTACAGATATCCCAATTGTGCGACGGCTATCTGGAAACAACGGTGAGGTCATTGACCTTGCGTACGTAGGACCTGTTGACGAAGATGGCGCTTCACAGTTCCTTGCGCTTGCCACGAACTCACCGGAAATCCGCGTCATCTCTGTCGCCACGCAATCCTCGACGATTCTCACCGGACACACCGATATCGTCATTTGCATTGACGCATCCCATGACGGTCTATGGCTTGCAAGCGCAGGCAAGGATAATGTTGCTCGCATCTGGCGGTGGTCGCAATCAGAAGACGATGAAACAGCGACGGGCTTCGAGTTATATGCGTCTTTCACTGGTCATGTCGGTTCTATTGGTGGTGTTGCGCTAGCTCAGCTTGTACAGCAGTCGGAGTATCCCCGATTTCTCATTACCGGTTCTCAAGATATGACGATTAAGCGTTGGGCTGTACCTTCGCTTTCTGCTGCTGGTGAGGAGGTTGTTCACGTTGCCAAGCCAGTATACACAAAGAAAGCGCATGACAAGGATATCAACGCCGTGGCTGTGTCTCCCAACGATGAACTATTTGCCACAGCTTCCCAGGATCGAACAGTGAAAGTCTGGGACGCTCAAGAAGGCGAGGTGGTAGGAATTTTGCGCGGACACAAGCGAGGTGTGTGGAGCGTCAAATTCTCAGCATACGACAAGAATATTGTCACTGGCAGCGGAGATAAGACGGTCAAAGTATGGAGTATCCGGGATTATACTTGTCTAAAGACGTTTGAAGGGCATACCAACTCAGTGCTGAAATCTGTGTTTATTAGTAATGGCACACAGGTGGTGAGTGCAGGTGGTGACGGACTGGTGAAGGTCTGGGATGTCAAGAGTGGAGAGTGCAATGCGACTCTGGACAATCACGAGGACAAAGTGTGGTCCTTAGCACCGCGACAAGATGACAAGGTTATTGCATCTGGTGGAGGTGATTCAGTAATCACATTTTGGGAGGATGTTACGGAGGCCGAATTGGCGCGAAAAGCGGAAGAAGAAGAAGCATTGGTGGAGAAAGAGCAAGACCTGGCGAACTACATTTTCCGCAAAGATTGGACCAACGCGGTTCTCTTGGCTTTGTCGCTTGATCATCCAGGTAGACTACTGAGTTTATTCCGCACGGTTATGACAGAGCACAATGAACCTGGATCGATTACTGGTCTGCGAGCCGTTGACGCTGTGATCTCAGGGCTAGAATCGGAACAGGTCGCGCGACTATTGCGGCGCGTGCGCGACTGGAATACGAATGCGCGCACGGCCTCAGTGGCACAGCGTATTCTTCATGTGATTTTAATCACATACCCTCCGGAAAAGTTCATAGAGATTGACGACGTCAAGCGAACTCTGGATGCACTCGTTCCTTACACTGAGCGACATTACACGCGGATGACGGAGATTTTGGAAGAAAGCTATCTGGTAGACTTTACGTTGCGACAGATGGACGAGGTAATGATGCTGCAGAGTGATTGATATCTTTAGAGATCTAAAATGTAAATAATTCTAATGCAAAATATATGTACAATGACTTGGTATAGCTTGTAAGAACCTATCCGGATCCGCCAACCAACTTCCTTCGGGACTCTGCTTGAATGTCTTTATGAACGTCCGCCATGCGCTTCTCAAAAGCGTCAATCATAATCTGAGCGACTTTCGGAGCAAACTGTGCCGATACGGCGTTGTAAAGTGGACTTGAAAACTGGAACTTCAAGTCCAATACCAAACGTGCTTGTGATTTCGTCTCAGGGGACGCTGTCTCTCTGCCAGGCAAGATACGCCACCGGGTATATAGCACTTTGAACAAGGAATGCTTAAACGATTCCGCCTACTCCAATTAGCAACCAATTTAAACAGCTTGAATACATGATAGAACTCACAATGACTGTATGCGGCTCTTCACAACTCAGCTCGCTCTCAAAACTCTCCTCAAACGCCCGCCATCCTACACCAAGTGTAGCCTTTATGGGCTGTTTCGTTTGCGGGTCACGATGCGTGACAGTTGACTCAACACAGTACGGCACGAATTTGCAGTACTCGTCCACGTTCGAGACTACTGAGTAGAGCAAGGCCGGCGAATATGGCAGCGCACGTGTAAGCGAAACAGTCTGGACGGGCGTGCTCAGACCGGGCGGTGTCGGAAAGGAGAAGAATTGCCGATGAAGCGGTTTCTTAGACAAGCAAACCAGCGCGTTAACTGCGGTCCGCGGACGCGCCATGAGAGAATCGCTTGCTCACCGAAGATGCTGAGCTGTGTGCTATTCGAGATCCCGACTGGAACGTGGGAAGTTATAGGCGTCAAAAGTCGTGCGGCTGGAGCATCGATCCGCGAGAATTCGAAGAATTGAATTTTAAATCTTCACCGCGAGAGATCAAGAACATAATTATACAAGAGCTCTCACAAAATCAAATTTACATACTCTATGCAGAACTCAAAAGTGCAATGACTGAGACTCTTCAGTCTTCACAGTGAGAATTTAAATGAAATAACTATAGAGAGGCTGTGAGCCTACGAGAGGTCATCTCCAGCGTTCGCAATTCCTGAGGAAGAAGTCTGTCCCGAAGCAAAGACAACGGTTGATCCGAAAGAACCTCAAAATACTATTTACTATATATACAAAATGCCTCTAAAATGCATCCATTAGGAACTCCTACCAAAACCGAAGCTTACTCCAAAATCCCGCGCTGCTGGAGGGTGTAATTAAACTGGAAGGCGCGGCACGCTGCCGTTGCCGTTCCTCAAGAAGCGCGTTGAGTTCGGCTTCAAGTTCTTTTTCTCGTGCTATAAAGTCAGATAGTTGCACAACTCTGGATAAAAAGAGATATAAGTACCATCTAAGTGCGCCTCGACCTCGTCGGTCTCAAGCTTCCACCAAGCCCAGTGCATCAGCATGTACACGAGCGACGCATACAGATAGACCTTTCCAACCGGCCAGAACTGCGAGGATCCCTAAAAAGTGTCAATGCAGACAGATTAGACAAAAAGGGACGTCTCTTACAAAAGGCTTTGGTAGCTTCGCAGCCTCAGCTTGGGTCGCGGCACCGCGCCGGGCGAGAAGCAGTGCAGACCGGGTAGTGAGCCGGGGTGCTAGATGTGAATTGCGCTGAAGAAGACACTTGGGCGAGAGCAGCAGCACTCTACTTGTCTGACCAATTGACGGCGGCATTGAAGGCTAGGACTGTGGTAGGACTTGGCTGTGTGAATGGGCAGCTCTTAGATATGGCAATCAAATGCGTGAAGTCGAACGAGATGTGGGCTCGGCCAGCAAGGGTTAGGGTGCATACTTCAAGCCGCATCATAAACGGCTCTGGGGTTTTGCACGTGACCGAGAGCGCTGACGTATGTGATGACTGATCGGTGGCGAGTTAGAAGCGTGAAAACAGTCAGATAATTCACGATTTATCGCCATAGTTTGGCAATACAGGGCTTAAGACTACAGGGCTACAGAGCGTCAGCAGGCGAACTGTTGTGGTCACGCGCGATCGCCGGTCACGTGCCGCCGAATCGGGCGGGGAACGCGGATTAGAGTTCGGCCGAGGATTTCTGGCAAAAAGAATAAAATGGCACGATCTCCCGGCGCGGCGACTTCGCTCCCTCGTCACTTCTCACTTCTTGCAAACTGTACCACCCCGACTTTCTCGCCCTTCTTGCAGTCTCCAAGAGCGTCTGTCTCTCAATCATCTTCCTGCGCTGGGCTCACACGCCTGCCGCGTCTGCGCTTTCACTCGTCCCGCTCCGAGTTCTTCCGAGAATCCTCCGTCTTCTTCCTCGCCAGCTGCTCCTCCGACTCCAACTCCAACTCCGCGTCAGCACACACGCCATCCACCCACAATGGTCAAGTTCTACAAGTCATACTACACACACAATCACGACTTCAAGACCTTCAGCATTGCGTATTTTCTGCGCTACCCAAAGTACGTATTTCCAGTGCTCACTCTGCCTCGAGCTCCTGCTGACTTGCTGTCCTTTTTAGCCCTTATGCCACTCATGTTCTCAGCGTCGACACGCTAGATCGCTTCGTCGATGAGCAGGGCCGGCTGGTCACTCATCGATTGGTCGTCAAGCGTGGCAAGCTTCCCAAGTGGTGCCGGACCCTCCTCGCGTCCTCCAGCATCAACATCTCGGAGAGCATGATTCTCGAGACTTCCATCATCGACCCCAAGAAAGAGCTCATCCTTTCCGAGACGAAAAACATTGATTTTACGCGTATCATGCGTGTCGTCGAAACCGCGCGGTACCAGGGTGGTCTCGGCCTTGACAACCGCCCGCACGTCACGGCCTTCACCACCGTGTCCTTCCTGTCATCATTCGGCTTTGGCTCCATGAAGGAGCGCATGGAAACCTGGGGCCAAACGAAAATGGGCGAGAACCTGTCTCGCTCTCAGAAGGGCATGGCCTTTGTCATGGACAGACTTCGTGAGCAGGGAGGCAAGATTAAGGCCTTCCAGCTCGCCATGCAAAAGGACGCTGGCTTGATCGTCGTCTAGTACATACTTTAGCAGTTGCTATGCGTTTTGAAAATGTTTTCCATCGTTTGTCTTGTTTTGTTTAGTTTTGTTGCTCTTGGCGTTTGGATTTTATCATCTCCAGTCATTCATTTTGTTGGCGCTTGGTTTTCGGCTCATGCATGTACATACGCATACAAATGTATACTTATGAATAACTTCATCTTCCCAAAATTGTAGTATCGGTCTGTTGGTCATCGTAACAGTTACTTGTACAGTCCTGCCGTACATAAATGACAATTTATATGAGAGCATCCGTAATCTCGCAAAGGCGTGTCGTCTCGCCAACGACTACATGATATGATTCAATCAAAGATGCACGCTCTAAGCACAGTCTAGAAGATATATTTACTCGCGAGCCAGCTACATGATAACTTTACAATGCCAACTGTTCGCATGACCATCCATAACTGGTCGCACCTATCGTCGCGGCATTCCCCGTCCGCGTCCACGCCCTGGAGCCTGCGCCTGCTGGCTCTCCTCGTTCTTGACCGTCTCATCCACCGACAAAATCAAGCATGCCGCCTCAGCAGCAGACTGGATCGCGTTAATCTTCACCAAAGACGGCTCCCACACAAACTTCTCCAGGTTGTTTGAGATATCCTCAGTGTCAAAGTCAACACCAGCCCAAGTCTCGCCGCGGCCGTGACGCATGCGCAGTCTGTTCAACAGATCTGTAGCATCAAATCCGGCGTTATCGCACAACTGTCGAGGAATGACCTCCAAAGCCTTGGCAAACGCGGCAATCACAAGCTGCTGCTTGCCCGCAATCGTGCGCGAGTAGTCGCGCAGGTACTTGGAAACCTCCATCTCGATCGCGCCACCTCCGGCAACCACAGCATTGTTCTTCACAGCCCGCTTGACGATCATGATCGCGTCATGCATCGAACGCTCAACTTCCTCAATGAACTGATCAGCACCACCGCGGAGCACCAGCGTGCAGGTCTTGGCCTTCGGGCATCCCGTGAACAGGTTGTATCGCTCTCCTCCGATCTGCTTCTCCTCAAACTTCTCGCACGTACCAAGGTACTCCGGCTTGATGTCAGAGCATGTAGACTGGATGCTACCACCAACAGCCGACAGTACTCGCTCCATATCATCGGCCGCAACACGGCCAGCACAGAAAATATCGCGATCAGCAAAGTATTGCGTAGCAAGATCACCAATAGGCAGCTTAGACAATACAATCTTGGCACCAGTGTTGAACACCGCCTCAAGCTTATCGTAAATAATCTGCCACTCCGTGTCCACGATCGCCTGGTACTCAGACACTTCCTCCACTCGCACCTCTGCGTTGTCCTTCTCCGCCTTGAGCTCAAGCTCGACGTTCAGACACACAATAGTCGGGTTTGTGAAAGCTTTAGGCTGCTGCTCAAAACCAGCATATGAAAACGTCTTCTTAAACGCGACACCATCCACCAAAAACGAGTCCTCCAGATTTCCGCCGGAGATCTTCTTCACTCCAATCAAGCTCTCGTCCAGGTCATCCTGGTCCAGCGACAATACTGCATCAACAGCCATCTTCTTGAACACGTCCGAGTTTCTGTGAATCAGCTTTGAAGACATGGCCGTCTCTGCACACTTCTCCAAAAGATCTCTAAATTCACTGCACATTGTTAGAAAAAGTACGCATAACACTGAACCATAACATTCACACGTACACTGGATCTGAACGATCAATCGTGACAGCAAGCTCCTTGATCTTATTCACCGCAAGCTGAGCTGCCTTCTTGTATCCCTTCGCAATGATATGCGTCGACACGCTCTCATCGACAAACGCTTTGCTCTCTCTCAGCAGCTCACCCGCCAGGATAGTGACACTAGTCGTACCATCACCAACCTCAGAGTCCTGCGCGCGCGAGATATCAACGAGAACCTTCGCCGCCGGGTGAACGACATCAAGCAGCTTCAGGATAGTAGCACTACACGCATCGTTAGCCACACCGCATCGTGGTCCAAACCCCCTGAATAACGTACCCATCGTTCGAGATAGTAGTCGCGCCATTGGATCCAACAATCTACATATCATTGCGTCAGTTGTCAATTCGCAATTTCTAGCTCAAGAGACTACACACCAAGATATCAGAACCAAGGGGTCCAAGAGTAGGTCGAATCGTGTCCTGAATCGCAAGACAGGCATTGATGTTGCTGATGATATGGCCCCGTCCCTGCGCTGTATCCGTGCCTTCCTTAAGCACCACAATCGTGGGAGTCTGACCTCCGAAATTCATTGCTGTTCAAAGTGGTTTCTCTGTGAACTCTTATGTACAAATTTCTTTGGATTCCTATGAGATATCCACGAGCAACAGAGCAAATCGAACCTTCGCGTCGAACGCGCGTGAACTTTCAAAATTTTAAACCACAAACCCTTGCCCACCTAAGAATACTGGACGCGTCGCAAAAGTAGATCACGTGATGTAGAAACTTCACCTCGAAGAAATTGTGAGCATGATCCCGTCGTTTGGCCATCTATTCTGCAGCTCGCACGACCTGTCATGACTGATTCTGCAACAGAATCAGCTCCGGCTGGCAAGTCATCTGCGGCCTTGAACGACTTTGAGCAGCTCGAGCTGCTCGCGCTGGTGTCGAAGATCACGACAGAGCTAGAGAATCATACAGGTGCGTTACCATGCGTTGTTGACTTTCACCGCAAAGCAGTGGAATTAACGAAAATAGGTACTCGCAGTAAGGAAACAGCAGAGAAAGTACTTAAGATTTACGACAAGTCTCGCGATGTGTCTGATTTCGGAACGAACCTCAGCGCAGCGGGGATGCAGTATGCGCCACCGCTCGTGGAGTCAATTGATCGGTTCATCAGACTTATGCACCCGCGCTACCGCAAAGTAGCCTCATCATCGACCGATACCGCACCTACGAAGTTTGTTGAACGGAAAAGAGATAAAGAGGAGCGGAGCCACCATAGACGGAGGCGCGAGGAATCGCGGTCAGAAGACGAGCGCGAGGAACGGCGCCATCGGAGCAGGCGGACAGAAACTCGTGATGAGGAGGATGACAGACGACGGAGGCGGCATCGTGAGACGGACACGTTTGGCCGTGATGTGCGTGATGACCGACGGGACCGGGATAAAGATAGTACGCGGGATAGGGAACGCGACCGAGACAGCGAGCGCACACATCGGCATCGCGATTCCGATTCAAGACGCACATCAGAACGGGACTCCAAGCGGGACTCAGATCGTTCGAAACGTGATTCGGAACGTTCGTCAAGACGAGATAGAGACTCAAGCGACCGTTCAAAACGCAGACGGTCTCGATCTCCAGAACTCGATAGTGAACCCCAGTTGTACAAAGTCTACAGTGGCAAAATCAGCAACGTGAAGGAATTTGGCGCGTTTGTGACATTAGACGGTCTTCGTTCGCGTACGGATGGTCTTGTTCACGTTTCAGCTATCCAGAACGGCGCTCGCGTCGAGCATCCAAGCGATTTGTTACAAAGAGACCAACGCGTCATGGTTAAAGTCGTGAGCATCCAGAACGGCAAGCTTGGGCTGTCAATGAAAGACGTGGATCAGGAGACAGGTGAAGATCTGACTCCCGCGATGCGATTTGGAACCGGTGCAAACAGTTTTATGCCAGGCGACAAGAACGATCTGGATCCAATGGGTCCGCCAGCGTCTGTCGCTCCTGGCAACGGACGGACACGGGTGAAGAAGCGACTTACGTCACCTGAGCGATGGGAAATCAAGCAATTGATTGCGTCTGGTGTTGTCAACGCTGGAGATTACCCCGATTTGGACGATGACGTGACCGCATTAGCAGAGGAAGCCGAATACGAACCTGAGGAAGACGTGGACATTGAAGTTCGTGAGGAAGAACCCCCGTTTTTGGCAGGTCAAACAAAACAGAGTCTTGAATTGAGTCCGATTCGAGTCGTCAAAGCGCCTGATGGATCATTATATCGAGCGGCGATGACTGGTACAACATTAGCAAAGGACCGACGCGAACAGCGGCAGCAAACTGCGCGCGAGGAAGCGGACAAAAAAGTGAAGACTGCGAATCTGGAAGAACAATGGGAAGACCCGATGGTTGAAGCCGGAGCTCATGTGCTAGCGGACCAGGTCAAAAGTCGAGTAGCTGCCGGACCACGCATGCCAGAATGGAAACGCAAAGCGCTAGCGAGCGGTACTACGTTTGGCAAGATCACAAATCTCAGTATGAAGGAGCAGCGGGAGTCGCTGCCAGTGTTTCAACTAAAGGACGAGCTGATCCAGGCTGTTCGCGACAATCAGCTGCTAATCGTGGTCGGCGATACTGGATCCGGAAAGACGACGCAGATGACACAATATCTCGCGGAGGCAGGCTTTGCCGAGAACGGCAAGATTGCTTGTACCCAACCGCGACGAGTGGCTGCGACGTCAGTTGCGAAGCGTGTTGCGGAGGAGGTCGGATGCAGACTTGGAGAAGAAGTTGGGTACACGATTCGATTTGATGATTGTAGCGGACCGCGGACAAAGATCAAGTATATGACGGACGGTATTTTGCAGCGTGAGGTGCAGCTGGACCCTGAATTGAAGCAGTATTCTGTGATTATGCTGGATGAAGCTCACGAGCGCACGATTGCGACAGACGTGCTTTTTGCGCTTTTAAAGAGTGAGTTTTGACTTTGAACATTATTGAACCATATGGAGCACGGATGAGGACTAACGAAGAGTAGAAACATTGAAACGACGACCGGATATGCGATTAATTGTGACATCCGCTACGCTGGATGCAGAAAAATTCTCGGTGTACTTCAACAACTGTCCGATTTTGTTTATTCCTGGACGGACGTTTCCGGTTGATATTATGTTTACGAAGGAGCCGGAGCCAGATTACTTGGACGCCGCGCTGATCACAGTGATGCAGATTCATCTGTCGGAGCCCGAAGGCGACATTCTCGTGTTTCTGACAGGACAGGAAGAGATTGATACGGCGTGCGAGATTCTGTTTGAGCGCATGAAAGCGCTGGGATCGAGTGTTCCTGAGCTTGTGATTCTACCGGTGTACTCTGCGCTGCCGAGTGAAGTACAGAGCAAGATCTTTGATCCGGCTGCGCCGGGGAGTCGAAAAGTCATTTTGGCGACGAACATTGCCGAGACGTCGATTACGATTGACGGAATTTATTATGTCGTGGATCCCGGGTTTGTCAAGATTAATGCGTTCGACCCCAAACTGGGCATGGACTCGCTGGTGGTGCTCCCGATCTCGCAGGCGCAGGCGCGACAACGAGCAGGTCGTGCGGGCCGGACGGGACCGGGAAAGTGCTATCGACTGTACACGGAGGCTGCGTACGAGAGCGAGATGCAGCCGAGTACCGTGCCGGAGATTCAGCGGCAGAATTTGGCACACACGATTCTGATGCTGAAGGCAATGGGGATCAACGACATGCTGCATTTCGACTTTATGGATCCGCCGCCGACGAATACCATGCTGTCTGCGCTGG
Source organism: Myxozyma monticola (assembly GCA_030568405.1). NCBI lineage: Eukaryota > Fungi > Ascomycota > Lipomycetes > Lipomycetales > Lipomycetaceae > Myxozyma > Myxozyma monticola. The sequence goes on from JAJLTV010000038.1 coordinate 92,793, forward strand.
AGGAGTTGTATGCGCTGTCTGCTTTGGACGACGAAGGGTTGCTGACGCGGTTGGGCCGCAAGATGGCGGATTTCCCTATGGAGCCGGGCCTTGCGAAAGTGTTACTGGCGTCGGTTGACTTTGGTGCGTCGGAGGAGATTCTGAGTATCGTGGCGATGCTGTCTGTGCAGACTGTGTTTTACCGACCAAAGGACAAGCAGCAGCAGGCGGACCAAAAGAAGGCCAAGTTTCACGACCCGACGGGAGACCACTTGACGCTGTTGACTGTGTACAACGCGTGGAAAGCGAACGGGTTTGGCACGCAGTGGTGTTTTGAGAACTTTATCCAGGCGCGAAGCATGAAGCGGGCAGGCGAGGTCCGCGGGCAGCTTGTATCGATCATGGAACGCTACAAGCACAAGGTGGTGTCTTGCGGAGCCGACAGTGATCGCGTGCGGCGAGCGCTCTGCTCTGGGTTCTTTCGCAACGCGGCCAGACGGGATCCGCAGGAGGGCTACAGAACTCTGACGGAGAGCACGCCGGTGTACATCCACCCGTCGGCCGCGCTGTTTGGCAAGAACGCGGAGTACGTGGTGTACCACACGCTGGTGCTGACGAGCAAGGAGTACATGCACTGCGTGACGGCGGTGGAGCCGCGCTGGCTGGTGGAGGCCGCGCCTACGTTTTTCAGGGTCGCGGACCCGGCCGCGCTGTCGAAGCGCAAGCGCGGCGAGCGCATCCAGCCGCTGCACGACCGGTACGCGGCGGACGCGAACGACTGGCGCATTTCGCAGCAGCGGCGGGCGGGCAACAAGGCGGGCGGCACGTTTGGTTAGTTGTTGTATGATAGACGGTTGTATGGTGGACCTAAACCCTGTAACCCTATGACAAATAAAAAAAACAAAAAATAAAGAATTAAATAAAAAAAACCCAAAGAGGCAATGTAAACAGCGGCGGTGCGCGAGGCTGGAATGTTGGGGCGCAGCTGCGGGGCCGGCCGGCGCGCGCCACGGGGCACGCCACAGGCGGCGGTGCTTGCGTGACTTTGCGGCGCGCGCGATTGGCTGGATTATTCACGCGCGATGGCGCCATACAATGTATCCGCGCCGGGTAACACGCGCCACCCGCGGCGCGCGAGGCGCAAATCTTTCGCGCCACTCGTCCGCGCGGTGCTCTTCACGACTTTTCTTCGCCTTCACGCCCTCTCCGCACCCTCCCGCCCACCCCGCCCCTCCGCCGCCAGAATGCCTGCTCCGCCCGGCTTCGTGACCTCGCGCGAGGACGCAGGTATGTTTTGACTTTAGTACGCCGCAATTCGGCCGTAAACTGACCCACAAACAGCGGCCCGCGTGGCCTATCTCTACTCCGACGTCGTGCTCTCGGTGCAGCCCGCGCTCGCCGCGCGCTCCGGCTTCGCGACGGGCCTCGAGCGCATTGCGTCGCGCAAGACACGCGGGCTCGTCGCACCGCGCGGAACCCTGCCCCGGACGCGGACGGTTCGCGCCGGCGCGGACCCGTTCCTCGCGGTGCTGGACGAGCTCGCGACGACGGCCTTCGTGTCCGTTCTCGCGCCGTCGGCCGCGCTGCCCGTCGCGCTGCCGCGTCTTACCAAGCTTGCCGCGTTTCCCGTCGTGATCCACGTCTCGCTCTCGCGCGCCACGCCGGACTTTGCGGACGTCGCCGCGCTGCGCGACGCGGGCTTCGCCCTGCTGCAGTCGCGCTCGCTGCGTGAGGCCCAGGACCTCGCCGCCGCCGCTCACGTACTCGCGCTTGCCACCGGCCGAGCCGTCGTGCATTTCTTTGATCAGCCCGCTGAGGGAGAGGCGCCGCTGCCGTTCGAGGACTCGGAAGCGCTCGCCAAAACCATCGACCGCGACGCGCTCGTCCACGAGCCCGCACCTACCAAACCGCTCACCGCTGCCGCCCTCGGTTCCGCGTGCGACGCCGCGCTTGAGTCAATTCGCACCGCGACCGGCCGCGCATACCGCGCCTTTGACCTCCACGGTCCGGCCTCCGCAGAAACCGCGCTCTTGGTCTTTGGCTCCTCCGCCGACGCCTTCATCGCCGCCATCGCCCAGGCCGGCTGGGGCGACGTCTACGCTAAAGTCGCAGTCCTCACCGTCCGGGTCTACCGGCCCTGGTCTGCCGCTCAATTTCTCGCCGCTCTTCCGCGCTCAGTCAAGCGTCTCGCCGTGCTTGAGCAGGTCCACCGTCTGACTACGCGATGGGGTCCCGTGCTCCTCGACGTCATCGGCTCGCTCAACTCGCCCTCTCACACCGAATCGAACTCGACCTCGCCCGTCGTCGTCGGCTACCAGCTTGGCGCACTGGACGCGTCCACCGTCCGCCAGGCGCTTCGCGGAATCGTTCAGAACCTGCAGTCCGAGCGACCCATTCAGAACCTGCAAGTCGGCCAGCCGCTCTCGCACTCTGGCGACCAGGCGCTTGCGCTTGAGCAGCCCGAGCTCGAGACTGCATACTCCAAGATGCTCTACTCGGTTTTTGGCGGCAACTTGGCCATCCTGAACGCGCTCGACCGCGCCGACGCCGGCATCGCGCAGACCATCTCGAGCAGCCCCGAGTACGGCTTCGGCGCGTACCTGGCACGTGAGCAGCAGCACGACGCGTTTGTTGCTTCGCTTCGCGACGCCGTGAAGTCCGCTGCTTTGTCCACCGAGGCCTCCGCGCTCGCTTCGCGCTGGCTGCTGCTCCTCGATGAGCACGCGAGCTCCGCCAAGCAGACCGAGGCCGCCGATAAGCTCGTTGCGCAGCTTGAGTCTGACAAGTCCGACGCGGCTTCAGAAATTCTGCTTAACCGCGCTTTCCTGACTCCGCAGTCTTCCTGGATCATTGGCTCCGATGCCTGGTCTTACGATCTCGGCTCCTCCGGCGTGCATCATGTTCTGGCGTCCGGAAAGAACGTCAACATGCTCGTCATCGACTCCGAGCCCTACACGACTCGCGCCGCCGCCGACGCGAACCGCCGCAAGAAGGACATTGGCCTGTACGCCATGAACTACTCCAACGCATTCGTGGCCTCTGTCGCGGTCTACTCGTCCTACACTCAGGCTCTGCAAGCATTCATCGAGGCCGACGCCTTTGATGGACCTTCCGTCGTTGTCGCGTACTTGCCCTACAGAGAGGAGACTGACTCGCCGCTCACTGTGTTACAGGAGACCAAGAAGGCTGTAGATTCGGGATACTGGCCGCTCTACCGTTACGACCCGCACACGACCACCGACGATGGCCTGCCGAACTTCCAGCTCGACTCGAACGCGCTTAAGCAAGCCCTTCGTGACTTCCTCGAGCGCGAGAACCACCTGTCGCAGGTCGCTCGTCGCGCGCCTGTCTTTGGTGAAAATCTCGACAGCTCGTACGGCGCGGGTGTGCGCAAGCAGCAGCAGGTCAAGGCCCGTGCCGCTTACTCTAAGCTTCTCGAGGGTCTTGTCGGACCGCCTCTGACGATTCTGTTTGCCTCGGACGGTGGACAGGCTGAGAACGCAGCTAAGCGTCTCCAGCGTCGCGCCAAGGGCCGCGGTCTCGGTGCTGTCGCCATGGCTATGGACGATTTTCCCATTGAGGATCTGGCTGGAGAAGAGAACTTGGTCATTATTACCTCGACCGCTGGTCAGGGTGAGTTCCCGCAGAACGGTCGCAACTTCTGGGAGGCTGTCAAGTCTGCAACCGATCTCGACCTTGTCAACGTCAACTACGCCATCTTCGGTCTCGGTGACAGCCACTACTGGCCCCGCAAGCAGGACAAGATCTACTACAACAAGCCGTCCCAGGACATTGCCCACCGCTTTGAGATTCTTGGCGGCAAGGTCCTTGTACCGCTTGCTCTTGGTGACGATCAGGATCCTGACGGATGGTCGACCGCGTACGTTCCCTGGGAGACTTCTCTTTGGGCCGCGCTCGGTGTCGACGGAGTTGGTGGTATTGACGAGCCGCCGCCACGCACGAACGAGGACATCAAGATCGAGTCCAACTACCTGCGCGGAACTATCGTGCAGGGCCTGAACGACGAGTCTACCGGAGCCATCTCGCCTGACGATAGTCAGTTGACCAAGTTCCACGGCACGTACATGCAGGACGATCGTGATATTCGCGATGCACGAAAGGCTGCCGGCCAGGAGCCTGCTTACTCGTTCATGATCCGTGTGCGTCTTCCGGGAAGTGTATCGACCCCCCAGCAGTGGCTTGCCATTGACGACTTGGCGGATTCGCATGGAAACCACACTTTCAAGCTGACTACCCGTGGAACGTACCAGCTGCACGGTGTGATCAAGAAGAAGCTCAAGGCGACGATCAAGGGCATCAACGTTGGGCTTATGGATACTATTGCCGCTTGCGGTGATGTCAACCGTATGTTTTTTCCTTCTTGACCTTTTTTTCATGACAGAATACTGATTATTTATACAGGTAACGTCATGTGCTCGGCTCTGCCGTACAACTTCGCGCTGCACAAGGAGCTGTCCGAGTGGGCTACCAAGATCAGCAACCACTTGCTCCCCAAAACGACCGCGTACCACGAGATCTGGCTGACGGACGAGAACGACGAGAAGAAGCTTGTTTCAAGCGATGCCGTCGTTGACTACGAACCGCTCTACGGAGCGACCTACCTGCCACGAAAGTTCAAGGTCGCGATTGCATGCCCGCCGTATAACGATGTTGATGTGTACGCGAACGATGTGGGTTTGATTGCTATTCTCGATGCTGATGGAAAGCTGGAGGGATTCAACGTGCTTGCTGGTGGTGGTATGGGTACTACGCATAACAACAAGAAGACGTACCCGCGTACCGGTACGACTTTTGGTTTTGTCAAGCCGGATGACGTTGTTCTTGCGTGCGAGAAGATCATGCTCGTCCAGCGTGACCACGGTAACCGCAAGGACCGTAAGAACGCGCGGCTGAAATACACTGTCGACCGTCTTGGTGCGGATGTGTACCAGGCCAAGGTAGAGGAATTGATGGGATTCCCATTCGCTCCGGCTCGCGAGGTCTCGTTTGAGTCAAACATTGATACGTTTGGATGGCAGAAGGATGAGCGCGGATTGAACAACTACACCATGTTCATCGAGAACGGTCGGATTGAGAACGCCCCCGGGTTCCAGATGAAGGCTGGTCTGCGCAAGATTGCACAGATGATGAAGGGCGAAGCTGGGTTCCGTCTGACTGGTAACCAGCACTTGGTTCTCTCCAGCATCGCAGACGAAGACAAGCAGGCGATCGATCAGACTATGCAGATCTTCCACCTCGACAACCTGCAGCACTCTGCTCTTCGTCTGTCGTCGTCCGCCTGTGTCGCGTTCCCGACCTGCGGTCTCGCCATGGCCGAGTCCGAGCGGTACTTGCCCGTGTTTGTTTCCAAGCTTGAGGAGTACCTCGAGACCCTTGGTCTTCGCCACGACTCTGTCGTTCTGCGCATGACTGGATGCCCGAACGGTTGCGCGCGGCCATGGTTGGCCGAAGTTGCTTTGGTCGGAAAGGCGTATGGTATCTACAACCTCATGCTGGGAGGTGGATATCACGGTCAACGGTTGAACAAGCTGTACCGCGCTTCCATCAACGAGCAGCAGGCGCTTGATATTCTCAAGCCCATGTTCAAGGGCTGGGCCGAGGAGCGTGAGACCGGAGAACATTTTGGAGATTTCTTGGTGCGTAAGGAGATCATCAAGCCCACGTTGTCGGGACTTACGTTCCACGATGACGTCCCGGAGGATGAGGAGTAGTTTTGTTTAAGATGCAGTGTTTTTTTGATGAAAAGTGTTTTTTTGTTGTAGATGGAGAATTAGACGCCAAAGAGACGTACATAAGTATATAATGAATCATGATTTTGCGCATATTATCGATTACGAAGCTTCAAATCTATTAATACAACTAACCCCGGTTCTATACGTCCTATGGTCACTTCACAGCACGCTCAAAATATCAATTAAAAAAGATAGCAAACAACGCAGAATAAATAGAAAATCTGTACAGCTCTGCGACTCCGAAAACTCACCAATGATCTGCAAAACAGCACTTAACCCCACATCCAGTCAATGAACCCGCATGTCCACCCGCCCCAGAACCAGAACCGCACAAAGGACCCTAGGAAATGCGGCCACACATGATCTAACACACCCGCGCACCCGTACCCTTCGCTCTCGACTCCCTCGCCGTATTCGAGCGTATGCCGAACGGTGCAGGTGCCGAAATAGTTGTACCATTTAGGTTGCTGGCAGACTACCGTGCGATCAAGATGCTTCCACAGCGGACCGGTCGGACCTTCAATGTAGCGCCACTCAAAGGGGTGGAAATGCTGGCGTGGGTCGGAGGGAGGTAATTTGTCGTCGCCCCAGTGGCCGGCGAAGTATAGCCATTCCGCGTTAACCGAAGTCGAGTCGCCCTCACCGCAGACTAATTCACCGTCATATGTATACGCCACGTAGTTCTGGGCCGGATCCCACAATGGGCCGCGGTCTGTGAAATCAGAAAGCATCCGGAACGGAAGGTCGTGTGAATGTTGACCAGCCGAACCATAGTTTGCGTGTGTACCGCGAGCAGAGTAAATCACGGGACGATCCGGATCGTCTTCCTTCTTCTCCAGTGCACTGAATGTAAAGCCACTACCGCCACCGTGCGCAGACATCCACAACGAATGAGGTTCACCCTTGTAGAATCTCAGGATCGAGTGTTCCCAGTCGCCAATATGATTACCATACGGTCCTCCGCCCATCACAAACGGACCTAAATTAAACGGATAAAAGTAAAACCAAAACGAATCGACCCATCCGTCGCCCTTATCATACACAATCAGAATCGCGGGCGCGTTCGCGATTCGACCGGTTGTAATGTCGGGAATGTTGCCGCGACCGGTGATCCAGTCCGGATCTACGTCAAAGTCGGTCAGACATGTCAGGAACACGTCTTCTGTCCGCGGTAGCCGACCAACGTCGTAGATTGTCATTGGGAAACTGATGTCTTCCGTAATGTTTTTGTCGCCTTGCTTGGGAAACGTGTGCGAAACACTGTCGATATGGGATTAGTCCACCCTCAAGAAGCCAGCAGTCAGGGAAGAAGACTTACAATTCACGCCAGTCCGACGGCAGATAGACTTCCTCGGAATACAGATGTACAGTCGGCGCATACTTGATAATGTAGTCCGGAATCTCACCCGGCCCAACGCTCCAGTCGTCTGCAGCGGCCTTCGCGGTCTCGTTCGAGCTCCAGCTCCAGACATTAGAGAGCCGGTCCAGACTGAACGGCGCCATTGACGGCATCGCGCGCGCGAGAGTCGCCGAGTCTAACAGCATTGCTGCAGCCGCCGCCAGAGAAAGCGGCCTCAGCAGCGGAAGAGCGCGCATGCTGGGATGCTATGCTATGGTGTTCGTGAAGTTGATGACGATGACGTTGCGGGATAGGAGGATAGGATAAGAGTGAGCGCGGGAAACGAGCGAAAGCGTCACGAGCAAAGCATTGAGCGGCAATGAAAAAAACGATAAACCAGCCGAGAAGAAGAACCGGAACCAGAATTCCAGACGTTAGCCAGTTATATAGGCCTTCGAGTATTATTGGGAACTCGCTGGAACTGGGACCGGGGCTCGGTGACCGGGAATCGAGCCTCGAGCGGCGGGCAAAAGTCGCAAAGCGCGCGGTACTTGTGGCATAAGTGCTTAACCGTCTGGTTTTTGCCGCATTGGGTCAACATATGGATCCAGCCTTGTTTATGTCCTGCCGTCTTTGTGCATTTCATAATACTTCAAGCGACAGTTGATTCCATGGACACTGCAGCAAAAAGAATTGCTGTGCAAAATGAACATTGCAATTCGCAAATAGTAACTACAGTTTATACTATTTATCTACTCAATGCGAGCCCCAGAGCCGCCGCTCGCACATGCTATTCTACACGCTACACGATCTGCGTCCGATGTGCCTGCACATCCAGAAAATCGTAGTTCCCGGAATCTAAAGAGTCAGCATCGCCATCATTACCAACAACATAACCGTCAACGTAAAAAACGTACCGAAATCCCAATGTCGCTCCTCACCCTGAGCCAAATGCCCCGTGTGCCCGTTCTCGACGCAGATCCAGTTCCCGACCGCATTCTGCTCGCCAGGCTTGACTTCGAACCGACTAACCGCGCAAGTACCCGTACGCGCCGCAAACTTTGGATCTCCAACTAGCCCTCGCGCAAGTGCGAGAATCGTCGCCGCGTGCGAGCAAATCAAAAGTGCGCGCACGCCGTCCGCGTTTGCGCGTGTGATGATCTCGGATAGGACTTTCTTTGCACGCTCGTGCAGCTCTTCTAACGTCTCTCCCTTACTTGAAGGTACCCATAGTGGTGTGTATGATTCCGGAACTGCAGGAAAGAAGTTGTGCAATTCGGATACCGGCGCGGCTGGTGGTTGTTAGCGTATTCGGATAAATAGTAGCACAAAACACTCACGCGTTGGGTGTGTTGCGCGCGTCACGCCGTACCATTCGCTATACATAAATTGTCAGTTCTACGTCTCAGCTAGCATGTCAACTCCAGGACTCACCCGACGCCATTTTCCGGCAACAGCTTGACACCAAGTGCGTTGACAGACGGTGCTACAGTCTGCAAACAGCGGTAGAACGGAGACGTGTAGACCAGCTCTACAGGCGGCTTCACGGCAGCTAAGTACGCGCACAGCTCCACTGCCTGCTCTTCTCCATGCACAGACAGCGGGAAATCGCCGTCGCGGCCGGTCGGGATCGCTTTTGGTGGTACATGTTCGTCCCAGTTCGAGCGGAAGCCGTGCTGTGACGAGATTGTCAGTAGGCATTCTGATTAGATCGAACGGCAATTAGCTACTCACGCGAGTGATGTAGATGCACTCAAGCACCATTTTTACTGGCTTGTTTGGCTCGGATATATATGTAATTAGGTCGATCTAGTCGTGTTGATTCGATTAAAATTCGAGTAACATTTCTGCAACATTTAGGCGCACGTGATTGTGCATCTCAAATTTTGATCAATTCCAAATCTCAAGCAGCTCTCATCGGTTAAATACACAGACTTATATCATGCAGGGCGTATTATTTTATCTTCTATCACCAGTACCAGCGCTCTTCTTTATTCAGACGATCAATCTATTCTATCTCGAGCGGAGTCTTTGACTGAGAAAGCGAATAAGCGATGGGGAAGTGCGAGTTTAGCTTTGCTGCCTGAAAGTCTTGCGACGACCATGCTCTCGATCGTACTTAATCAATGAGTCGGCGCTGCATCGTATAAATACTGTTTCTGTGCTCGCAGCTATTATTACTATTATTAAATACTATATACACGGAGACCGCTTAAAAATCAAGACGTTCAAGCGGAACAACCGGCGCTTTCGTGCGTCCGCGCTTTCTGCTTTCTGCCATGCTATCTTCGCGCGCTTCGCTGGTTACGGTCATCCATCCTTGATTTTCAGTGAGCTTGTAAATTGGCTCCTGGTTGAGTGTTAGTTGGCATTCATGATTTGCAAGCAATAATCTGGCCATACCGAGGAAGGTTCATAAGATGCACTAGCGAGTACCTGGAGACTGTCAGTTCCAATCTATAGTTCCAAATCTAAAACATTATTATTACCTTCTGCATCTGTGCTTCGGTTGCGTGCACATCTTTCTGGAGCGATTTGAACATGGAAGCACTATGCTCCATGTGATTGTTCAGAGTGAGCTTGATATTGTCCAGCTGCGCAACCATCTCTTGTTCAATAGCTGTCTGTTTCTTCTCTAACTCTTCAATCCTCTCTAGCAGCTGTGCTGTTCCATCTTTTGCGCTTGGTGGTCCTGATTTGCCCCATATTAGCCGAGTTCTGCAATAGGCAATACAGACGACATCAGGAACTTACTGTGCGCTTCATTATAGCTATCTTGTACGTTCATGTAGTATTCCATAGCCTGATCCGCATCCTCACTGCTCGGTCCTGATCCATTGTCTCTTGCAGCTTTGAGCGATGTAAGTTACCGCACTTATACCTAACAACACAACGATTCACGTACTCTTGAAGCGCAATTCGACCAAATTGCAGTATAACGATGCCGCAACTAGGTCGCTTTCCGTAGGCGGATTGCTTGGCGGCAATGGAGTCGTAAACGGATTTTTTAAAATCCCAGGTGCAGCCGGGACTTTTGGTAGACTTCTTGTGCTATCGATAGACATATTTGCTAAGTTATAAGGACGCAATGGGCTATGGACTGTAGTTATATCACTTCTTACCCCAGCACGTGGCGTGACGTACAACCTTTTTATACAACCACGATACACGACCACGGCATTGATAATCGCTCAATCATCCAGATACTGAACATTTTAGCAGCCCGTATGTGATGAGACGTTGTATAATGCTGTTTGTTTTTCCATTTGTCCGGTAGTACGAGAATTCGATTTTAATCAAACTACTTGCTGAAGGCGAGATCCGCCGCGTGTGCCACGATCTATCACAATACACGATGATATCGCATCTTTTTGAAAACAGCCAAAATTTGTTAAGCCTTATGACTCGCTTAAGAAGTTTTTTGGGATTTATTAGTCGACAGAGACGCTGTTGAGTGTCCAGGATAGAGAGGGGGGTAAACAATAGTGGTAGCTCTGCGGTAATGCTACAAAACCAAGAGACGGGTGGCTGAATTTCTTTTACATAAAAATCAAAATCTGCATTTCATTTGTGATTTTAGCTAGCGTTACAGATAAAAATCATGATAAGTTGAAATAAGCCTGCAATCTCCAAACTGGAAAGATAAAATTCCACTTTGCAATGCAATCTACTAGGCCGCGACGCAGGTAGGTGCGACAGGTGCATGAGCATTAGAGATATTACACAGCACTGTATTTGGTCAAGGTAAAAGAGTATAGCGGGATAATCGACAATTAGCACGCAGACCGGTTACCGAAGGTTGCCCTCAAAGCAGGCAATTTATCAGATCCCGAGAAAAAGTGCATTTGGAAGAATGGCAGACACGCGAGTTGAAACAGCTTATTAGTCATCTGAAGTATGATATATTGATTGATTCTGATCCAAGGACCAACAGTGAACGCGAGTGCTATGGACGACCAGTGACGAAATGCGAAGGAATGCGAAGAAATGCGAAGAAATGCGCAGTGTGGTTGATTCTACTTGTTGGTGCTTCTAGCACTCATGACCCGTCCCGTGATCAATTCTTGCTGTCCCCGTCTTAGACCTTAGCAGAATAGCTGTTAGCAAGCAGCAGCCAAAGAGCAGCACCGCATTCGCCACGCCGCCGGCGATCTGCCTTGATCAGCAGGTTCGAGCTGGTGTTTGTACACGTGCGCGACGAGAATCTGCAATTTGGCGGCGTTGGGAGTTTGCGGGCCGGGTAAGTCGATAAACTTAATAAAGCCCAGAGCGCTCGATCCTGATAAGTCGAAGCCAGAAAAACACGAGATATCGCCATCGTCGCCCTCCAATTCACACCCCACCACGCCCATTCTGCTCCGGCATGGCCACGACGACCGCGACGACGACGGCGACGCGCGTGCGGGCCGTCTCCGCCACGAAGAGCGCAGCCAACTCGCGCTTCGCGACCCGTGAGCCCGACGCCTCCGATTCCGACGACATCGAGCTCGACGACCGCGACGCCGCCGCGAGCCGGCCGCTGCTCGCGAAACGCGACTCGAGCTTCCGGCGGCACTCGTTCGCGCACGCGAAGCGGCCGTCCGCGGACTTTGAGCAGCTTGAGGCGCTCGTGCAGCTCAAGCTCGACCTGTTTCTGTCGCAGCTCTCGCAGCGTCTGGCCGCGCTCGAGGCCTACGGCGCCACGAAGCTGGCCGGCGTGGACGAGTCGCTGACGGCCGCGCACCAGACGCTCGTCGCCGTGCGCGAGTCGTGCGGACGACTGGGCGGCGAGGTCATTGGCGAGAGCTGGCGGCGCGGCGAAGCGGTGCTCGAAGTGCTCGAGAAGCGCTACGACGAGGCCGCGTCCAAGGGCGGCTCGGTGCCGGCACAGGTCGCGGCAGGCATGCGGTTCCTCGAGACGAAACTCAGCGAGCTGGAGGCCGCGTGCTACGCCTCCGTCGACGGAACCTTCAAACGCGTCACTCAGCTGGCCGAGGACGGCGCGTTCGACGTGGACGCGGCGATTGCGGGCGCGCTCGCGGTCGCGAAGCTGCGTCGGCTGCTGACCTACGAGGAACTGCCCGTTCCATGGCGCGAGAATCCGTACATCTGCCGCGGATACCGCTTCTGCGCGAGCTACTCGGAGTGTCTGTACAGCATGTTCACGCTGCACAACGAGACGTGCAACATCTGGACGCACGGCGGCGGCTTTCTGTTTATGCTGGGTCTGGCGCTATATCACTACCCGGCGACGCCGCTGTTTGCGACCCTTACTACGACCGACAAGATTGTGTTTGGCGTGTTTCTGACTGCGGCACTGAAATGTCTGCTCACGTCTACCGTCTGGCACACGTGCAACTCGATCGGCAACCTCGCGCACAAGCAGCGCCTGGCTTGTGTGGACTACACTGGTATTTCGATATTGATCGCCTGCTCGATTCTGACGACGCAGTACACGTCGTTCTACTGCCAACCCAACGCGCGGATGGTGTACATGACCGCGACCTCATTGCTTGGAATCATCGGCGTCTTCATCGCGTGGCATCCCGCGTTCGACAAACCCGAGAACCGGTGGCTGCGGATATCGTTCTTTATCTGTTTGGCGCTGTCCGGCGCGCTCGCGCTCGTGCATCTCTCGTTCACGCGCGGCATCATGGCCACGCTGTCGTTCTACATGCCCATCACGAAGAGTCTGGGCTGCTACCTGGCGGGCGTGTTAGTGTACGGCTGTTTGTTTCCAGAGAAGTTGTTTCCGGGACGCATTTTTGATTGGGTTGGCATGAGCCATAATCTTTGGCATTTGGCGGTCGTGGGCGGCATCTACTACCACTACACGGCCACGCACAAGTTTCTGGGCGGCGCGCGCGAGTTTTCGTGCCGCGCGTGATAGAAGTAAGTGTAATTGGTGTACATATCACGATAATATCATATTCATTAGTCATTATTGTGGGCTCATCGTGTCTCATCGTGTTGGTTGCAGTTGATGTAGTTTGTTATTGTAAACCCTACAAACCCTACAAACCCTGAACGTTTAAACCCTGTAAACCCTGCAAACCCCAAACCCCTACCCCCGCCTATCACAGCCGCCACCGGCCAGACCAAACCGCTGTCAAAACGAATTCTCAGCGAGTTCAGCTCACCGCCCGCCGACCTCTCTTCACGACCGCCCGTCCCGATTTTCCCTGCCCAGACCTCCCGCCCCCGTGCCCCCCTCCTGCCGCTTGCCTGCTGCCTAATTCCCCTTTTTGATGACCGACGTCGCAGTTGCCAATGCTGTGCGTGCCGCGACCCTGAGCGCTAGCGCCGGGCCTGTTTTCGGCATCGCCACTGCCCCCGTGGATCTTTCCGCCGTCTCCGACCTCCAGGCCGCGATGCACTCGCCGCACTCGGCCGGCGCGCTGCACGGCCAGGCGCTCGTCTCGCGCGCGCTGCGCAACCGCGTCAAGAGCGTGGACGCGCACTCGTGCGAGGCCGGCGGCGAGGACCCGTTCTTCGTGGCCGACGTGGGCGAGGTCTACCGCCAACACGTGCGCTGGACCGCGCTGCTGCCGCGCGTCGAGCCGTTCTACGCCGTCAAGTGCAATCCGGACGAGAAGGTCCTGCGACTGCTCGCCGCGCTGGGCGTCGGCTTCGACTGCGCGTCGCGCGCCGAGATGGACGCCGTGCTCGCGCTCGGCGTGGCTCCCGATCGCATCGTGTACGCGCATCCGTGCAAGGCCGCCTCCTTCGTCCGCCACGCAGCTGCCCGCGATGTCCGTCGTATGACGTTTGACAACGCGGACGAGCTGCACAAGATCAAGCGTCACTGCCCGGACGCGCGTCTGCTGCTGCGCATCGTGACAGACGACGCCGGCGCGCTCTGCCGCTTCTCCATGAAGTACGGCGCGGCCCTCGACTCGGTCCCCGCCCTGCTGCAGCTCGCCCAGGACCTCGATCTCGCCGTCGTCGGCGTGTCCTTCCACGTTGGCTCCGGCGCCGCCGGTGGGCGGCCCTTCGTGGCCGCCGTGCGCGCTGCCCGCGCCGTCTTCGACACCGCGGCCGCTCTCGGCATCCACATGAACATCCTCGACGTCGGCGGCGGCTTCTCGCACGACACGTTCGACGGCATTGCTGCCGTGCTCGGCCCGGCGCTTGACGCGCACTTCCCGAGCTCGTCCGCCGTCCGCATTATCGCCGAGCCCGGCCGCTACTACGTCGCGTCCGCCTTCACGCTCGCGGCCCACGTCATCGCCCGCCGCGACGTGCCCGAACTCGGCTCCACCATGCTCTACCTCAACGACGGCGTCTACGGTAACATGAACTGCATCCTCTTCGACCACCAGCACCCCATCGTGCGCGTGCTCACCCACAAGACCCGCTACATGTACGGCCTGCCGGACAACTGCTCCGGTCCCGTCCGCGCCTCCGTCTGGGGCCCGACCTGCGACGGCATCGACTGCGTCACCGAGGACTGCACCCTACCCTACGCGCTCGACGTCGGTGACTGGGTCTATTTCGACAACTTTGGTGCCTACACCATCTCCGCCGCGACGGGCTTCAATGGATTCAACGACTCCTGCGACGTGCTCTACGTGTGCTCCGAGGCTGCCGCGAAGGCGCTTCTCGAAAAGTCCTACGGCCGATGACTCGGTTTTTGAGCCTTCTTGTTTACCCATTGTTTGTTTATTTGTCGTTATTGTTTGTTTTGTCATTACGATTCCGGTGGGAAAAGTTCTGTAGATTGAGATTGTGTAGATTGTTTGCCGGTGCATGGTTAATATTATTATTGGTCAATATCTAGTTCTTCCTAGTGCCATGACACTATGTAAGTCCTATAAGAGAGATCTTATAAGTAAGACGAAATAATGTAAGGTAAGTGTGTATGATATATGCTACATTACAAAACCAGATCCCATAGCTTTTGCTTTTGACTTGTTCCTTCCTTCCATATTTACGCCTTCTTGCCGATCTCGGTAACCTTGAGGCCTGTTCTCTCGTCAGCCGTCGCTCCATTTCTTCGAACTATCATCAAACAAACTCACCAGGAGGCAGCGACTGGGTCAGCTTCTGGGCCTTCTCGGCGTCGTTGAGCACCAGCGTGTAGAGGTAGCGCGAGCTGCGCAGCTTGAACTTGATCAGCTTGCTGCCGTTCTTCTTGATTCCGGCGCTCTTCGCATCTTTTCTTCTGTATTCCGCGTTAACCCTGTTCCTCTGCTCTTGTGCTGTTCGCCGCAGCTCTTCTCCTCGCAATGAACGTACCTCGCCAGCTCGAGGAAGACCTTGATGTCCTTGATTTCTTTCTATACCACAGTTAGCACTTGCCCCAGACTCCCTGCAATTGCTGTTTCCCATTCATTCCAGCTTCTTCAAGCAAGAACAAACTACCAACAACAACCCAAATCAATACGTACCGGCATGGTGAATGTGTGTGGATCTGTTGACTGCGGACGTAGAGACGGCAATAGCACAATACAATTCGAGGTGACCCAACTCCCAGCGCGCGCCTCTCGAGCTCCTCACGTGCCGCACAGGTAGGAAAGCAGTCACGCGCAGTAGGGCTTATTTTGTAACCCTACACGAGCTTAGAGTTTGAGTGCGGCTCAAAGACGTAATCCCTATAAACCCTCTGTAGCCCCAAACCCTACAACTGATATAACCTAACCCTGGAAATCATTAAACGCTGCACTCGCTTCGCGACCTACAGTGCGCGACCTTCGGCCGGGAAGCTCATGCGGCCGGATCTAACATCCGCCAACCATCACGGACTAGATACAACCCTTATGCTGGATAGTTAATGTAATTGCCTAATATTGGGACTATTTATTGGAGTCTTTCATCTTTTATCTTTTTTCATTTTTTTTTTAAATACTCAAAATCGGCAACGCGGAGTCACGTGACAATTTGAATTGTCCGCGGAGACGCGTCGGCCGGCGGGTCCCGAATAGGCATTCTGATAGCTTTAACGCCTTCCTCGGATTGCTAACGCTCGACTACTGCCAACCCCTTCGCGTCTCTCGTCTCCATCCGAGGACTTTAGCATCTCGGCTGGCACATTCTCGCAAATTACAAGAACATCTGTCCGAATCGCATTAATACACATACCGCAATATGCCGTCCCGCGCTGCGCTCGTCGTCGGATCCTCCTCCTCGTCCTCCTCGTCCTCCACGTCGTCGCCATCGTCGCTCGCATCCCGCCGTTCAAAGCGAGTCGTCCGCAACTCTCGCGGTTCCGTCGTCGAGGTCCGCGACTCAGACTCCGACGAGATCGTCTCAAGTGTGTTCCCTGCGTCCTTTTGGCTCTCATCCCGGCCAAGTACTGACTCTTCAAAGGCTCGCCACAACCCGCTCCTAGCGCGCGCGCGAAAGGTATGATCGCCACCATCTTGTGCGAGTCTGAAGATCTAGCTAACGCATCCACAGCTACCAGAAGCGCAAAATCAAAAGGAAAGCAGAAAGCAGTCGAGATCTCCGACAGCGACGAGCAGGAGGCTTCATCCAACGTCTCCATCAACGCCATCTCCGACGACGACGAAGGTACGCAGTTTAGTTTCCAATAGGATTGAACTCCCGCTAATATGTGAAAGAATTTGATGGTGGCGGCTTCGTCGTAAGCGACTCTGACGCCGAAGCAGTTCTGTCAAAACCCGCCCCCAAGCGTCGTCGCGCGGCACCGAAGCCTGCCCCGAAACGCGCCCGCGCCACTCCCGCTCGTCGACGTCCAATCTCAATCAGCGACGACGAAGACGTCGCAGAATCATCCACGCCGCGTAGAGCCAGTGCTGCACGGGCTCGCAAAGCTACAATTGCTATTGTAGATGCAGAGCTCGCGGACGAAGACGAGGACGATGATGGCAACTACAGCATCCACACTGGCTCGGATCTCAGCGACCCACCCACGAGCGAGGAAGAAGATGAAGCCGCTCCTGCTGCAGCTGCGCCAGCTAGGCGGAGACGAGGCACTGGTCGCACGGCGTTGTCATACAATCAAAGCACACGAGAGGCTCTATATTTGCACCATCCCTCGCTCAAAACTATCTTTACCGAGCTAAACGACACGCCAAAGCGGGCCGTCAAGCAAGCCGATCAGCCCGAGGAGCTGACTATCAAACTTCTTCCATTCCAGCGCGAAGGTCTTAACTGGCTCATCGCGCAGGAGAAGAGCAAATATAAGGGTGGAATTCTGGCCGATGAGATGGGCATGGGCAAAACCATCCAGACGATTGCCCTCCTACTGTCCGAGCCCCGCGGGAAACCGAATCTTGTCGTCGTGCCAACTGTGGCAATCATGCAGTGGAGAAGCGAGATCGAAAGCAACACGGCCGGCAAGCTCTCGACTATGATATACCACGGTGCTTCGCGTGTGGAAGACCCAAAGAAATTGAAAGACGTCGACGTCATCATTACGTCTTACAACGTCCTCGAATCTGTCTTCCGCAAGGAGCATGCTGGTTTTCGTCGCAAGGACGGCGTCTACAAAGCTCGCAGTGCGCTTCATGCAATTAAATACCACCGCGTCATTCTTGACGAAGCACATAATATCAAAGACCGTCAGTGCAACACTGCCAAGGCCGCCTTCGCACTCGAAACCGACCGTCGACTCTGTCTCTCTGGAACCCCGCTGCAGAATCGTATCGGAGAGTTGTACTCGCTCATTAGATTCTTGCGAATCGAGCCGTACTGCAATTATTTCTGCAAGCGCTGTGATTGTACCTGTACGTATTTTGCTCTTTATTCAAAAGTAAATCTCACTGACAACCCTTGCAGCTCTTGACTGGATGTTTAGCGACAAGCGTACGTGTGATCAGTGTGGTCACAAACCCATGCAGCATGCAAACTGGTTCAACACCGAGCTTCTCAAGCCGATTCAGAATTCGGCAACCTCTGCCGACAGACAGGCAGGCATGCTCAAGTTGCACAGCATTCTCAAGCATATCCTGCTGCGACGAACAAAACTCGAACGTGCCGACGATCTCGGACTGCCGCCACGTGTGGTTGACGTTCGTCGCGACAGGTTCAACGAAGAAGAAGACGATTTGTACCAAAGTATCTACTCTGACGGAAAACGTCGCTTCAACTCTTACGTCGCACAGGGAGTCGTTCTTAACAACTACGCTAATATCTTCACGCTGATTACTCGAATGCGTCAGATGGCAGATCATCCGGACCTTGTCTTGCGCCGTGCAGGTGCTGAACAACCAGACGATGCAATGCTTGTGTGCAAGATCTGCGACGACGAGGCTCAGGAAGCCATCCGTGCGAAATGTCACCACGTCTTTTGCCGACTCTGTGTCAGTGAATATGTTGAAGGCTTTGATTCGGTTGACACAGATGAGGTTCTCGAATGTCCTGTGTGTCACGTTCCGCTAGTGATTGATCTTACTGCGCCTGCACTCGAAGTCGACGAAGAGACTCTGCGCAAGGGTTCGATCGTTAATCGCATCAACATGGCCAACTGGCGCAGTTCAACCAAGATCGAGGCTCTTGTGGAAGAGCTTTACCGTCTTCGCAGCGACAGACAGACAATCAAATCGATTGTATTTTCTCAGTTTACCAGTATGCTTGATTTGGTCGAATGGCGCTTGCGGCGAGCTGGATTCCAAACAGTCAAACTGCAGGGAAACATGACGCCAGCACAACGCGATAATTCGATCAAGTACTTTATGAATACTCCGTCGGTTGAAGTGTTTCTTGTCTCTCTCAAAGCTGGTGGTGTCGCGCTTAATCTTTGCGAGGCCTCTCAAGTGTTTCTTCTCGATCCGTGGTGGAATCCAAGGTTAGTCGAACTTGCACTGCCTACGTATCTTACAGAACTGACAATATAGTGTTGAATGGCAATCTGGTGATCGTGTGCACCGTATCGGCCAGCATAGACCCGTACGAATCACGCGACTTATCATCGAGGACAGTATAGAATCGCGTATTATCGACCTACAGGAGAAGAAGGCAAACATGATTCGCGCGACCATCGAGGCTGATGATACAGCAATGAACCGACTTACTCCAGCAGATCTAGAATTTCTTTTTATGGTATGTCTTTTCGCTGCTTGGTTTTAGGGTGTCTCGCGCTAACTTGGCTAGAATTAAACGTATCGATCGCAATGACTTTAGCTACGGCTCATCTTTCAACGACACACTCCTATAGATCTTTTTCAAATAAAAGTCCAGAATATAATTAAATCAAATCAAATCAAATCATGTTTGCTGCTCATTGTAGTCCATCCGCGTTTCTCC
Source organism: Myxozyma monticola (assembly GCA_030568405.1). Classification (NCBI taxonomy): domain Eukaryota; kingdom Fungi; phylum Ascomycota; class Lipomycetes; order Lipomycetales; family Lipomycetaceae; genus Myxozyma; species Myxozyma monticola. The sequence goes on from JAJLTV010000038.1 coordinate 112,053, forward strand.
GATCATGAATCGACGAACGAGTAGATCTGTTAGGCAGCATCTCCTCCCAAACTCGCCACACCTCATCCGACACAACGCGACGCCGAGTAACTCTGCAAAAAACATGTTAACACTGGCCGGAGGTCAGACAAGGGACTAGATGGAAGAAGATATCGATATTGCGCAGATTGAATGTGGCTTCGTATCTAATAGAGAGTAGATCGAGCGTATCTGATCCCGCGCGGAGTATGCCATGTAAGCTGGTCTGGTCGCAGGGCGTCTTGATAGATGTCCTATCTGTATACGCGCATGATAGGGCATATGTACATGTGAGCATACTTCTCTTTACGTGTATTCGTCCGACGATTCTGAACGTTAACAGGATATAGATCAATTTTGTGTATTGCCAAATTAACTGAGATGACAAGCTGGAACTCCATCAGAAGCGAGTTCATCGCACATTATACATATAATATGTAGACTAGCTCGTTTCTCCTCCGGTTCAGCGATAAAGTTACAGCTGAGTTGCTGAATGCTGATCTGTGTATGGCGAGGGCCTACTGATCAACTTGAGCGGAGATCAAACGAAAGACGATGCCATTTGCCATTTCGCATATAGCAGATTATAGAATTGCAACTAGCAAGAGATAAGCTGGCAGCGCAGGCTCAACAATAATCTATGTGTCAGTACTCAGTGATCAAAATCTTGCAGCTGCAATGTTATGGCATTAAATCTATCGAAAATGTATGTGAGTGAGTGAATCGAGTAAGTGAGTTTGATGTCGGATTTTTATATTTTATTTATTGCGGCGTGCACGCGATCACTCAAATCTCTGAATTTCACTCAAGATCGCATAAGATCGGCCTCAGGCCATGACTAGTAGGTTACATGCTTTAGTTACTGCAAGAGCATAATATATGCAATGCGTTGTATGAGTACGATTATGAATGGTATTGGCGATCTAGTGGCCAGTGGGATAGCAGATGGTTGCAAAGACATGATTAATGGTAGGGAAGATACGTCTATTTTGACTGAGCATGCAGCTATACAAAACAGTTACAAAACAGTATACAAAACAGTAAATTCAAACTTTTAGGACGTAGCACGATCTAGTCTAGATCTAGGGAGAGTAACCGCACTCAGCGAGCGATTCTTTGATGGCAGCCAGGGCAAGCTCAAAGTCGGGACGGTCGTCACCAATGGCGGAGACGCCCATGTGGCCGATTCTGAAGTACTTGGTGGCAATGGCCTTGTGCAGACCGCCGGCGAGGACGATGTTGCGCTTGGCGATGCGCGGGAGGAGTTCGGGAAGGGTGACGCCCTCGGGCACGTACACGGCGGTCATGCCGTGGGCGCGGTAGCCGTCACGCGAGGCGACCTGGGAGAGGCCGTAGGACGCGATGGTGTCTTTGATGTGGGTCGACATCTTCTCGTGGGCAGCAAAACGGTCGTCGAGGGGCACGGCCAGAATCTGCTTGAGGGAGGCGAGCAGGGCGTGGATGTTCTGGACGGGAGGGGTCGAGAAGTAGGATGGCTTCTTAGCCTCGTAGGACTGCATGATGGGCAGCCACTTGGCAAGCGAGGCGTAGTACGACGCGGGCGGCGCCTTGCGGGCGCGGAACACGTCGAGCGCGCGGCCGGAGGCAATGAAGATGGAGAGACCCGCGGGCACACCGATGGCCTTCTGGGGCGCGGTGAGCACGAGGTCGAGGTCCCACTCGTCGAAGCGGATGTCCTCAACGCCGACCGAGCACACACCGTCGACGATAACAAGCGTCTCAGGCGAGACCTTGCGGACGAGCGCGGCGAGCGTCTTGATGTCGGAAAGCACGCCGGTGGAGGTGTCGACGTGGGTGATGGTCATGACCTTGTACTTGGTCGCCTTGAGCGCGGCCTCGACCTCGGCCAGCGGGACCACGTCGCCAATGGGCGCCTTGAGCTGGGTTGGCACACCGCCGTACGTCGTGATGCAGTCCGCGAACGAGTCCGCGAAGTAACCGGTGTGCAGGACAAGCACGGGCTCGCCGGGCTCGACCAGGTTCGCCGCGACAAAGTCCCAGCCGAGCGTGCCGGCGCCTGCGACCGCGAAGGCCTGCGCACTCGGGTCGGTGTTGCGGAAGAGCTGGCGAAGCAGAGAAAGAGCGTCGCCAAAGACGGAGATGAAACCAGGGGAGACGTGGCTCGCGGAGGGCGTCGCCATGGCGGCGAGCACCTCGTCGGTGAACTCGACGGGGCCGGGAATGAGCGTGAGCGGGTGGGCGGCCTGAGTGGACACCATGGTGGGCTTCTTGGGGGCGGGCGGAGCGGCTAGGTGCGACGAGAGCTGCTGGAGACGGAGAGCGGCCGGAGTCGGGGGTTCGGGGGCGAGAAGTGGCCGCCGGGGGGGCATCAGTGGCTTTATAATGAATGACAAGTTGGTGAAGAAGAGTTTGGAGGCGGCGCCGATGACTGGCCTGCAGCGCACGTGACGGATTGCACGGGCGCCCGGCGCGTGACAGTTGTGCAGGGTTAGGCCTTAAGTCACAAACCCTATAAACCCTATACACCCTAGGATTTTGCAAACCCTAGCACAAGCGTCGCGCGGCGCGGTCTGCCAGCTATCGCGACCTCGCTGAACCGACGACCGCCATACAGTCGATACCAACTCCATACAACTCTGTCGCAATGCTGGTGCTCGCAATAGGCGACCTGCACATCCCGGACCGGGCGATGGTGAGTGCTTGTTCTACTGTGCAATTGCGCTAATCGCAACTGCGATTGCCCTGCTAACACTTCCACAGGAACTTCCCCCGAAGGTACGACCAAAATACACGTAATCGCGCGGTCGCCGTACTAACAAGCAGTTCCGCAAACTTCTGGCGCCGGGAAAGATCTCACAAATCCTCTGTCTGGGCAATCTGACCGACCGTGAGACGTACGACTTCCTGCGCTCCGTCTCACCGGACCTGCAAATCGTCAAGGGCGAGTTCGACCTCTCGCTCTCGCTGCCGCTGTCCAAGGTCGTGACCCACGGCGGCCTGCGCATCGGCTTCACGCATGGCCACACCATTGTTCCGCCGGGCGACTCGGACGCGTTGCTTATTGCTGCCAGACAGATGGACGTCGACGTCTTCATCTGGGGCGGCACCCATCGTTTCGAGGCCTACGAGCTCGAGGGCAAGTTCTTCATCAACCCGGGCTCTGCTACGGGCGCCATTGCAAGCGGCTGGTGGGCAGAGTCAGAGAAGCCCGTGCCGTCATTTGTGCTCATGGACGTGCAGGGAACCGTCCTCGTGCTCTATGTCTACCAGTACATCGATGGCGAGGTCAAGGTCGAGAAGGTCTCCTACCGCAAGGGCGGCTAGAGTGTGTATGTATATATGCAATAACGACTATCAATTCTTGAGATCTTTCTTGAATCTTCCCTTTTTGGCCCTGGAAAGAAAGGTCACTACAACCACTGGCCACCGTCGATGTTGATACTCTCGCCCGTGACGCTGTCGTTCTTTGCGAGCATGACAAAAATGAGCGCGCAGTTCTGCATGTTAGCATTGTTTAAGCCAATTTAATTCCAATTCAGTTCCAGTGGACTATCAACAAATATCAGAAACGTACCTCAAGCGTGAGCGGCGTCTTCGTGACCGTGCTCGCGACAATCGCGTCGAAGCGTTCTTTGCCAAACTGGAGACCCCATTCTGTAGGCAGAACGCCCGGCTTGACCGCGTTGACGCGGATCTTTGGGCCCTGGTGTTTTCTAGACAGTTGTTAGTGCTCATAGACGTAGACGTAGCTGTAGACCGCTCAGTAACAGGAGACCTACGCGAGACAGCGCATGAGATGCAAATTCGCGGCCTTGCTCACGCAGTAGGCCAGCGAGGAGCCACCGGGATGTTCGCCCTGGTCGTCGTTAGTATGCAGTCCTCTAGAAACATAAAAAAAAGCTGCCAAACACACCGCGACAGAGCTCGAGAGCAGCACAAACCCGCCCTGGCTGCCCATTCCGGCCTCGCCGTCCTCGCGCTTGAGCTCGCGCAGCAGCACGTACGGGCTCTTGACGTTGACCGCGAAGCACTTGTCGAAGTCGTCGCACGTCACGTCGTCCAGGTCCGCGATGTTTGAGAACCGGGTCCAGCCCGCGTTCGCAATCAGGCCGTCCACGCGGCCACCGAATCCCCACGACGCACTCAGTGCCTTGGCCTCCTTCACCAACCGCACGTTGTCCGCCTCGAGCGCGCAGTCCGCGACCACAAAAGCCATTTTGGTCGCCGGAAAGGCTTCGGTAAGAGCCGCGAGCGTCTTGTCTGCCCGCGCCTTGGACGACGCCGACGCGGACGAGTGGTTCAGCACAAGATGGCAGCCCTCGGCCGCGAACGCGTGCGCCAGCGCGGCCCCGAGTCCGGCCGACGAGCCCGTGATGAGCACGACACGGTCCTTCAGTGAGTAGACCATTGGTAGATCTTCTAGTAAGCTGTCTATATAGTATAGCGATCGTGTATATATCGACAGTTCGATGTCAGTTAGCAGTTTATTGCAGTTCGATTCCCCGATGGAAGTCGAGATCGCGATTGATACCGACGCCGCACCGGCATTTACTATTCGGGAATTTGAAATTACGAAAAATATCATAGACGACTTCTTATATTTGAATCGCAGAATGGAGACATAGATATCCACCTCATAATATATAGCAGCAAGTACATATACAGAAACGCAACCTAAATGTGCCCGACCGAGCAACCGATGAAATTGCAATCAGTGGAAGTTAGCCAGGATGCGGATCCCCGATCCCAGCTGGCGACCACCGCGGTGGCCGTGCTGGCTGTTGACCATCTTCTTGAACTTGGCGACCGACGGCATACGCATGTCCTCCTCGTCGTCCGACACGTCTTCCTCGCCCGGGAAGAGATGTCCGCGTGGGTCGCGCTTGACGGACTCGAGCGCCATGCTGGGCAGGTCGACGTCGACCTGCTTGCGCTTGAGCAGTCGCGAGAGGTGCTGTGTCTGCGGAATTGCGTCGACTTCAGGAAAAGTCTCTGTCGAGATGTCCGCCGAAATATCTGAGGGCGCGACCGAGGCTGTGTGAGGGTCGAAATCGGCAGGCAGAGCCGGTGTAGTGGGTGATGTGGGCGAGGGCGAGGGCGTGTGCTCGATAGCGGCAGACGACGCCAGATTTGTGATGGAGCTGACCGCGTCGGGGACCTGGCGCGGGACGCAGTCCAGTGCGACGAGCTCATTTGGAGGCGTGATCGGCTGGGCCGGGAAGGATGTCGTCGCAGTAGAGGGGCGGTAGTTCGTGGGGAAGCATTTAGTGCCGTAATCACGGCGGCCGTCGACGTGTGCCGAGTTGGCAGAGCTGATGGAGACTGTGGAAGTGCTGGACGACACGATTCGGGTCGCGAAGGGAAACGGAGCGTCGGCTGACATTTGCATGTGCCGCCGGTGCCGTAGCGCTCCACGGCCGATGTCGTCCTGCTCGTGCTCGGCGAGCTCGGCGCCGCAGGCCGCAGCGGCGTGGTCGTGCGACGAGAACTCGCGCGCGTGCGAGATGCGACAGTGATTAATGAAGCCCTGCGCCGAGCCGAAGGAAGTGCGCACGCAGTCCGGACACTCGAGTCGCACGAGAATGCCGTCCTGCCGCCGGAAGACGCAGCCGACGGGCGCTGACCGCTGCTCGCCGTCAGACGCTGGCCGCGGCGCACCGTAGCGCCGATCCGGCAGCAGGAACTGCGCATAGTGCCGTGCGAGCTCGTCCGGCTCGCCCGCGTCGAGCGTCGCGCCGGCGCATCGTCGTAGCTGGACCATCATCACGTGCACCTTCGCGATCTCGTCCTCGATCACAGCGAGCTCGCGATGCTTGAGCAGGATCTCGAGGTCGAACTGCCGCCGAATGACGTCTGCTGCCCGGACGGCAGGCGACTGTGTGGGAGGGGTGGCGGTAGCGGGCGAGGAGTCGGCAGCGGGCGAGACCGCGGCGCCCGCGGACGTGGCGGACACGGGCGCGCCGGCGGAGAGCTTGCGCGGACGGGCGGTGCGGGCGGCCATGGTGATGAGACGAGCAAAAGACGGAGAGGTGTACGCGAGAAGAAGAAGGGCGGCCGGAGGTGCAGGGGGTAGGGGAAGGGTATAGGGGAGTGCAGACCGCGAGAGGTGCGAGACAGGCGGTGTGAAGGTGGAGCGCGCGGCCGCGGTGCGGTGAGCGAAGGGGCGCGCGGCGCGTCGCAGCGGGCGCGCAGGGGCGAATCGCCGCGAATCGCGATGGCCGGGCGCACCGCCACGCCGCACCGCCGCACGCACCGCCCCCAGAAGCCGCCAGAAAATCCCTCCGTCATCGCACGTGATATGCTAGGGTTAATAGGGTTTCTAAGGGTCTAAGGGTCCTACGAACCCTGTAAACCCCGATACAGTAACCCTATTAACCCTAGCACAGCAAGATACAGCAAGCAGCAAAGCAGCAACAGCAACAGCAACAGTAAGCAGGGACAGCAGCAAAGAACATACAGACAAAAACAGAACAAAACAAAACGCAATAACACTCTACGCCTACTCGGCTCCATCCTCATCTTCCTCCGGAATCCCTCGCCGCATCGCACGCGAGCGCACGTCATTGCCCAGAACCGCTCGTCGTCGGCCGCGTTCTTCCCGCACGGGATCGCGATAGACCACCACATGCCGCCGACTACTAGACTTGGCCGGCGCAATCGGTTTCGTCGAGCTCGACACTGGCTTAGGTTCAAACTGCGGCATCGGCAGAGCGTTGCCACCAAATACACTGCCCATCGTTCCTGTAAAGTTAGCTCTGCTACCACGACAGACTTCCAGAAGACACTACCACCAGCTCTGCGTGCCGTCGTATGTGACACCTTCTTCTCTGGGATCTTTTTATCAGTCACGCGTTGCGCCCGCTGACCACGCGGCGCCCGTTCGGGCACCTTAATCGGCGAAATAACGATGCCTTCGTTTGCCCTGACGACTGCCTTCTTGGATTTCACCACATGCGCGTCTGGTGGCGTCGAAATAGCCAATGGAGCGTCTCCAGCAACACTCATCGCAGCAAGTCCGCCTATTACAGCTTCATCAAGCGATACGGGCGCACTGATCAGTTCGTCGGGCGAGCTCGAGATGCGCACTCGCTTTTGGATCGTGCGATCCGCCTTTGAAGTAGACTCCAGCGTAGCCTTCTTCTTCGCCTTCTGGACCGCCTTGCCAGCCACAGTTATCGTCTTGGCCTGCCAAGTTTCGTTCACGTGCTCCGTCATGGCCACTTTTGGTACCGCTTTCGACACCGCTTTCGGTGCCGGACCAGACCCAGACTGAGAAGTTTTCACGCGGCGAGTGTTCGGCTCAGAACCCGGAGATGAGGATCGCGCACGTTTTCCAAAATAGGCCGACTTAGTTGCTCCAGAAGGAGACGGCGACGAAGGAATGACACGACCAGATGAAGACGGCGAAGAGGGCTCTTGTGCAGTCTCCCAAGCAAGGCGCTGTTGGGCAATCTTAGCCTGCCTGTCAAGCTGACGGCGAGAGTACGTGACCTTCGGCACAGCGTGTAAAGCAGTAAAACTGGCACGTAAATCGTCTCCAAAAAGCGGACTTCCCATCGTGTCTGTGACGTTCTCGATGGCCTGTTCGGACAGGGCTTTCGCGCGGCTTTGCTTCGAACCGCGCTTCATCATCGGCCTCGTGGCTATCGGATCGGGCGACTTTGTAATGTTGAAAGAGATTAAAGTCGAAGAAGTCGAACCGTATCAGAGTGACGACAAGTATTGCAGTGAAGTTATGGTTTCTCCAGTCGATGCGGAGCAGATGAAAGAAAAACTAGAGTGATAGGTTTTGTGCGACGAGACGTAATCGATTAGATTTTTTTTTTTAATTTGCAGCAAATTCATATAGGCCGGGTAATTTGACAACATCGATCATCACGCTCGATCGCAATTCGAGGGTCAGTTCAAGCGCAAACCATTTCACACAGCACGATGGAGAAGCTCGTAACAGTCAAAGAGTCGGATCAGACAAGTGTGTGCGTCAAAAGTGTTACGGAGTATCTGACGGGTCTCCCTCCAAACTTAGAAACTCCGGTGACGATAGATGGATCAGGCAACGCGTGCACAAAGGCAATTTCCATCGCGGAGCTCAGTGTGCGTCGTCTGTGCGAGCTATACCCGCATATCACGCTGTACCAGTACAACCTTGCTACACAAGTTGAGCGCAAAGTGCGAACAGGCGCCGCGGCCAGTCTCAAAAGCGGTAGAGGCGAGAAGAGCGGCGGCAAGAAGCGGGGGAAGGCGAGGGTCGAGCGAAAACTCGCAAAGCTGCGTATGCGCCGGCACACGAGGTATGTTTTTAGTCATTATGTTTGCATTATGCCGTGGACTAATCTAGGCAGCTCACATGAGAGAGAGGAATACAAGCGGAACATACGGCACAAGCTTGGGATAAAATCACCCAACGCGTCAGATGATGACGTCGACGATAGCAATCTGAAGGAGGCTAGAAAGAAAGCATCTGCGCCAGATGGGGACACGGTAATGATGAATGCGACAGAAAGTGCGGATGGGGACACAAGCGCATCTGGCAAAAAACGAGCGGGTTCTCTCAATAACGATGAGGATGATGGGTTTGTATCGCTTTCAGATTCAGAAGATAGCGAGGTAGACGACGAGAACGTGAAAATGTAAGTGTATTCTGGCAACATTTCTGTGCGAGGTCTTAGTTGCTAACCGATAGACTGACCGTGCCGGCGCTGCGGATTACTCTCAGCCTTCACCCTTTAAAACGGGACGGGTGGACGCTCCAGAAGCGCATACATCAAGAGGTTCCATACTAGTGATAATTCATTGGATATACAATACTTCAGGTATTAAAGTAGCAAAACACGAGTTCATGAGCTCAGACCTGGCCCGGATGCTTAAAGTAGAACTGCGGGCCACCGAGGATGCAGACGAGATCCTCGTCACTCCCGTCACAGGCGCCCTCTGCGCACGCGGACGGACCGATTTGTATTTCGATTTTCTCGATTTTGTCGTAGTTGCTGCCAGCTTTGTTTGCGTTCGTGTTGGTGAAAGTAGCTGTGCTTGTACTGGCGCGTAGTTCGTCGACGACGAAGACGCGTTGGTCCGGAGCGAGGGCCTCCCATTGCCATGCTCGCTGGGCGACTGCAAACGCGCTGTCGGTTTCGACTTCCTGGGCCTCTCTTTTTGCTGAGTGGACGAAAGAGCGGCAGAAAGAATGACGAGATAGAGCAGTGTGGGCATCCCATAGAGTGCAAATTGCGGGAACGTCCGCGGGAGACGGCAGCTGCATCGTGATCGGGTCGGCAGGGTCAGATGACGGAAGTATTGAAGGGTATTGACCGTATGGACCAGTTGAGCAATAGTGAATAGACACGGAAGAAGTTTGAAAAAGCAGAAGCAGAAGTTGTGAAATGGTTCCAAAAAGCGTGCGGAGTGCGGAAAGGGAAGAGAGCTGAGAGCGAGGCCGCGTTCGGGGCAGGCAGGATCAGAATATCTGTTGACGAGCTGCCCAAAGCAGCGGTCCCCGGCGTGTCGCGCGTGTCGCGCTCTTGTCGCGGACCGGGCGGGCCGTGCCGGGCAAATATGACGTCCGGGACAGCGGGTTAGGGCTGTTAAGGTCCAGCCGCGCACTGTGGAACACAGGGGGCGCCTATTTTTATCGCAGTTTAAGCGCGAGGCGACACGCGGGCGTTTGTCGCGGGGTCTGGCCAATGGCGCAACGGGACGGACGCCGCATGCAGCGCGCCAGGAGGTGCGACACGGCGCGACGCGGCGCGACACGGGGCGCTGGCAGGAATTCTTAATGGCGGCTCTCCCCTCGATCGATCGCCTAACCTTCTCCAGCTCTCCTTCTCGTGCTCCCGCTCCCACACTTCTACCCCTCTATAGGCCACCCACATGACTCCCCCGCCGTCGCACGAAACTGTCCTGTTCCGCCTGCGCCTGGTGTCGCTCAACACGCGCGACGCCGTGCTGCTCACGCCGCCGCTGCCGTGCACGCTCTCGCGCACGACCGGCCTGCCCATCCTCGCCGCCGGCGACTGCGACCCGCTCCGCGCGATCCTGCGTCTCTCGCGTGGTCGCGCGGTTGCGCTCGCCATTGATGGACTTGCCGTGCGCACGCGCGAGCAGCTCAATCGGCTCGTCGCGCTCGGTCGCTTTGGTCGTCGGCCCGCCGCCGTGCTGCCCGCTTCCTCCCTCTCCTCCACCCAGCTGCTCGCCCAGACCCGCAAGCGCCGTCTGCCGGTCTTTGACGTGCTCTATCTCGACGAGCCCGAAGAGTCCGACGAGCTTGACCAGCCCGACGACGACTGCTCGGCCGTCTCGTCCGCATCCTCCATCTCCTCCTCCGGCTCGGCCTCCTCCTCGGCCTCCCTCTCCGTCACTCCACCCTCGTTCATGCAGCGCCTCTCTCTGCGAAAACCCAAACCGGCCCAGCGCCAGTATGCGTCTGCATATCCCGACATGGACGGCGGATCGGCCCTCGACACCGAGCTGCTGCTCCATCGCGCGGGAGTGCCGGTTCCGCGCTCGCTGGCCGCGCAAGCCGCGGCTGCTGCTGAGAAGCAGCATCGCGCCCTCAGTCTGCACGAGCAGTCACGCAAAGTCGCCGAGGACAGACGGCAGTCGATCGTGCTCAACTTGGAAAACACTTCTGGCGACGGCGATTTGTTCTGGGACGACGACCGCGACGAGTCTGCGCACTTGCCCGTCCTCAATCTTACAACCCACCGCTCGTCGCGCCGCCGGGAGCGCGAGCAACAGTCGACTCTGTCTTCTGCGCTGGCCTACAACAACAAGGTCTATCTGCAGCAGCAGTTCCAGCAGCAGCGCGCGCAAGCTCTGAACGGCCATCGTCGGCGCGGCAGCGCGACCTCGTTCAATACCGAACACCGGCTCGCACTCATCCACGAGGAGGACGAGAGCTAGCTCACTCGTACTCTTACTTGTACGATTCCGTTTTGTTAAAATTGTCCCGTTTCGTTTTGTTGTTTCGTTTACTGTTTATTGTTTTGACCGATCTGAATTTCATGCTGCATAAAGGTGTTTTTGATGTATTTTATTTTTACTACTCTCGAGTCTAGAGACTCGTTAATACTTAATCAGTGATCTTCTAAGTTTTGACAACAATTTCAACTCCTCTGGTCTAATAACAAAATTAGCAGTAAGTTACCAGTCGGAGAGACCGACAGAGTGACTGACTGGGAAGCCTGCGTCCAGGGATACCATGGATATAAAACCTCCGTGCGATTTTTAACCAACCTATACCGAGTGCTCGAGACAATTGTCAATTGACTGGACTTGGAGCCGCCGCAAAGACGGGCTTCAGGCCTCCAGGAGTATATAACATCTCAAGCCGGTACACAGCTTTCGTGTCTGCAGGGTTTCGATAGATAGAGCTTTTGATAGACGTGCAATCGCGAATTGAATGGCGCGAGAGGCAGCAATTATAACAATCGAGATTTTAAACCGCGTTGAAATTACTGGCGCGACGTTTCTGGCAGAGATCACGCCAGCGTTTAAAACGCGGCTAATTATTAATCGGAAAGGGCGCAACTGCGCAACAGTTCGTGCACACGATGACGTCGCAGATAACAAACTGGCGAACCGCAGCCGGCGCACGTGCAACCTGAACCAATTCGGTCTGAACCGCGCCTCGTACCACTTCACCAGCTTCGAACTCGAGCCGGAGACCCCCCAGCCGGCACACATCAGCACTTGAATCTACACCTAATTGCACTACTAGCTGCGATATACGACGGCCAGCGACTGCTTCCAGTCGTCTGCAACCCTTCACAATCGCTCCGAGCAGCCGCGTGCGGCAGCTATCGCGATCTTATCGCGCCGGGTTTTTAACGGCGGTTGCTCGTAAACTGGTGGTGTGAGCTAGAAATGCTCACGCGCACAGCTCGCGCACAGCTCATGAGCTCACTATTGCACGGCACCCGCTATCGCCTCGCCATGGCCCCGCTATTTATACCACCTCGGCCGCCGTGAGCTACCTGATTCTCCTCGTCACGCACTCTCCACCAACACACACTCCCCGTCATGGCAGTCTTCGACAAGTCCTCCAACACCTACTACGACGAAGCCATGAACATCACCTACTCGCCCGCCGAGTGGGCCCAGCTCCAGCAGGACGAGTTTGACGAGCGTGGCCGCGAGTGGTCCCGCAAATTTTATCTCTCCTACAACATCTTTGTCGTCGCCTTCTTCCTCATCGCCGTCGCTTTCCACTTCTACAATGTCCAGTTCAAGAAGACCGTCCGCCGCAAGCTGTCAGAGAAGACCCCCCTGATGCCGCTCAACACCGGTGCGCCGCGTGCCATCGGCCTGCTCACGCGCTACTACCGCAAGCTCGACTCGGCCTTCATGTACCAGCCCGCCGGCCGCTACGCCGAGTCCTACGGAACAATGACCATCATCGCGCTTTACCTCGCCCTCAACATTATCTACACCTTTGTCCACGGCGGTGCCTCGTCCACCCAGATTTTTGCTAACCGCACCGGTCTTGTCTCCATCGTCAACATGCCCATCCTTTTCCTGCTCGGCTCGAAGACCGGTCTGCTCGTTGACTGGACCGGCTGGTCGCACGAGGGCTACATCATCCTGCACAAGCACGTCGGCCGCGTTGTCTGCATCACCGCCATCGTGCACGTTTTTGCTTACTGCGCTGTCATTCCCATCAACCAGCGTGTTTTGCTCAACAACGAGGCCATTGTCGGTCTCATTGCCACGGCCTGCTTCGGCATCATCCTCGCCTCGTCACTCGCGCCCCTTCGCGCCCGTCTCTACGAAATCTTCCTCTACTTGCATGTTTGGTTCCTTGTTTTACCACTGCCTTTCCTTTACTTCCACTGGGTTCGCACCAAGCCCTATGTCATCACCTGTGCCGTTATCTTTGCCTGGGATCGCTTCACTCGTTTCCGCAACGTCCACCACGTCGTCGGGGTCTCCGAGAACTTGTCCGGCGACACCGTCAAGCTCTGCCTCAACGTCAAGTCTTCATTCTCTGAGATCCACTGGACTACCGGACAGTACGTGTACATCTCCATCAAGAACCTTGCTCGCTGGCAGTACCACCCCTTCACCATCGCCTCTCCTCCGTATGTCTTTTTATTTTCTTTATCTTACTCTTCTGTTTAATTTTAACCTGTTCACTAGTGGCGCCGACACCCTGGATCTGATCATTCGCGCTCGCAAGGGTTTCTCGCGTGCTTTGTTTGAAAACGAGGGCGAGCATCTGGTTGCTGTGCATGGCCCGTACGGCGTGCAGCACTCGTTCGACGGCTGCCGCAAGATCTGCCTCATTGCCGGCGGCGCTGGCATTACATACACTTACACCGAAGCCATCGAGATCGTCCGTACTTTCAAGGCCATTGGCGAGATTCCTCCTGAGATCGACTTCTTGTGGGTTGTGCCTGATAGCTCCTATGCATCATGGGCCGACCTGGACAGCGAGAAGTACGGTGTCAACTTCAAGCTGTGGTCCACCAAGGAGAAGGGCCGTCCCGACATCCGGTCGTACGTTCGCAACAGTCTCATGGAGTGCATTGAAGAGTGCGGTGGTGACAAGAACGTTCCTGTCGCTGCTGCCGTCTGCGGGCCAAGCGCAGTCGTGCGCGACACCCGCAATGCCTGCTCAGATTTGCTGTGGCAGGAGTACAATGTCGACTTCCACGCCGAGTCATTCGGCTGGTAAGCATGTTTTCATTGTTCGGGATTTTCTTTAATTGGTTTAATCAGGCATGGTGTTTTACAGATCTAACGTGTTTTTTTCTTGCATATGGCTATTGGCTTCTGCCTTAGGTCAGAATTTGGTTGTGTTTTATATAATGGGGTTTGTCTATAGATCTTTCTCATCGCCCTTCGCGCATGGCTGCTATGCTTTAGTTATGGAGTTGTTAATGTATCAGAGAAATTAGAGGATGATGTAATATAATGATTGTATTTTACGTTACTTCAAACCTCCAGCAGATCTAGTCAAAACCAACCGCGTGATCGAGTAGATTTTTCCTTAGCGAATTGGCCTGCATATATGGTCTAGTTGTCTTTATGTTACATTTCCCGCTGCAAAGAAGACTGGAGGCCGTGTCGAAGCTTGAGCTTGTCAGGCGTGGAATTTTGGGTTTAACCCCTGAGTGCTTGCACGATTGCCGAAGCGATTTTGTCGGGAAAACGACATGACATTTGCGGTAACACAGGAACCACAACTTGATGGATCTCATTGATCTACATGTTACGTGGTAACGTGGGAGTTTTGTTGTAATATTTTATTTCTACGCAGTATCGGCTCCAGAGTTCAGACAGACTACGGCAATAGCAGAAGAACTGCGAAATGGACGTTTCTTGGAGTGATTTCAAGAAAGCGCTACCCCAGATTCTAGAAGATCTTTCTACGGCTTCTTTCGTGGCGATTGATTGTGAACTATCCGGCATCAGATTTCTTAATGACTTGAAAAGCAGACAGAAAAGAAATGGTGTGCCATCTTTGCAGGA